>CM056051.1:240809614-241187671 GCA_029574335.1 Rana kukunoris
TTGAGGCTCTTGACGAGGAAACCCACACATGGTGTGGGGCTCCCCCCCAAGATCCATACCAGACCCTGCAGTCTGGTATGGATTTTAAGGGGAAACCCCATGCCAAAAAAACAGCATAAGGGTCCCCCCAAAATCCATACCAGACTAATATCTGAGCATGCAGCCAGCAGGTCAGGAAAGGGGGAGAAGCGAGTGCCCCCCCCCTCTGGACCATACCAGGCCACATGCCCTCAACATGGGGGGGTGGGTGCTTTGGGGTAGGGGGAGCCTAAGCCCCCCCCCAAAGCACCTTGTCTCCATGCTGGTCATTGGGTGTCAGGGTCTGCGGCCGGGGGCTTATTGGAATTTGGAGTCTTGCATATATTTTTTTCTACAGATACTTCATCACTCCTGATGAGGTGGAATAATACCCAAATGGGTAGAGCTTTCCAAGATGCATACATATATGTTTTTAATTCATGATGTATTTTACGCTACAGAATATTGCCTATTTATGATCCTATATGGAGCAACATTGGCTCATGTTACTGAAAATTGGCTTGGGCAGGAAGGTGCGAAAGTGCCTGGTATTGAAGTGGTTAATAAAGTATAATCTCAGAAAGCCAGGAAAGCTGGTCCAAAGGCCATTATGCTGTATCCCTTTAGAATTATCATGGAAGGCAATCCCAGAAGCAAGAACAACATGACCAAATTTGCATTATGGACTTTCGTACTATTAATATTGGACTGTTGAGAACTAAGATCCTCTTATTAAGATGTCTCTTATTATTATGGACTCACTACATCCAGAACAAGTGATGACTATAGATACTGAGATCCAGAAATGTGGACTGTAGAGATGGAGAGTTTAAAGGGTCCTTTCAAAGAGTTTTTTATTTATTTCAGAAAGCAATGACAAAAGCTCGAAATATAAACCCTTATTTTAGGAATGGCCTAGCTTCCCTGGCCACAAGAGGACATCTGTTGCCTTAGGATTTTTTTCTTTTAATCCCCATTAACAACTGTAAATATATATATTTCCATTTAGGAGCCGCTGAGTATAAGTGGGATCGGTGTGTTGTGTTACCTGGCAGGTGTCTAGGGGTGATACTTGTGAGTTGAGGAAGAGAACGAATGTCCAGTCTTTAGTTGGGTTTTCTTCAATGCTTTATTCCAAGGCCCAACATGGCCTTCATCAACATGGTACAGGACAGGAAAGGTTGATGAGCAGAGAGAGAGAGCTTGAGTATCAGGCCTTGTATATGAAGAAGAACGGAGCAGTCTTGTTCTCAGCAATGATGAACTCAGTTTGTCGCCACTCCAGTCGGAATGGGTAAAGTGCCCCCGGACAGACCCCTGCCACAGGCCTGGCAGCCGGGACGTCACTTGCAAATGTGGGGAAGACCAGGCCTCTGCCACAGGCCTGGCTCGGTCCTCTGCCACAGGCCTAGTACTTAAGTGAGCGTAAAATTGAAATGAGCGAGTCCTCCCAATAGATTTAGTTAGAGTCACTGAATCCCTGATGGTTCATTCAAGCCCTATTGGATCACCTGCCTCCGTGTTCTCCTCAAGCCAATCCCCCACCGTACAGCTCCCAGCCTGGGATCCTTTCAGAAAAGGTTTGTGACCCAGCAGCTACTGGGATCCCTCTCTATGTCAGAGTAGAGCTCTGCATGGTGCGCAACTCCGGCCAGGTAGGCCACGGCTGCAGTGATTATATTGGTCCAGCAGTGCACCAACACCTTTGCAGCCATTGTGCTATATGCTGGGTGCTTGGTGTGCTCCTGTACCTTTAAGGAGGGGTGGCTCCCCTTCAGTCCACCTGCCCCTATCTATCCATTAAAATGCATGTGCCTCCATTGTGAGGACACTCACTGTTAGTGTTAGGACCACAGAATTATGGGGTGCCTTGGCGCGGCTCTGTGGCTCACGCATGCGTTTGCAAATGCGTGCGGACAAAACCCCTGTTTTTAACGCACACTGTTAGACAGGTTAATTGGTTGTTCTGCTAGCTGGTCAGTAAGTAGGCTTGGTTATTCCCTGGGCATTCCCCAGGTTCTTGTTGTTATCACGGCTGCGGGGTCCATGGATGCGCGCACCCTGAAGTTGGGTGCCGCACCTGGAACTCGGACCCCGCAGAAAGCAAAAACGGCCCTCAGGTCAAGGCGGCTGCCCCAGATATAGCCTTCTCTCGGCATGCCTTAGCGAGGGAACCAACCCCTCTGATTGGCTGCTGAGGAAAGCGAGTTCCACCAGAACCCCTCTAGCACCAGCTGCCGCCCAGGGGTGGAAACACACCCCTGGAGTGCAGACCAACCCGCAGGACAGTTCTGGAAATGACAGCAGCCTAAATTTGACAAATTGTGAATGGGAGTCACATAACTCTCCCATTCCCCACTAACTTTAGCGTAACTCCCCTACAGAAAGTAAGGGGGCGCTACAATATATATATATATATTTAGTTATAAGAGATTGTGTTGTGTTTTTCCTAGTTTGATATAGTCAGATGTACACAGAAAATGGGAACCATGTTTTCAGGTGGAAAATTGATTTATCAGTTCTCTTTGAAGTGTATAAAAGGAAAAGAGATCGCGCTAAAAAAGTAAAATGAAAATGAAAATAAAGTCCTTGAAGCTATATAATCAGGTGAACATTGATTGGGTAAAGTTTGTGGACAATGTATTCAGGTAAAGGGTAATCACAGGAACAAACACAGTCCACCAAGGGAAAAATCATGGATAATCTTCACCAGGTGCAAAAAAGCCGTTTCACACTAAACCAGTGCCAGAAAGATGAGAACCTCCACCAATATGGTATATATACTCTTACCAAATAGGAATGATCCCTGGTTAAAGGAGATCATATACAGCGTGGTAAGAGCCTGGAATCAAAGATAGCCGGAACGATCAGTGTCCTTGGTGTGTGGATGGCACTCCCAAATGATTAATCGAGGGTATGTAAGAAACAAGGAACTCACATAGTATAAAATCTTCATTTAATGATGAAAAACAAATAAAATGCACTTACAATCAGGTTCGATGTGTAGAGCGTTTCACATTAGAGCCGGCCGGCTTGGAACATGCAGCCCGTATCCGGGTAGAGAAAAGCGCGGTGACGTCAGGACGCCGCCTCCCTACGTTTCGTCGCAAGAGGACTTGATCACGGGATAACAGGCGGCGTCCTGAGTCACCGCTAAATACGTACAAAGCGTCGATGCAGCCTCGATGTGGTAACACCATACGATCCGATTTCGGACATCTTTGTTGATGGAAAAAACTTATTTAGCTATAGCAAATGACCTAGGCCAAGTAAGGGAAAGATATGCGCACAGATGAACTGACCATGTATGCTGCAAATAACATTAAAAAATGAAAGAAAAAGGGAGGAAAGATGAAGCAAAAGAGAAATAATCCCCTCTGTAAACATCTTCCTATGACTCTTTAACTTAATAATACTTAAAAATTATTGACTATTAAATAAGTGACACCTGCTTAATAATATTAAAAATTATTTAAAAAAATTATATATAATATACATGACCAATCAATTCTATATGATCTGAAATGATTGATCCAGGTAAGTACATATATGAACCCAAAAAGAAAAAAGGTGTCATTTGATATGCCCATATGTATGGCACCAAAATATCAAAATGCCACAGAAAAAAATAATAATAAAAAATAAACCACATCCTAAATATATCTGACAAAAAAGAAAAATATAAAAAAATATATATAGCTGGCTAGACACCACATCGAGCTCGCATCTTGCCAAAAAGATGACAAAAGAATATTCATATATGAAAAAATATAAAAATTAATATAAAAAATTGGCATTTGTATAAACAGGGGCTCCAAGAATTCATGTTATAAAGAAATATAAAGAGAGTGTATCATTAATTTTCGCAATTATGAATTAGCCAAAAAACAATTAACGTCCACTTCTATATTCAAACCGTGTGGCGTATAACATTTTAATTTATGGACCCAGGACATCTCCAACTTGGAGATGGTTCGCACCAAGTGGCTGGGTGTCCTGGGTCCATAAATTAAAATGTTATACGCCACACGGTTTGAATATAGAAGTGGACGTTAATTGTTTTTTGGCTAATTCATAATTGCGAAAATTAATGATACACTCTCTTTATATTTCTTTATAACATGAATTCTTGGAGCCCCTGTTTATACAAATGCCAATTTTTTATATTATTTTTTATATTTATTTCATATATGAATATTCTTTTGTCATCTTTTTGGCAAGATGCGAGCTCGATGTGGTGTCTAGCCAGCTATATATATATTTTTATATTTTTCTTTTTTGTCAGATATATTTAGGATGTGGTTTATTTTTTATTATTATTTTTTTCTGTGGCATTTTGATATTTTGGTGCCATACATATGGGCATATCAAATGACACCTTTTTTCTTTTTGGGTTCATATATGTACTTACCTGGATCAATCATTTCAGATCATATAGAATTGATTGGTCATGTATATTATATATAATTTTTTTAAATAATTTTTAATATTATTAAGCAGGTGTCACTTATTTAATAGTCAATAATTTTTAAGTATTATTAAGTTAAAGAGTCATAGGAAGATGTTTACAGAGGGGATTATTTCTCTTTTGCTTCATCTTTCCTCCCTTTTTCTTTCATTTTTTAATGTTATTTGCAGCATACATGGTCAGTTCATCTGTGCGCATATCTTTCCCTTACTTGGCCTAGGTCATTTGCTATAGCTAAATAAGTTTTTTCCATCAACAAAGATGTCCGAAATCGGATCGTATGGTGTTACCACATCGAGGCTGCATTCGACGCTTTGTACGTATTTAGCGGTGACTCAGGACGCCGCCTGTTATCCCGTGATCAAGTCCTCTTGCGACGAAACGTAGGGAGGCGGCGTCCTGACGTCACCGCGCTTTTCTCTACCCGGATACGGGCTGCATGTTCCAAGCCGGCCGGCTCTAATGTGAAACGCTCTACACATCGAACCTGATTGTAAGTGCATTTTATTTGTTTTTCATCATTAAATGAAGATTTTATACTATGTGAGTTCCTTGTTTCTTACATACCCTCGGATTAATCATTTGGGAGTGCCATCCACACACCAAGGACACTGATCGTTCCGGCTATCTTTGATTCCAGGCTCTTACCACGCTGTATATGATCTCCTTTAACCAGGGATCATTCCTATTTGGTAAGAGTATATATACCATATTGGTGGAGGTTCTCATCTTTCTGGCACTGGTTTAGTGTGAAACGGCTTTTTTGCACCTGGTGAAGATTATCCATGATTTTTCCCTTGGTGGACTGTGTTTGTTCCTGTGATTACCCTTTACCTGAATACATTGTCCACAAACTTTACCCAATCAATGTTCACCTGATTATATAGCTTCAAGGACTTTATTTTCATTTTCATTTTACTTTTTTAGCGCGATCTCTTTTCCTTTTATATTCTGTGTGATGTGGTATAACATCTTTTTGATCGCCGCTTCTACTGTGTAATCTTAAACAAGCGCAATTTTTTTCTCTACTCTTTGAAGTGTAGGAATTTTAGGTTGGGCTAAACATGTAGGTGCCACCAGAGAGGGTGCTCTGCTATTTACCAGTCATAAATTTATATACGAGAAATGACAACACCTAAATTCATTACCTTATTAGCAGACTATACCGGCCAAAGTAATTATCTAGACAAGGCCTTTCGAACACCCTTTGTTAATACTATCTCCACTTTAAAAGAGGCTCACTTTTGATGTGTGGAGAATATGGCCATCTGTTCAGGAGTGGACAATTTGCCCAGGGTGAAGAGGGAAAAACTAGGGGCTAGTTGCTTTTCAGGCACAGTATGTTGGTAAGAATATAGTCGCACAGAGAAAATTTCACATATTAAAAACTTTACGTTCCTATGGAACGAACTAGCAAACTAGCTAGACATTGCAAAATGCCTCCAGATCAAAACAGGTGATTAAGGAGTAGTGATCAAACGTGGTATTACAAACAATTAAGGCAAAAACACTTGTAAAGGATCAATGAGGTAATAAAAATGTCCTGTATTGATGATGGAGGTTCAGACATGGAATGTCTGGAAGATGGAGCTTGCAATGGATTGACTCGACCGGTTTTGCGCGTTTTCTTTCAGCGCTTCTTCATAGAGTCTCTTGTATAGTTTGATAGCAATGTATTTCATTAGTAAATATAAAGCATAAAAGAGAAAGCTTCTTGTGGAAGCTAGACAAATCGGTCCGGACTGCTGGACAACTAGATACGTAAATAGTAACCCTTATGGGCGGAGGATCTTCGATGGAGCGTTGCACTACCAAGCAGGAAGCCAAAAATTGGTATTCCTGACAGAGGAGTATTATGTGTGTGCCTGGGATGAAGCCTGGTAGGCTTAAAGTCCCAAAAGGCGTATTGATCCTAATGGTGGGAAGAGCAGCGCCTAACGTCCATCAGCCTCCGGGAGACTGCAGCCTTTGCCCATTTCAAGAGAAGGTGATTACTTAGCCTAATTCCCAAGACAGGAGGTGCTAGTGAAGGGCTGAGCTATGCTAAATCAAGGGATGGGGAAATTAAAGCGGGGGTTCACCCTAAAAAAAATTCTAACATTACATTGAGCTCACTTCCGACATTGACAGTATCTTTTTTTTTTGCTGTACATACTGTTGTATCGTTATTTTCCCCCCTGGCTTCCTGGTAGTGGCTCCAGCGGGAGTGGGCATTCCTATGCACAGGCTAAGTGATTGACGTGATGACAAAAGCTCCCCCCGGCGCATACGGCCGCGTCAGTTGCCGAAAGAAGCCGGACTGCGAGTCGGCTCTATACGGCGCTATACGGCGCCTGGGCACCGACGTTCGGCTTTTTTCGGCAACTCGTGACGCGGCCTTATGCGCTGGGGGAGGCTTTTGTCTTCACGTCAATCACTTAGCCTGCGCATAGGAACGCCCACTCCCGTGGGAGCCACTACCCGGAAGCCGGGGGGGGGGGGGGGGGGTGGGAATAACGATACAACGGTATGTACGGCAAAAAAAAAAGAAATCAGCAAACTGTCAATGTCGGAAGTGAGCTCAATGTAATGTTAGAATTTTTTTTAGGGTGAACCCCCTGCTTTGAGTTTGAAGCTGAGGTGGCAGAAGGAGAAGAGATGCATCTAATCTGGGTCCACACACACACACACAACTCCACTGGTAAATATCAGGACACCTCCTACCACTTGCAATGTATACATGTTTGTCCTATTTGTTGTTTATTTTACTGTTTGTATTTTAATGTTTTGAGGAATATATTCTGTATTTCTTCATTTACCCTATGATTTTCTTCCTTTGTCTGTACCATAGATAGATTTCTGTATATTAGTTTAGACCTTCCTACTACAGAACTTACCAAAACATTTTGTTCTGGTCATAGGTGTACTCGGCCTAATGCATTAGGGTATGCACCCTTAAGCTCAAACACACATGCATGTGTATGTATCTACATATATATGACTCTGGCACATTAATCTCCCTGCTTGCACAGTGAAGGAGAAGAGCATAGACACTTCTCTTATGGCAGAACCGGTAAGAAGGAGATCTTTCCCATGTTCCTGTTGCTACACAGAGCGATAACACTAATGCGCATGGGGTGATTAGGGTGTGCCTGGACACACCCTGAATACCCTGTGTGCACGCCTATGGTTATGGTATTAAAGCTTTCACTCATGGTCAAAGAACTCTCATATAACCCAAATCATATGAGAGATAATAAGTCAGAAAATATAACTTTTGGGTAGCAAACATAAAGTTAGAAACTTAGGCCCAGATTCACAAAGCACTTACGAACGTACGTGTGTCCGACGCATGCTACGCGAGGTGCGCGTAAATAGTCTGCGGCAACAGACATGCAAAGGTCTGCACCGGAGAACACAGGCCGGTGTACTGGTTGTACGTTACGTTCATGGCGTACGTGGTGATCCGGCGTAGTTTGGGTATTTGTGTCGGCGTGGTTGTGAGCATGCGCATAAGGGTGCTGTTTCATGCGTCCACGTCACGGCAATGTCACGGCGCATGCGCAGTTCGTTATACGCCGGGCGTAAAACACTGCACCATGCTCAGACCATCATTTGCATGGGGTCACTCCCACTTCCACCTATGCCGGCCTGCGCCTTTGAAACTTACCACGCCGACGCAGCGTTGGGAGCAATAGCTTGCTGAATGCAGTGCTTGCCTGTGTAATGTGCACCCAACTCTCTGTGAATCTGGGCCTATATGTTCACTATGCATTGCTGCACCAGATTCTATTTGCAGCAGTTTATTTTATTCCCACATGTATAAAAAAATAAAAAAAACACAAAAACATGTTTGGCAGTCAGGTTACTTTGGAAGTCAGGGTAGATCTTCAACAGGGGCACAAACAGCAGACAGGAGTTCTAGTCATCCCCTGGATGGATGGACTAAGGGGGGAACCCATGCTGTTTTTTCTCAATTATTTTTATCTGTATTGCCGGGACCTGACAATTCATTATAGCCGCGATTAGTTTTAAATTACTTTTTTTCCTTTAGAAATGTCATTTTGTGCCGGGACTTTTCTAAGCATGGGAGACATGTCCTACTTTACAGGCATACTCTAGACAGCCCCCAGGTACGAAATTTAAAGGAATATTTCACTTTTATTGTTTCACTTTAAGCATTATTAAAATCACTGCTCCCAAAAAAACGTCAGTTTTTAAAACTTTTTTTCTTTCCATTGATACATGTCCACTGGGGCAGGACCCAGGTCCCCAAACAACTTTTTATGACAATAACTTGCATATTAACCTTTAAAATTAGCATTCGTGTCCTATAGACTTTAACGGTGTTCGAACAAATTTTTTGCCTGTTCACATGTTCTGCTCATCCCTACTCCTAAACTTTTGGCCCCTTCCTGTTTCAACATGACTGTGCACCAGTGCACAAACAAGGCCCATAAAGACACAGGTGAGCAAGTTTGGGGTGGAGGAACTTGACTGGCCTGACCTCAACTGATAGAACACCTTTGGGTTGAATTAGAGTGGAGATTGTGAGCCAGGCCATCTCATCCACATCAGTGACCTCACAAATGTGCTTCTGGAAGAAAGGTCGAACATTCCCATAGACACAATCCTAAACGTAAAGCCTTCCCAGAAGAGTTGAAGCTGTTATAGCTGCAAAGGGTGGGCTAACTTACTATGAAACAATATGGACTAAGACTGTGCATGTAAAGGCAGGCATCCCAATACTTTTGGAAATATAGGGCCAGATTCAGGTAGATGAGAGTATCTTTCCTCTGGAGTAACGCTTCTCATTTACGTTACTCTGAAGACCCTTTCAGCGCAATTCCTGTAATTCACATAGCAGTTGCGCGTAAACTTGCGCCAGAGTAACGATAATGCGCTGGCGTAACCCGACGCAAGTGGAAGTGGGTGTGATCATATGTAAATGATGGGCGGAGGCCGGCGCAGAGGCTTACGTTCAGCGCATCATCCACGGAGCATGCGCAGTGAGTGCGGCTCCCCTCGCCCCCTTGTGCGCATGCTCACAACTTCCGTCGGCACCACTTCCTGGGAAACGTCAGCGCAATGCGTTCCGCTGGGCGCTTAAAAGCGCTGGCGGAAACGCCATTCCAGCGCAAAAGTAGTTCCGTTTCCCCCCACCCCAGGGAAGATACTTTTGCTCTGTAATGGCTGCTCCCGCTACCCCCAGAGAGAGGAGGAACCTCAATTTTAATACCCAGGAGGTCTCTGTCATTATCTCGGCTATGGAGACGGAGAATGAATTTCTCCATGGCCAAAAAAGCCGCAAGACCAGCCGGGAGAGGAAGCAGGGCATCCTGGAGTCGATTGCTGCCAGGGTCAATGTCCTGGGCTACTCCACCCGGACTGCTGGGGACATACAAAAGAAAATAAATGACCTGCGGCGCAAGGTGAGGGACAAGGTGGCCTCCATCAGGAGGCATGAGAGGGGCACAGGTGGTGGTCCCCCATGTCCTGTCACCCTGACCGCAGAGGAGGAGGTGGTTGCTCGCTGCCTGGAGAGGGAGCAGGTGGAGGGGGTCGCAGGCTATGACTCCGTGGAGGAAGGCACAAGGACAGGTAAGTGTTTTATAATCCCCTATTTGATGTTTTGCATTTGGGGGGGTGGGGGGGGGACATGTGCCAAGTGTGTGGGACCACCAACATGTGTCTGCTTTGTGTCATCCACAGATGACGGAGCTGGGCCATCATCTGTCAGCCTGCATTCCACCCCATCCCCCCCACGCCATCATGTGCCCGAGCCACTGGGTGGTGAAGAGGTTGTGGAGGAGGAGAGTGGCCACACCACACCTGCCGAGGTGGTTGTGGAAGATCCTGCTGTGGCAGAGCAGGACTTTTCATTAGTCTTGTCTGTCTCCTCCCCTTCTCCTGGCCCGTCTGTCGTCCCCTCCCCCATCCTTGGAAGCCCCTCAAGGGCGACACCTTCCACCCGAGGACATCCATCTTCGGGCCCCAGGAAGGCGACCCAGAAGACCAGGGGGGTGTCTGATGGTGTCCAGGACCAGTTGGCGAGGGATCACGCCAGACAGACAGAACAAATGGGGGCCATAGCGGACCACTTGCAGAAAGTGTCTGACAGCCTGGGCTCCGTTGCCAACCTCAGCAACGCAGTGCAGGATGTCAGCTCTAACTGCGCTGCAGTGGTCACCACTTTGGGGGAGGTGCAGGGGGATATCCAGCACCTTACTGCAGCCGTCCAGGCCAACACTGCTGCCATCCATGGGAACAGTGCTGCCATCCGGGAGCAGGGGAGGCTGAGTCGGCGGGCCCAGCATTACCAGGTGACCCGTCAGCTCCGGATGCAGGCCCAGACGAACACATACCTTGGACGGATAGCCAGGGCCTTGGAGGGCACGCAGGCCACACCTGCCAGGAGTGGCCCACCTGGGGATCAGCCACCTCCAGATGCCCCCCCACCCCCACCCACTCCATCCAGGCAGCTGCGGAGCCAGAGAGGGGCCCCCAGAAGAAGCCCCCGGCATCCCCGATGAGGCCTTTTTTTTGTTGCTGGTTTTATATTATTATTTTTGACATACTCAGGTCATGAGTTTTTTTTTTTTTTTTCTCAGGTTATGAGATTATTTTTCTTGTATTGATCAGGATATGATCTTTCTAATTTATTTTTGTACTGCACACGGTCAGGAGTGCAGGGGACAGTGTGAATGGTGTGTGAATGTGAGAGGGTGGCACTCCTGAAAGTAAGGGGTGTCACCCTCGGCCGTGGTGGTGAAGTGAACCCCACGGCTGTATGAATGACGTGTGAAAGGTGTGTGAATGGACAGTGACATCATTGGGGCCTTGACGCTGGCGTTACTGCTCCCAACTCCTACATGCTGGACTTGGGCTAATCCAATGCGATGTGCATGTGGTGTGTGTGATCTAGGGACATCAGTGGTGTACACGCGTGCACTGTCTGTGTAATTAATGTTTTGGGTTAGTGTCCAAAGATGCCTACGGCGAGGACCCTCCTGACTGCTCTTCCATCAGCAGACTGGGTGTCCTCTGGCAGGGGGGGACTGTGTGGGTCGGGGGTCAGGTCATCACGTATGTCAATATGCAGGCCTTTTTTCATAGCAAAGTTATGTAGTATGCAACATGCACCGATGATCTGACACACAAAGGTAGGGGAATACAATAGGGCCCCCCCAGACTTATCCAGGCAGCGGAAACGGGACTTCAGGAGCCCAAATGTTTGCTCAACCACTGCACGGGTTTTGATGTGTGCTTCATTGTATTTTCTCTCTCCTCTGGTTTGGGGGTTCCGGAAAGGAGTCATTAGATGGGGTCCCAATGCATATGCAGAGTCACCTGTAAGGTAAAAGACAGGAGAATGTTAGTCATGCCTGTGCGATTTCTGTTGTGCATGACGGGAGGGGATAGTCATGCCTGACTCCCATGTCACTCACCAACCAGCCAGCTGTCCCCATACATGTTCTGGTTAAATTCTGCTGGGATGGGGCTCTGACGGTATATGAAACTGTCATGGCTGGACCCGGGGTGTTTGGCACGGACGTGCCATATGAGGCGTTGGGCATCGGCTATCACCTGTACGTTGATGGAATGCCAATGCTTCCGATTGCGGTATATGTGCTCTGTGGCACTGGGGGGCTGTAGGGCCACATGTGTGCAATCAATGGCCCCCACAGTGCGTGGGAATCTGGCAATGTTGTAGAAATCTGTCATTGCCTTCTGCCGCAGCTCCTCAGTGGTGGGTCTGATGAACTGGTTGGACATGCGTCTGAGGATTGCAGGGACAACCTGGTGCACACATCTGCTTATGGAGGATTGTGACATCCCAGCCACCACTCCACTTGTACGCTGGAATGATCCACTTGCAAGGAAATGGAGTGTTGCCAGGACCTTCACCAGTGGCTGCACTGCTTGTGATCGGTGTGTCTTGCTGGTGATGTCATCCTGCAGGGTTGTGGTTAGTTCAAGTATTGCATCAGGGCTGAATCTGAAGAGGCGATACACCTCCTCATCCCCCATGCCAAAGAGGTTCATACGAGTGCGGTATATCCTCTCACGTGCCCGCCTTCTTGGTTCCAGGGGACCCATCAGTAGTTCTAGGACCACGAGTGCCCCTGGCATGTTGGCACACAGAGGTGTTGTCCTTGCAAGTGGGGGTGCTCAGCAAGCTCCTATCGTCGGTAACGCTGCTGTAGCTGCTCTCCTGCTGACCTGTGACCGTCTGGAGTAAAGATAAAGCAGCCTTTTGTAGAAATAACTTTGCGCTGGACGGATCAGATACGCGCGGCGCATGTAGCCAGCGTATGGTGCTAATCCGTTCGTGAATTGGGAAATCTCCCTCATTTGCATATTTGCAGGGGAAATCAATGGGCGCGACTGATGCGCCCAGCGAAAATAAACGCTGACGATACTCTGGCGTCGGAACGTTCCGCCGGTCGCAAATGAGCCGTTATTGGGCGCATCTAGTTTGGTGGGTACGGGCACATAGAAACGTCGGCGCATCAGCACAGTTACGCGGCGCATATCCAAATACTCCAGCGCAAGTGTTCGTGAATCTGGCCCATAGTGTATATCCAAAGCTGTTGGATTTTTTTTGTCATATGGACACTGTGAAGTTAAGAACTTTCATTTTTATTACACTTTGGGATTTTTGTTTCATTATATCATGGGTCTGCAAAATTTCTGAGTAAAGGGCCAGTTTACCGTCCTTCACGCTTTAGGGGGGCCGGACTGTAGAAAATGCTCCAGCATCAGTGCCCCATCATTGGTCTTATTGGGAGGAATAGTGTCTATTATTGGTATCAATTGGAAAAATAGTGCCCCAAGATAAAGGTAAGCAAAGGGCACATCTGCAGTTTGGAGACCACTGCACTATATGGACACTTAATAATTTATTGTATTTTTATTCACATTATATATCTATGTATCATAGCACTTAACTTTTGTATATCATATATATTTTTTTCCTATAATGCCCATACCATAATAAATTTACCTGTGTTATACAGTATATTTAGAATTCGACAGAGATTTTGGGAAACAAATGTTGTAATCTTCTCCAACACTAGATCATTTATACAGATGAACAATGCTGGCTGAGAAAGTTACATTGCTGTCTAGTGTTGTGCAAAGAGCTTCACAAGTCATTTTTATACTGCCACAGAGGACTCTGATGTAGCCTTCAATGTATTCATGTCTCAACTTTGCTGACTTCATTGTTTCTCCATAATTCCCAGCTTACTATAACAAAAAAACACCAACAAAAGATTTGCTGTCTCCCTGCTCTGACATTGAAAGCTGTAGCTTATGCTGCTAGGAACAACACTGGAAGACTGTCCGGCGACTCTAGTTTGAAAGTTAGTGCCAGCTTCTTGTGAGAACAGGTAAAGTTACTGTGTTTTACAGCATATCAGGTATTACAAAAAATTTCAAGACTGGCTTGATTCTCACAGATTCTCAAAACAAAGCATTGTGATATTATGAAGCTAGTTTGAGCTTTGTTGGCGATTTACCAGCTTCTTAGTTACTGTACATCCTCACAGAAACTTCTGCTGTGCAAAAAGCTGTGTATTTTAAGGGTAGCCAGTAGAAAATAAACAACCATTGAGGGTGAGATAAACTAAACCAATAGATACACAGAATTTCTCCAGTATTTTTTTTTTTTAGCAGTGATGATCACATATCTCCATTACTTGGAAATTGAAAAGGGGATTCCTTTTCAGTTTTTGTACTTTAGCTGTGGATGGATCGGAGCTTCTAAGCCTAGAGGCAGCAGAGACAGTGGCAGCTTTTCCCTGACTAGCTATTGGCCATATTATATATTATTTTACACATTGTCATGGTATTTTAGACAAGTGACATGTAAAAGTTGAAAGTATTCTCTGCAAAGAGGAGGGATTTTGCTCTGAGCCACAAAAGTTGTGTGTCTCAAAATCTTTCCTAAATGTCTCTGCAGCAAATTACATATCCACACTCACTGAACACATAGGCAAATTGGCTTTCTAAACTTGTTAGTGTGTGTGTGTGTGTATATATATATATATAATTTCTATATATATATATATATATATATATATATATATATATAATTTCTATATGTATGTATGTATATATATATATATATATATATATATATATATATATACACACACACACACACACACAAACTGTCCCTGATTTGAGTTTGCCTGGACAGTCCGATGTCTGTGTGCTCTGTGTTGAAGATGCTGTGTCCCGGGCTGTGTCCCAAAATCCCAGCATCACCCTTATTTGAGTATGGAACATGTACAGTAACTCAAAGGTTTTTTTCTGAGGAATTAAAAACGTTACTTACAAAAAGCAATGATAAATGTTTCCCCATAGATTTTGGCAAGACGGCACCAGGGTTTTGTTATTACAGATCCATATTTTTTACATCACAATATGATGGAGAGAGATTCTGCACATGCGTGGCAGTAAAGAGTGATCACTACCACACATGCATGGGATATCACTACTATATTGTTGGCGGCCTTGTTAGGATTCTTTCAGGAGCATGGGGGTCAAACTTGTATGCCACACAAAGTCCTGTTTGGCCCACTCTGACATCCACAGCTTACCACTCTGCTGGCCTACATCACCACCACCTCATCATTCTTCCTAACCTCTCCCTCTTTCAAAGCTATATGGTATACCCCAAGGTTCAGTGTTACGACCCTTAATTTTATTAATGATATAGGGCCGGATTGAAAAAGAACTAACGTCAGCGCATCTGTTGATACGCCGTGTAAGTTCTAGGATGCGCCGGCGTATCTTTTTTCTGTATTCAGAAAGATACGCCGGAATTTTGCTAAGATACGAGCGGCGTAAGTCTCTTACACCATCGTATCCAAGTTGCATATTTACGCTGGCCGCTAGGTGGCGCTTCCGTTGATTTAATCTTCGGATATGGTAATGAGCTAGATACGCCGATTCAGAAACGTACGTGCGCCCGGCGCATTTTTTTACGTTGTTTGCGTAAGGCTTTTTCCGGCGTAAAGTTACCCCTGCTATAGGAGGCGTAGCCAATGAAAGTATGGACGTCGGGACAGCGTCTAATTTTCCGTCGTTTGCGTAAGTCGTTTGCGTAAGTCGTTCGCGAATAGGGCTGGGCGGAAGTTACGTTCACATCGAAAACATTGACTATTTGCGACGTGATTTCGAACATGCGCACTGGCATACGTCCACGGACAGCGCATGCGCCGTTCGTTCGGCGCATCATTTAGGTGGGGTCACGAGTCATTAACATACAACACGCCCCCTACCTGCCTATTTTAAATTATGCGCGGTTACGCCAGCCCATTTGCACTACGCCACCATAACTTAGAGCGCAAGTTCTTTCTGAATATGGGACCTGCCGCTCTCAGTTACGGCGGTGTAGTGTAAATGAGTTACGCTATGCCGCCGGAAAGATACGAAAATGTATCTGAATCTGGCCCATAGAGTTTGGGATTAAAAGTACCTTTTCAGTGTTAGCAGATGACACCAAGCTATGCAGTGGACACCAAGCTATACAGGGGTACCCGATGACATCATGACAACGAAACATATTGGAGCGAAGCAAAGGGGGGTTGCTGGTGAAAGGAAGTGTTGCCATAGGCTTTAGGAGAGATGATCAGAATGGAAGGCTGTAGATCAGTAGCAGGCTCACTGTCTTGCCCCAGAGTACATCTCCCTAGTGGGTATGATGTGATTTGAAAGTGATATGTCTTCATGTAAGTGCACTTTTATTCCTAATAAATAGTTTTATTTGCAGAGTGCACTATGGTGCTTCCTTGTGTATCTATCGGTTATATGGATTATATGGATTAATCCTTGAGATCTGGAAACAGAGTGACAGCACTGTCCAGGGTCTACAAGGGATATGCGCATAAGGCCTTTTATCTTAGAGGTCAATAAGGTACGAGCATACGAGGTGATGGTGCTTCCCCTGAACATAAAACAGAAGAGTTTTTCACTTGTAGAAGTTCTTCATTATTCAATCTGCCTCCTGTAACTCCTCCTCTCAGGACTGGTGTAGTTCAAAAGGAGGCTATGTTAAATGTGTGACACAGCAGAGCCTATTGACAGAGAATAGTGAATACTGTATTTATCTGCGTATAACGTGCACTTTTTTCCTATGAAAACAGAGGGTAAACAGTGCCTGCGCGTTATACGCCGATATCATGTTTCACCAGCAGGGGGTGCGGATAGTATGTGTTTTACAATGGTAAAACGAAGCTTGTAAATGTTTCTGCAGCTCCGTTCTTTTCAGGCTGCTCTCCTCCTCCTCTGAGTGTAGCTTTGATTGGAGGAGGAGAGAAGTCACATGCCCATCAGAGGAGGGCAGTCATGTGACCAGGTCAGTGAAAAAAACTCGGAGCTATTGAGGTAAATGCAAGCTTCGTTTTGCAATAGACACAGGAGGAGCAGTGTGGTTGGGGCTGACAGTGATTTTTTTTTTTTTTTTTTACCATAGAGAATGCTGGCAGCACTATCCCAGGAGACTGGGGGTCTCCTGGGAGTGCAGGGGGGGGTATAATGGATGGGGGGACTGTATAATGGGGAGGGGGAATGTATACTGAATGGGGGGCAGTGTAATGGATGGGGGATGTATAATGGATGAGGGCTGTATACTGGGGAGGGGGGCTATATAATGGATGGGGGGATGTATAATGGATGGGGGCTGTATACTGGGGAGGGGGCTGTATAATGTATGAGGGGGCTGTGTACTGGAGGGAGGATGTATAATGGAGGGGGATGTATAATGGAGGGGGGGATGTGTACTGGATGGGGGGATGTATAATGAAGGGGAATGTGTACTGGATAGGGGAGGCTGTGTACTGTAAAGGGTGCTGAGAAAATTTTTTTTTCCCTAAACTCCCCTCTTAAAATTGGGGTGCGTGTTATACGCCGGTGCGTGTTATACGCCAATAAATACGGTACATGTCACAGAATTCAAGAAAGTAAATGTGGGATCTACACAAAGTAAGTTTACAAACTAACAACATTCAGATTAATAGGACTATGCTAAAATTTGTTTAAATTCAATGTGGAAATTAATATTTGATATTAAACTTTTATAATGTTTTAAAGTTTATTTACTGTTTAGTAAGAATGTGTAAATCCCTGACTGCCCACAGTCTGACCATACAGTAAGTTCAGTTTAAGGCTTCAGCTGGTAAACAGTAAATACAGGTGGTTGATCTATGTTTTCACTGGCTCTGAGTACCCTCTCCAGTGTAGCATGTGATGTAGAAATTGTATTTTGCCACTTTGAGTTTGTCAAATTGTTTAGGTGGCAAATGCCTCCAATGAAGTCAATGGGAGTGTGCCATAACTATGTACCAAATGTTTGGCATATGGTTGCTGCATTGTATTTAATTGTAAAATCCTCCTTGGGATTAAAAAAACAAAAACAAAAAAATAGGCATTCAAGAAGTGGCAGTATCACTTCCTGAACACCTGTAAACTGACTCTAGCTCACCTCTGCAAAAGCGATTCATCAGATCTCTTTTCAGGGGGCCCAATCAGATGCAGCTGCTGTTCAGGCAAAATTTGATGTTTGTCTGAGTGGATCAGTTGCGGCCGGTCCATTAGGGGCGCAGGGGCACCACCCCCCCCCCCACCCCAACGTTCCCAAAGTAAGTTTGCCAAATGAGAAAGATAGTTTAAGGCCGCGTACACATGATCAAATCTATCTGCTGGAAACGGTCGGCCAGACCGTCCCAGCAGACAGATTCAATCGTGTGTACGGGCGAGCCGACGGATTTGGCCAGCCAACAGATTTGAAAGCATGCTTTCAAATCTGTCGGCTGGGAACCCGTCCGCCCGACATGTCTGCTGGTTAGTACGCTAACCAGCAGACATGTCTTCAAGCACACGCGTCGAATGGTTTCGAAACTTTGCGCGGAAGTGTTTTACTTCCTGGTGCAGTGACGTGGCGGTGTCAACGTCACCGCCACGTCAGCGCGCCGTCTGCCGGCGGGGATTTTGGTTTGATCGTGTGTACACGATCAAACCAATACGTCCTCAGCAGACAGATTTGTACAAATCGGTCTGTCCGACCGATTTGAACAAATCTGTCTGCTCGTGTGTATGGGGCCTATGATGGTAAAAAATGTTAATCTTATTATTATTTATTTAAAAATAAATTGTTCTATGTGTGTGCACTGTGTGGCGTACCAGACTAATGGGTGTCTATTAGGTCCTAACATTTTTGACAAGCATGTGATTTGAGGCTGAGGCTGTTTTAGGTTGTCCTTGAGGCGGACAGCACTGATGCCGGGTACACACGATCATTTTTCGGGTTGTAAAAAACAACTTCATCATTAAAACAACGTTGCCTACACACGATAGTGAAAAAAAAATGCTCTAGCAAAGTGCGGTGACGTACAACACGTACGATGGCACTATAAAGGCGAAGTTACATTCGGATGACGCTACCCTTTGGGCTGCTTTAGCTGATTTTGTGTTAGTAAAAGACGACTCACGCTTTTCTGTCTGTTACAGCGTGATGAATGTGCTTACTCCATTATGAACGGTAGTTTTACCAGAACGAGCGATCCCATTTCATAACTTGCTTCTGAGCATGCACGTTTTTTTCACGTCGTTAAAGCCCACGCACAATCATTTTTTACAACCCGAAAAACGACATTGTTTAAAACGTTGTGAAAAAATAGAGCATGTTCAAAACATTTTTTTGTCATTTTTTAGAACCCGAAAAGCCCACACACGATCGTTTTAAATGACATTTTTAAAAAACGTAGTTTTTTACAACCCGAAAAATGATCGTGTGTACGCGGCATGAGTCCCAAACCCTCCCAATTTTTAAAGTTTAGCACATGAATATTCATCATTGTGTCACTTCCGGTTTACAACTTCTCATCCCGTTGAAACATGCGGAATCCTCTGGTGAATGCGGACCTTGAGGGGTTTGTTTGCACCCCTCAACATTTTTTACCACCAGCCGCCACTGGTGTGGATGAAGGAATCTTTTTCCTAAAGCCTTGTTAACCTAGGGCGTATATACGCGTGCTTCTTGTGAATACCTGCACAGGTGTCGCTGAACACACCCTGTGTGAGTTCCCTGTCTATGAGGATGCCAGGTTAGGAGCAGCAGTTGTGTCTGTGCAGTTATGTCCTAATTTACATCAATAGGACTGATTGCATTGGATGCATGGAATACCTGTGCATTTCAAAGCGGGTAAGCGTGGTCATCACACAAGGCAATCGTATATATATTCCCTGTATGAATGAGGCCTAATATTCAAATCAAACAGTGTATGGCAAGCCTTGATCTCCATTTACAGTAAGTGGAGGAGCAGTATCCAGCTCAGGGCAGATCTGAGATGAGAGTTCCCGCAGCAGCGGTTGACAGCTACCTACTGCTGCTGTTAGCTTTGTTATTTTGTTTTGACCACAGTTTTGCTTTAAGCTCAATTTTCTTTAGAGTTAATCTTCTTGGAGAGCACAAAAAGCTCTATAGTTTTCTGCAGCATTCCATTTGTGTTAAATCAGCTAGGTATATGTGATAAATGAAGACTGCGCTGCAGGGCAGACAATTCTTATTAACTACATATTGCGGATGAAAGCAAAGTGGCACAGGCAACATCTCAACATCTCAGGTAAAGTGAGCTTTCTTTTAAGTTTTACAATATATGTCCATCAGGTATCTGCACTCAGGAACTAAACAAAGACTGGCATTTAAACAGTGGTAGATATAGTTCATTAAGGTGAAAGATCCAAATTACAATTGATCTTGCCTGAGTATAAAGGTTAAAACACACTGCTATTTGGACAGGAGTGTTTGCCTTTTCATGAAATTAAATTACTCAAGATGAATCTTTCTCATTAAAGTGAATGGAAATTTTGAATACATAAGACTGGATGTAGGACTCACCTGTAGGAATCTAAATTAGCTTTGTGCCCAAATCCTATTTTATTGAAATTTGAAAAGAAATGTATAAATAATTAAAGCCAAATTGCAGGCCAACGGCAAATAATAAAGGAACTGTTTTACCTGCAAAAGAGTTTGTAATTCTGTTAAGCCAATTTTGTGATCATTGCACCTCTGTAAACAGTACAACCAGCAGCACACTGATGAAATTATCCATCCAGTAAATGACAGTGATGTGCAAAGTAGTAGCACTCTAACTGGCCAAGAATGCAGACCCACATATTGCAGCCACAAGGAATCACAATGGGGTTCAGTACCAAAAATGTGGTGACAATTACAGCCAGATCTGCACAAAAAATCTGTATCTTTATTAGTGCAAAAATAATAAAAACAGTACTAAAAAGCACCATGCATGACAGTGAATTAACAATATAGTCACACTCAAAAAGATGCTACCTCAAGAACCAGTAAATACTAATAAGTAATTGGCTGTAAGAATATAAATGAAGACCAGTACAAACAAGATGTTAATGCTGGTATCTTAATGAAGGCTGCATCCTACTCAACATGTTTCATATTGCAGCTTCATCAGGTGTTGCGTGATATGAATAATATATTGAGAATTAGAGGTTGAATGGTAGCACTAACATCCTAAAGGTTCAAGCTATCCCGCATTGTCACTGGGGGGCTCACAAAGTAAGAGCTCACCCACCTGGGCAAGGACAAAACACCAGCATGGATTTCACACACACACATACATATATATATATATATATATATATATATATATATATGAGGTAAAGCTGACCATAGATGGTTTTATTCGAGGCTGATTGTACCCAAGTCGATCCATCGATTTTGGACACAACCAGCATGTCAGATTTACAGCATTAGATTATTGTTATAGAGCAGAGGTCTCCAAACTGCGGCCCTAGGGCCAGATGTGGCCCTTTGCTTGATTTTATCCAGCCCTTGGGGTGCTTTTTTTTATTCATTGGCACCAATGAAGGGCAGAATTTCTCCCAATGACACTATTGATGGGGCAGAACTCCTTCCAATGATGGGGCAGAATTCCTCCCACTGACACCAAAATTGGGGCAGAATTCCTCCCAATGATAGGGCAGAATTCCTCCAAATTATGGGGCAGAATTCCTCCCAATGACACCAATGATGGGGCAGAATTCCTCCCAATGATAGGGCAGAATTCCTCCCAATGACACCAATGATGTGGCAGAATTCCTCCCAGTGATGGGGCAGAATTTCTCCCAATGACACCAATGATGGGGTCCAATGACACCAATTATAGGGGATTTTGTACTCCTGATGGCCACAGTCGGCCCCCTTAAAGTCTGGAGGACAGTAATCTGGCACTTTGTTTTGAAAGTTTGGAGACCCCTGCTATAGAAGCTATAGCCGCTAGGATTAATCACTGTGTTCCCCCAGCAGGGGTGACTCCCCATGCCCTACCCACACCTGATGAACACAATAGCTCTGTGGGAGGGATTTCCCCATCAACACCGACTTTCTTAAAATTGCATAATCTATGGTCTGTCTAAATGTCACAAAGGGGACCAAAGTATCCCCACAGTCCAGTGCAGGATATAGACAATTTAATCTCCAACAGCATGTCTATCACCTCTACTCCAGCCAATGTGGATTAGAGATAATAGACATGCTGTTGGAGATTGAATTGCTGAGCGGATTATTTGCTGAGTGGTCATACCTCAAGTCACAATTTATTTTTTCCTCTTTTTATGCTCTGAATATAGTTGGATGTGGTGTGACTAAGCGCTCCCCCAACTATACACCTAAACTTTGATTTTACTTAATATCCAAGCTACTATCTACTGACCTTTAGCCCTGGTTCACACTGGGCTGCGGGAGTGAAGCCGTGCAAGTTCAGCTGAACTCGCACGATTTTACTCCCGCTGGCAGTCCCGATTTCGGCCTGCGATTTCAGAGACATCTGTGCAGGTTTCTGCACAGATGTGAATGTAAATCGCGACCCGAAATCCCAAAAAGTAGTACAGAAACTACTTTTTTAAATCGGCGCAGTGCCGCAGATGCGGCGTCGCACCGATTAGGACAGTGTCATTGCCGACAATTGCCAGCAAATGCCGCTGATTTGAGATGAGATTTGACATCTCAAATCACATCTCAAATCGTACCAGTGTGAACCAGGCCTTAAAATAACTACACATTTGTGACATGTTAACTGCTTGCCGACCAGCCGCCGCAGTTATACGGTGGCAGGTCGGCTCTGCTGGGCTGGGCAAGATTACTTGGCTATACGTCATCTCGCCGAGCACCCAATAGGGGTGCACGCGCCGCCGGAGGTGCGCATGTGTGCCCCCGCTCGCCCCTGATGCCGACATGCGTGCTCGCGATCGCTCGTTACACACAGCTCCCGGTCCTGTCAGGGGGAGAAATGCCTGATTGTCTGTTCATACAATGTATGAACAGCGATCAGTCATTTCCCCAAGTCAGTCCACCCCCCTTCAGTTAGAACACACCCAGGGAACATACTTAACCCCTTCCTCGCCCCTAGTGTTAACTTCTTCCCTGCCAGTGGCATTTTTATAGTAATCAATGCATTTTTATAGCACTGATCACTATAAAAATGCCAATGGTCCCAAAAATGTGTCAAAAGTGTCCGAAGTGTCCGCCATAATGTCGCAGTACCGATAAAAATCGCTGATCGCTGCCATTACTAGTAAAAAAAAATATTAATAAAAATGCCATAAAACTATTCCTATTTTGTAAGCGCTATAACTTTTGCGCAAACCAATCAATAAACACTTATTGCAAATTTTTCTTTACGAAAAAATATGTAGAAGAATATGTATTGGCCTAAACTGAGGGAAAAAAAATGTTTTTTTATATATTTTTGGAGGATATTTATTATGGCAAAAAGTAAAAAATATTATAATTTTTTCAAAATTGTCGCTGTATTTTTGTTTATAGCGCAAAAACTAAAAACCGCAGAGGTGATCAAATACCACCAAAAGAAAGCTCTACTTGTGGGAAAAAAAGGATGCCAATTTTGTTTGGGAGCCATGTTGCATGACCGCGCAATTGTCAGTTAAATCGACGCAGTGCCGAATCACAAAAAGTCTTTGACCAGCAATATGGTCCAGGGCTTAAGTGGTTAATTAAGCTGGAAATATTTAAATGATCTTCCTTTGCAGATAAGCAGCTTCATATGAGCGCACAGTGTGTGTGGGAAGACTATGAGGCAGCAACACTGTTTTGCTGGGAAAGAAATACAGGTATGCATGTGGGGTAAGACAGGAAGGGGCAGTGGAGTTCCATAGTCCAGCAGACAGGGCTGAAAAAAAAGGGACTGTGTTGTCCACCCAAACAGAAAGTTTATATATATATATATATATATATATATATATATATATATTTTTTTTTATTTTTTATTGTAACCAGGGGGGCAGGTAGCAGGCACAAATCTCCCTATGATTCACAGGCTTTCAGGAACAGATACCAAATCCAGTGACAAACAGTGCAGTGTTTATTGGTGATATTTACAAGTCTATTAACCACTTAAGACCCGGACCAATACGCTGGTAAATGACCCAAGGTGTTTTTGCGATTCGGCACTGCGTCGCTTTAACAGACAATTGCGTCCTTTTCTTCCCACAAATAGAGCTTTCTTTTGGTGGTATTTGATCACCTCTGCGGTTTTTATTTTTTGCGCTATATACAAAAATAGAGCGACATTTTTGAAAAAAAAACACTTTTTTACTTTTTGTTAAAAAAAAATCAAATAAACTAAATTTTAGTCAAACATTTAGGCCAAAATTTATTTAGCCACATGTCTTTAGTAAAAAAAAAAATCGCAATAAAAAAAAATAGCTACCTAGCGGGAACAGCGACACTAATACAGCGATCAGAAAAATGATCGCTTAGTGACGCTGGCAATAGGGAGTGAAAGGGTTAACTAGGGCGGTGATCAGGGGGTTAAAACTTTATTAGGGGGGGTGGGGGGGCTATCCTGAACCTAACACTAACTGTTTTTTACACTGCCTGTCACACTGACACTAAATGCAGTGATTAGATCACTGCATTCAGTGACACTGTGACAGGGGGGTGGGGGGGCGATCACAAGGGGTTAATATGCCTATGTGAGTGTGTGTCAGTGTTGTGTTGGTGCACACTTACTTGTGATGTCTTCTCTCATCAGCAGCGCTGGGAAACAGCGCTGCGATGAGAGGTGACATCATTTCCTCCTTCCTGTGTAAACACAGGAGGAGGAACTGACAGGATGGGAGCGCGCTCCCATTGGCTGGGAGCGATCGCGGGGGGGGGGGGGGGGGCGGGTAAGCGCCGACATCCGCCCGCTGATCCCGGATCGCTCCCGGAGCCAGGGGGACCCCCGCACGCCGCGGAGGGGGTCCCGATGGGACCCCCGAACCGCACTTAGGCGGGGACGTAAATTTACGCCCTTGTGCCTGTACGTGCCATTCTGTGGCCGTATATGTGCGTGCGGGGGTCCTTAAGTGGTTAACAGGTGCTGTACAGTGTTTCACAAAAACAAACAGAACAAAAGTAGCTAAAGAAAGAAACCTAGCCATGTCTCAGCACTAACTGCAGGATATATACAGGCCCTAACTACCAGACTGAGCAAGCCTACAGCTTGTCAGCTCCCACAAATACAGCTTAACAGCTTTTTACCAACCTTCTTGCTCTCACAGACCAGTGTTGTCTGTGTTTCCCAGGCAGAGAGAAAAGGCTGTCTGCTCAGGCGAGCTTAAATTAGCCTGGGGAAGAGGATCAATGCCAGAACTGGACCACGGATTAGAGATCCCTGAACGTATATGAGAGGAGCCTGGAAGATGTATAAACCCCAAACAGGACTTTTCCCAGCTCTCTCTGGGACACTCTGCTACAACATCTATATATATATATATATATATATATATATATATATATATATATATATATATATATATATATATATATATATATATATATATATATATATATATATATGTGTCTCCAATGAGGTAAAAGTGAAATCTTCTTAAATCATCTGCACACGTGAATGTGAAAAGCTAAATTGCCTTCTTCCACCAGCTCATATGCAAACATCCTACTCACCAAATGTACATGACACCCATCACAGATAGCCATAATAGGTATATTGAGCAGAAGTAATCCTCCAAAGAAAGGGAAACGCCCCAAGAGATGAACACCCACCAGGCAAGGATTAGATATGCCACATATATCAGGAAGAAGAAAAAAAGGCTTCTCATAGTGCAGTTTGACAATTTATTTCTATTGCACACTATAGAATAACACTTACAATGTTGCTGATCAATAAGAGCCCATAAAAACAAGCAGGGATGGCCATCGCGTTCCACATGCGTTCCAAAAGATGGCGGAAGTGACTGGTCATACACTAACCAACCGGCGCGTTTCCTTAGCAAGGTCCCACAGTTAACAGTGCATGTCAGAGCACATACCAAGCCATGAATTCCAAGGAATTGTCTGTAGACCTCTGAGACAGGATTGTATCGAGGCACAGATCTTGGGAAGTGTACAGAAAAATTTCTGAAGCATTAAAGGTCCCAATGAGCATAATGGTCTCCGTCATCCGTAAATGGAAGAAGTTTGGAACCACCAGGACTCTTCCTAGAGTGGGCCATCCGGCCAAACTGAGTAATTGGGGAAGTGACCAAGAAATCAATGACCACTCGGACAGAGATCCAGTATTTCTCTGTGGAAAAAGGAGAACCTTCCATAAAAACAAACCATCTTTGCAGCATTCCATCAATCAGGTCTATATGGTAGAGTGGCCAGATGCAAGCCACCCCTCAGTAAAAGGCACATGACAACCCACCAGGAGTTTGCCAAAAGGCATCTGAAGGACTCTCAGAACATGAAAAACAAAATTATTTGGTCTGATGAAACAAAGATTGAACTATTTTGCCTAAATGGCAAGCGTCATGTCTGGAGGAAACCAGGCACCGCTCATCACCTGGCCAATACCATCCCTACAGTAAAGCATGGTGGTGGCAGTATCATGTTTGTGGGAATGTTTTCAGCGGCAGGAACTTGGAGAATAGTCAGGGTCCAGGGAAAGATGAATGCAGCAATGTACAGAGACATCTTTGATGAAAACCTGCTCCAGAGTGCTCTGGACCTCAGACTGGGGTGAAGGTTCATCTTCCAACAGAACATAAAGCATGCAGCCAAGATAGCAAATGAGTGGCTACAGAACAACTCTGTGAATGTCCTTGAGTGGCCCAGCCAGAGCCCAGACTTGAAACTGATTGAACATCTCTGGAGAGATCTGAAAATGACTGTGCACTAACGCTTTCCATCCAACCTGATGGAGCTTGAGAGGTCCTGCAAAGAAGAATGTGAGAAACTGCCCAAAAATAGGAGGTGCCAAGCTTGCAGGATCATACTCAAAAAGATTTGAGGTTGTAATTGGTGCCAAAGGTGCTTCAACAAAGTATTGAGAAAAGGCTGTGAATACTTATGTACATGGGATATCAAACAAACTTATTTTGTGTTGTCATTATTGGGTATTGTTTGTAGCTATTTGAGCAAAATAATCAAATCCATTTTGGATTGAGGCTGTGACATAACAAAATATGGAAAAAGTGAAACGCTGTGAATACTTTCCAGGTGCACCGTAGCCACAAACACATAGTTACATAGTTAGTCAGGTTAAAAAAAGATACAAGTTTATCTAGTTCAACCATAAAAAAATAATATCATACAATCCCATACAGTATACCCAATTCTATATCCACAGTTGATCCAGAGGAAGGTAAAAAACCCCAGCAGAGCATTATCCAATTTGCTACAGCAGGGGAAAAAATCCTTTCTGATCCCCCCAAGAGGCAACCGGATTTTCCCCGCATCAACTTTACCTATAAATGTAGTACCAGTTATAATACAGTATGTACATTTAGGAAAGAATCCAGGCCTTTCTTAAAGCACTCTACTGAGCTGACCAGAACCACCTCTGGAGGAAGTCTATTCCACATTTTCACAGCTCTTATGCCGCGTACACACGATCATTTTTCGGCATGAAAAAAAAACCGTTGTTTTTCAGCATGTAGAAAAAACTAAATTTTTCCAACTTTATAATTAAAAACGATGTTGCCCACACACCATCGTTTAAAAAAAATGATGAGCAAAGAGCGGTGACGTACAACACGTATGATGGCACTCTAAAGGGAAAGTTCCATTCAAGCTCCCATCTCATAACTTGCTTCTGAGCATGCGCGGGTTTAAAACGTTGTTTTTAACGTCGTTTTAGTCCACACACGATCATTTTTTACAACCCAAAAACATCATTTTTTAAAGCGACGTTAAAAAATGCAGCATGCTCGAATTTTTTTTGGTCGTTTTTCAGAAGATGAAAAACGATGTGAAGCCCACACACGATCATTTTAAATGACGTTTTTAACTGTTTTTAACTGTTTTTAACTGTGAAGAAACCTTTCCATATTTGGAGATGAAATCTCTTTTCCTCTAGATGTTAAGAGTGCCCCCTTGTCCTTTGTGTTGACCGTAAAGTGAATAACTTAATACCAAGTTCACTATATGGACCCCTTATATATTTGTACTTATTGATCATATCCCCCCTTATTCTCCTCTTCTCAAGAGTGAAAAAAAAATGTTCCTCTAATCTTTCCCCATAGTTGAGCTCCTCCATGCCTCTTATCAGTTTGGTTGCCCTTCTCTGCACTTTCTTCAGTTCCCCCGATATCCTTTTTGAGAACTGGTGCCCAAAACTGAACTGCATATTCCAAATGAGGTCTTACCAATGATTTGTAGAGGGGCAAAATGATCTCTCTCTCTCTCTGGAGTCCATACCTCTCTTAATACAAGAAAGGAATTTGCTCGCTTTGGAAACCGCAGCTTGGCATTGCATGCCATTATTGAGCTTATGATCTACCAAAACCCGCAGATCCTTCTCCACTATGGATCCCCCAAGTTGAACTCCCCCTAGTATGTATGATGCATGAATATTCTTAGCCCGCAAGTGCATAACTTTACATTCATCTACATTAAACCTCATCTGCCACTTAGTCGCCCAATTAGACAGAGCATTGAGGTCGGCTTGTAAATTGGACACATCCTGTAAGGACGTTATTCCACTGCATAGCTTGGTGTCATCTGCAAAGACAGAAATTTTACTTTTGATACCAGACACAATATCATTTTTTATATTTATATATATATATATATATAAGAGAAAAAAAGGTGGTGATACTGCGCTGTCTATGTAAATGGTCTAAAAAAATGCTAGCAACTTAAAATGTGAGATACACACAAAAATAATACTATAAAACAAGAAAAAGCTGCGCAAATATGAACACTACAGTGTAGAACTCAATTGATAGTCCAGTGTAGGGTAAATGAGAGTCCCGTCAAGCAAGTAATGAAAGAAATATATATAATATGTAAAATCCATTAATCAAGTGCGGAACATGTTATGCTTCTGATGGAAACTGATAGCAGAAAACAAATGTTCTTTCCTCCAGATAGATAGTGACATCAAATGCAAAAACCTCAGAAACAGTGCATGGATAGATAAACACCTCCACCTTTCAATCACACCGCCCCTTACCAGAGGGGAAGATCCCAACTAGAGATCTTCTGACAGCAGATGGCTTAATCCCCAGCCAGGGGTTAACGTGACAGGATATCCAAAG
This sequence comes from Rana kukunoris, assembly GCA_029574335.1. Lineage (NCBI taxonomy): Eukaryota > Metazoa > Chordata > Amphibia > Anura > Ranidae > Rana > Rana kukunoris. The sequence continues at coordinate 240,838,674 of CM056051.1, forward strand.
GTCAGGTTTTCTCCAGCAGTGGACCGATGATCCGAGTTGTAATGAAATCTCCTCTGCTGTTACTTCCAGCAATGTCTCCTCTTTGCTGGAAGTAACAGCAGAGGAGATTTCATTACAACTCGGATCATCGGTCCACTGCTGGAGAAAACCTGACCTTTGGATATCCTGTCACGTTAACCCCTGGCTGGGGATTAAGCCATCTGCTGTCAGAAGATCTCTAGTTGGGATCTTCCCCTCTGGTAAGGGGCGGTGTGATTGAAAGGTGGAGGTGTTTATCTATCCATGCACTGTTTCTGAGGTTTTTGCATTTGATGTCACTATCTATCTGGAGGAAAGAACATTTGTTTTCTGCTATCAGTTTCCATCAGAAGCATAACATGTTCCGCACTTGATTAATGGATTTTACATATTATATATATTTCTTTCATTACTTGCTTGACGGGACTCTCATTTACCCTACACTGGACTATCAATTGAGTTCTACACTGTAGTGTTCATATTTGCGCAGCTTTTTCTTGTTTTTTATATATATATATATATATATATATATATATATATATATTAAAAAGTAAGGGTCCCAGCACTGAATCTTGGGGTACACCAACTGATAAACTTAGACCATTCAGAGTGAGGCCTCGTACACACGATCAAATCTGTCTGCTGGAAACGGTCTGCTAGACCGTTTCAGCAGACAGATTCGATCGTGTGTACGGGCGAGCCGACGGATTTGGCCACCCGACAGATTGGAAAGCATGCTTACCATCTGTCGGCTGGGAACCGTCCGCCCGACATGTCTGCTGGTTAGTATGCTAACCAGCAGACATGTCTTCTCGCACACACGCCGAATGATTTCGACGCATGCGCGGAAGTGTTTTACTTCCTGGTGCGGTGACGTGGCGGCGTCAACGTCACCGACACGTCAGCGCGCTGTCTGCTGGCGGGGATTTTGGTTTGCTCATGTGTACACGCGAGCAAACCAAAATCCAAGCAGACAGATCTGTTCAAATCGGTCGGTCCGACCGATTTGAACAGATATGTAGATTGCCTCGTGTGTACGAGGCCTAAGACTCATTGACCACTATTCTCTGAATTCTGTTTTTTTAGCCAGTTTTCTATCCATTTACAAACTGATATTTGCAATCCTGTAGACTTTACCTTACACATTAGCCGTGTGTGGGGAACTGTATCGAACGATTTTGCAAAATCCAAGTAAACCTCATCCACTGCCACCCCTCTGTCCAAGGTTTTACTTACCTCTTCATAAAAAGAAATCAGGTTTGTCTGACAACTTCTGTCTTTCATGAATCCACGATGTCTGTTGCTTAAAATATTTATTTTTTTCCAGCAAGAACTCATCTATGTGGTCTTTTATTAATCTCTCCAGTATCTTCCCAACTATAGAACTTAATCTCACAGGTTTATAGTTACTTGGTAAAGACTTTGTTCCCTTTATAAATATAGGCACCACATTGGCCCTGTGCCAATCCAGTGATACTATTCCCATCATTAATGAGTCCCTAAAAATTAAATACAAGGTATTTGAAATTACAGAGCTCAATTCTTTTTAGGATCCATGGGTGGATGCCATCTGGTCTAGATGCTTTAGGCCCCTTTCACACTGAGGAGTTTTTCAGGCAGTTTAGCGCTAAAAATAGCGCCTAAATACCACCTGAAAAACTCCTGCCCTGCAGTCTCAGTGTGAAAGCCCGTGCCCAAGCCTGAGGTGGCGCGCTAGCAGTACCGCTCCAAAAGTCCAGCTAGCTGCATCTTTAGAGCGGTGAAGGAGTGGTGTGTTTACCGCTCCTCCACCGCTCCTTCCCATTGAAAACAAAGGGACACCGCAGCTATACCGCCGGCAATGCACTTCTGCAGAGGCGCAGTGCCGGCGGTATTAACCCTTTTTTGCCTGCTAGCGGGGATTAAAACCGCACCGCTAGCGGCCGAATACCGCTGCAATTCCGATGGTATAGCGCAGATAAAAATAGCACCGCTGTACCGTCTGCGCACCTCCTTTTTTTGGGCACAGTAAAGAAAGAATAGAATTCACATAGACAGCAATACAATTATCACAATTCTAACCCCTCCTCACTAAACTACTGTAGGCTAGCAAAATTGACTGACATTCCATTAGCTTATTGTTTGCAACAAATGCTGTACTTAGATAATCCAGAGATACATTTCAATTTGACAGTATCTATAGATGCATAAGAACGAGTTATTAAAAGAATTACAAGAGCAAAATGTTGTCAAGAGTTTAACTGAATCTCTGCACACATGCTAGAGGCAAAATTTGATTATCTGTTTCTTTTATCATAGTGAATTGCAGCTACCTGTGCTGTTGCCACTGGCAATGAAATGCACACAACTTGAATGCCTCTAACAACACCATCCTAACTGGGTACCTCAATATAAAATAAAATGCCAGGCTCTCTGGATTTGTAGTGTGCAGATTTTTCTCCATAACAAACAATAAAAACTGAGTAATTAATATACAGTATATGTAACAGGAAGATGCCCCATTACGACATCACAACCTAAAGGGGTTGTAAAGGTTTGTTTTTACTCTCTAAATGGGTTCCTTTAAGCTAGCGCATTGTTGGTTCACTTACCTTTTCCTTCCATTTCTCTTCTAAATGTTTTTTTTCTTTGTCTGAATTTCTCACTTCCTGTTCCTCCTCAGTAAGCTTGCCCCCATCATTCGAGCCATTCTGGTTGGGGGTTAGTCAGCGTGCTTGCCCCCTTCCTTGGGACTACATCCCTGCAGGGAGACGCTGTGAACTATTGGCAAGTCTGAGATTATAAAGGCTGTGGACGCCTGCACACTCAGCCTGCTGTTTTTTGGCTTAAATCCTGATTCAGAAATTACAAAACCCAGAGAAAAATTAAAAACCACTTTTCTCCACTCAGAAATGAATTTCTGGAATCCAAGTACCATACATGTCAATGACTGTATTCAGTATAGCACATGTTTTGCTTACCTGGATAACTGGCAGTGACAAGGGTTGTGAAATATTATAACAATGCCAAGATGAGATTTTCTGACATTTTGAAGAGATTTCCACTCACTTCCTTTTGTTTCACTGGGGCAAGAAGTTTCCACAATAAGGGCCACATGCAGAAAATCTTCACAGAGGTTCTTATTTTAAAATGTTTTGACTGAAGATCCACATTGGCATCCGCATGAAGGGCAAGGTACTTGAAATCTCAATAGCTTTTGAATTTCACTGGTTTTAATTTTGTTGTGCAAACCTCAATTCTTAAAATATAAATTTATTGGGACCTACTAGTGAGGGTTTCATATGCAGATGCACTTAAAACAGGGCCGGATTAACATAGGGGCTATTGGAAAAAAAAGATGGACTTCGAGGGTTGTAGCTCCTACATGCAAAAATCATCTTTTTTTTGCTAGAAAATTACTCAGAACCCTCAATCATTATATATATATTGTTTTAGCAGCCACCCTATGGAATAAAATGGTGGTATTTGCAACTTTTTATGTTACACAGTATTTACGCAGCAATTTTTCAAACTTTTTTTTCATTCATAAAAAACACTAAAGTTAGCATGTTTTTTTGTATACTAAGCGATGCTTTAATTTTTTTTTTACAGGCTACGTGTTTAGAGTTACTAAGGAGGTCTAGTGTTAGAATTATTGCTTTTGCTTTTACGATCATGGCGTATGTAACCTGTGTGTATCTGGCTCTGATACTAGCCAGTGCTTTCCCAGTCATTGACTATTATCTCTCCCCAGCCTGTCCCCACACACCCTCTCATCTGCTAACCTGTGGATGAGGGAATCACTCATGCAGTGTTATTGTGTTCTGCCAGTGAATACAATGATTTGTGTTGCTAATATAGCTGGCAGCACTGATTGTTTTTGGAAAAACCTGACAGACTGGTTGTACTAAAGTCGGTTAATAGGTTGACTTGTGTAAAACCAGCTAGCCCATACATAGATTGACTATGGCTGGTCTATGCTTAATTGGTGTAATTTCAATCCATGTATGGCCCGCTTAACCACTTGCCTACTGTGCACCTACACCCCCTTCCTGCCCAGACAAAAAGCTTCCGGCACTGCGTCACTTTAACTGACAATTGCGCGGTCGTGCGACGTGGCTCCCAAACAAAATTGGCGTCCTTTTTTTCCCACAAATAGAGCTTTCTTTTGGTGATCACCTCTGCGGTTTTTATTTTTTGCGCTATAAACAAAAATAGAGCGTCAATTATATATATTTTTTACTTTTTGCTATAATAAATAACCCAAAAAATATATAAAAAAAATATTTTGTTCCTCAGTTTAGACCGATACGTATTCTTCTACATATTTTTGGAAAAAAAAAATGCAATAAGCGTTTATCGATTGGTTTGCGTAAAATTTATAGTGTTTACAAAATAGGGGATAGTTTATGGCATTTTTTTTTTTTTTTTTTACTATTAATGGCGGCGATCTGCGATTTTTTTATTGGGACTGCGACGTTATGGCGGACACTTCGGACACTTTTGGGACCATTTACATTTATACAGTGAACAATGCTATAAATATGCATTGATTACTGTATAAATGTGACTGGCAGTGAAGGGGTTAACCACTAGGGGGCGGGGAAGGGGTTAAATGTGTGTCCTATGAGTGTTCTAACTGTGGGGGGAGGGGGGGTGACTGGAGGAGGTGACCGATTGTGTCCCTATGTACAAGGGACACAATCGATCTCCTCTCTCCCTGACAGGACGTGGAGCTCTGTGTTTACATACAGAGCTCCACGTCCCCGCTCAGTTACTGAGCAATCGCGTGTGCCCGGCGGCGATCGTTGCCGCCGGGCACTCACACGGGATCCCCGCAGAGCGGCGTTTGCGCTTGCGCGCCGCCGGCGGTGCGCGCGTGCCCGCCCGCGGCTTTAAAGGGACATCACGTCATATGACGTGATGTCAGGATAATGGAGTCCTCCGCCCGCCGTCATTTGACGGTGGGCAGAGGACAAGTGGTTAACCACTACACTTCCACAAACTTTTACTTTTTCCTTCCCAGATTCCTTCATCCTCCTCTCCTATACATAGTGCCCACTGTCATACTCTCCACACTTCTCTCCTGTACATACTGCTCACTGTCATACCCTCCACACTTCTCTCCTATACATAGTGCCCGCTGTCATACCTTCCACACTCCTCTCCTGTACATAGTGCCCGATGTCATACACTTCTCTCTTGTACATAGCGCCTACTTTAATACTCTCCACACTTCTCTCCTATACATAGCGCCCACTGTCATACTCTCCACACTTCTCTCCTGTACATACTGCTCACTGTCATACCCTCCACACTTCTCTCCTATACATAGTGCCGCTGTCATACCTTCCACACTCCTCTCCTGTACATAGTGTCCACTGTCATACCCTCCACACTCCTCTCCTGTACATACTACTCACTGTTATACCCTCCATACTCCTCTCCTATACATAGTGCCCATTGTCATACCCTCCATACTCCTCTCCTATACATAGTGCCCACTGTCATACCCTTCACACTTCTCTCCTAAAATCCTCAGCACCAGGCCCATGATGTTCTTAATCTGGCCCTGGCTTAGAGGTTAAATGCAATGTGGTCATCTGGGTTGGAGCTCAGTCATCTTATGTGCATGCTTCCTCTCTTGCTTTTTCTCCTGTCTCCCATGAGCCCTGCTCATCTGCTATTTCCACCTCCCTGCTCTAAACCCAGATTCCAGACAGTTTTTGACAAGTCCTTCATTAAAAAAAAACGCAAAAAATAAATGTCCCCCAAAGTAGACCCAACATCAATCATGACAAATGCAGGCCGCCGACCAGCACGGAAAAATAAACAATCCATATTGATGTTTGGCTCCTGCCAAATTACAGCTCTGCGCCTACCTGCTGCTAAATAAACTAGGAGGCAGGGGTCACCCGATGATGTCACCAGATGACCTTGCCTAGTTATGATGTCATAGAACCAGCATGCACTGGTCGCTAATGTCATAAAGGGGCGTAAGAAAACAGCAATTATTTTGTAGCATACATTATAGGACTGTAAAAGACCTAGAACACCTTTGGGTGCTCCAAGGAGGGTATTTATGAGTGAAAATACAAACTTGGCCTACCTTAAAAGTGGACCGTGTCAGTCAGTAGAGCAGTGGAAAGTATCAGAATGGCAGTGGATGATGTGGGGACCAGAGATGAGCTTTGAGTTCAAGTCGAACTCATGTTCGATTCGAACATTGCCTGGGTTCCCCTTTATATCCATACCAGACCTGAAGGGCCTGGTAATTGGATTTGGGGTGACCCTCTTGCATTTTTTTTATCAATGACTTTTCTCTGTATTGCCAGGAGCCGATAATTCATTGTAGCTGCAAATGATTTTAAAAAACTTTTTTACCTTCAGAAATTACATTTTGTGCAGGGACAGTTCTAAGCACTAATTCACAGGCATAATTTACACACCCCCTAGGTGTGACATTTAAAGGAATATTTTACTTTTATTGTTGACTTTAAGCATTATTAAAATCACTGCTCCTGAAAAAACTGCAGTTTTTAAAACTTTTTTTTTGCATTGATACATGTCCCCTGGGACAGGATCCAGGTCCCCAAACACTTTTTAGGACAATAACTTGCATATTAGCCTTTAAAATTAGCACTTTAGATTTCAAACGTTCGAGTCCCATAGACTTTAACAGGGTTCTAAAGTTCACAGGACAGCAAAAGTCCGATGGAGCATACACACAATCGTAATTTCTGTTCAAAAGCTCACATTCAACTATTGCTTTGGGAATTTCTGATCGTGTGTACGGGGCATAAGGGCATGATGGAACCACAATAAAAGTTCTAAAGTGGACCTATACTTAAAACTAAAAGTTTGTCTGTTTAATAGAGATTTATTCACACAGGTTAATGTGGTAACGCGATTATGTGTCACTAGCTTCATTTAAAGTCCCAAACCCTTTCCCTTTATTTCAGATTTAGGCATGACTATAATAAGTCATGGGCCTCATTTAGAGTCCCAAAACTCCTCATATACCCACTTTGCAATTATTTAAAAAAATGTATACCCTAACATATACAGTAGAAGTAGAGCACTTTCACACACACAACAGTGCTTAGGCACCAGCAATGAAAAGAAAAACAGCATACAAATATACAAAGTGAATGCTGAAGCAGGATATCTCTTCCTGTCCAGGGAATACATTTCCTGTTTTGATCTATTTTAGTGCTGGTTGAATAGATGCTTGCTCTTCATCCTGACTGCAAGGCCACCACAGGTACAGCGTAGTATTGTTTTCCATTTCAGACCACACAGGTTAGCCAGGTAGCTATCTCATGGTAATTGGCTTCTGTCGCAGCTTTAGGCATATCTATAACTATATGATCTGTAATAAATATATGGGTATATATACTGTATGTCCATTGTTTTTATACACTTTGTCTGTCATCTTGAGAAAGAGGGTCACAGCGCTATTGAAATTGGTGTAACATTTTTGCTGAACTGGGACATCCATAAATCGTTCTTAAGAATCTCCTTTGTATGCTAGTTTTATCTTCATTGCTGGATTCTCCATGGTATAGATTGTAAAAACATCACAAGGGTTACCCAAGGATGCCTGTACAGTATTGTTTGACAAATTGTTGTAGCAATGTCAAGGAAAAAGATCCATAAGTCGCAAATCATGAAGCAGATGAATGGCAGCCTCAACCCAGACTCCAGCCAGGGGCATGGCCTGGCTGGAGTCCAGGCTAAGGCTGCCATTCATCTCACTTCATGCACATGAGCCTTCTTGATGATGTGTGGCTTATCAATATTTTTCTTTGACATTGCTGCAGCTTGTGGTTAGGACGAGCTCCCTATCCCTACCTGCACTCACAGAGGTCTAGTTGGACTTTACCTCTCTACCTGTGCTGCACCTAAATTTTCTATTTTAGCCTCACAGGTCACTGTTAGGACTTTAACTTATGAAATCCATACCCTGTTCACTCTAGGTTCTCAAACTGGTTAAGATATAAAAGGGGTTGCTGGGTGTATCTTGCAACCCCAGTGATATTGTGGCTACCTCTCAGCCACACAGTGCTGTGGAATAAGTAACCTAGATCAGCGTTTCTCAACCTTTTGTTAGTTGGAACACCTTTTAAAAGCATGCAAAATTTTGAGGCACCCCAGTCTTAAATGTACACAACATAAATCTTATTTATCAATGGGAAATCCAAGCCTGGGGCAAAGCATGCAATTGCCTTTACATCAGAGACCCACCATCACAGAGTATCGTGAACACCGGATCAAGCAATTCAGCTAGCCTCTATCACCATAGCATTCAATGACATCATGTGTGCTGGCCCTAGAACATCATTGGTTGTTATAGTGCTGGCAGCTGGTCTGGTACCAGGGTAACTGATGACACTGATTCAGTGCTTGAGGTATCCCAGGGAAACCAGTGCTCACAGCACACCAGGGGAACCTAGACAGCATCTTGGTTGAGAAACACTGAAATAAAGGGCCCAGGTAAAAGACAGGCCTGTGTGAATTCTGATGGACTAGCTAATGCGATATGATATGATTGCAAACATGCAACCATATTGCATTGCGTATCTGCATTAACATATTAATATCTCAGTCTATATCATGTGACTATCCCTGTGCATCCACCTTTTTAGCCTTGAAAGAAATTAGATTTTGTACAATACTCTTTTTATTTCTGGTAATGCATACTTACTACTGGTCCAGGCAATGATTGATTCATGGACTCACCCTTCCTCTACCACTTTGAGCATTGCTATGCTGCGGATTACAGGAGCTACCAGCCTCAGAAGCAGTATGCACTTCAGACACTGCTAAAAAAATAGGTAATATGTTAGCTAAATCTGCCATGCATGAGCTAGCCAAGCCAAGTGTGCTTGCATATAATTAAACCATCTACAGATCAGTTTTGGACCAAACATGCATTCCACTGTGTGCATCACAAAAAATCAAGTTATGAGTCATAGTTCTGGTTTATCTTTTTGCCTCTTTATTTTCTATCAAAAGATCAAAAATATGGTACGCACTGACATGACATCAATCCCTCTTCAAACCATGGCATTTAAATGCAGTTATTTCTCATTGCCATTATACTCTATACACCTTTTGACTGATTACTGTGAATCACTACATATCTCTGCCCTTTACACAGTGATATTACAAAATCCAAAGAAAAAATGTCATCATGCTCAGTTCACCACATGTACCCAAATAAATTCTCCAGGACTCAGGAAATAGTCTCTGTGGTGTACATTTGCAAACATCTCTATTCTATTGCTGTAAATGATTGTTTACAATCTATTGTTGAAATTAATTTATATCTAGACATCTAAAGAACATTTTGCAGATTTCCCCCAAAAAATCAGGAAGCTCAGCTTTAAGGTTTGTACACACAGGATTGAATATCAGCTGGTATCGGCTGGTTCTACAGAAACCTGTCTAATGATAAGAGAGCACCGCTCACAGTGTATGCAATCCACACCTTGTATAGCATCCAAAATGGAGGTGCCCATCCGGCTCGCCTCTGAGATCAGCGGGAACAGAAAAAATGTTGATGGCCACACACTCCAGATGAATGTCAAAGCTTTTTAAGTAGATGACGGCACATACTCATAACCCCAATGTTATGAGTAAGCGCTGTCATCTGAGTGAAACACATTAATATTTATCTCCATATGCTCACAGTGCTGTCATGATTTTATTGTTTAATATGCCATAATAAAGCTTTGACATCCATCCAGAGTGTGTGGCCATCAACATTTTTTCTGCTCCTTACAGTAGTCTGTCTGACAAGCATCTTCGGTCGAACAGGAATGCTGGAAAACCAGCATCCCAAACAGCTGATCAATGTGTGGCTAGGGCATGATAAATATTCAGACTAGTCATTTGACTCTTCCAGCCCCATATTCTGGAAACTAGGCAGGGGAAGCCAGTCAGACTCCCAGGCCCAGATTCAGAGAGAATTGGATTCTAGTAGCGTATCAGAAATACACTAAGCCGCCGTTTTTTACCTGGCTCTACGTGGAATCCAGGTAGATTTTGTCCAGTAAACGACGGCGGCGTAGTGTATTTCTCCCGTCGCAATCCATCTAGACGAGTAGGGGGGCGTGAAGGATTTAAAATAGGCGCGTTCCCGCGGCGATCGAACTGCGCATGCTCCGTTCGCAAATTTCCCGCCGTGCATTGCGCGAAATCACGTCGTTACGTCATTCGTTGTTTGAGTAGCGTCCTTTACGGACATTTCTATTCCCGAACGAGTTACGCAAAAAAAAAACATTTTAAATTCGACGCGGGAACGACGGCCATACTTAACATGGGCTACGCACCGTTAGACCAGCAAAAAGCTGGTCTAACAGTACGTAAAAAAAAACAGACGTAAGCGATTGCGAAGACCGCTCGTATCTTCGTGGATCGCCGTAAAAACACATTTGCATATCCCGACGCATGAAAACGACGCGAACTCCTCCCAGCGGCCGCAAAAATATCGCAGCGTAGATCCGAAGGCTTACGAAGACGTAAGCCTCTCGGATCGAAGCCTGAAGCCGCCGTATCATGGTTTGAGGATTCAAACTAGTGATACGGCGCGCACAATTTGAAATTACTCCTGTCTAACACCAGTTAGACAGGCGTAATTGCTTTATGAATCTGGGCCCCAGTCTTTAAACCGATCAAAGCAAGCAATCACTTCTTCCTTGACTACAGAAAGAGACAAAAACTAAATTTTCCTAGCATCCTACATTAGGAGGGTGCTACATCAGCAAATGTGGATGCCTTAACACACACAACCTTTTAATATTTGAACTGGTAATAATAATGTAAGTAATAACTTGACAAGGAAAGAATGATCTTCATACTATTGCAAAGGTAAAACAAAATGTATAATCAAAAGAAAAATATTCAAGTTCTATTACACTTGGTTTAATCTAAAGTTCTATGTTATCAAAGTAAAAAAAAATAACTGAACAATTAAAAAAAACAAGCATGAAAACACACACAGAAACAGGTAAGACTGAAAGAAAGACTAAAAGAAAGGACAGAGTTCTGAATTGTGTCTTTAGTCTGCAATTTCATTTAGGGTTCATTTACACTTACAGTTGTCATGTTTTCACTGCCAAAGTCAAAATGGTGGAAGCATGATGGTTCATCCATTCTAAAGCAGACGAAGTCTGGCTGTTTTTCTGGAAAATTAGAAGCAGCACTTTTGTAAAGACGATGGTTGTAGTTGAAGCTTACAAGGGGCAAATATATTATCCTAATCTGCTAGTAATTTTTTGACAAAATTTGAAAGGCAAACAGTGAGAAAGTTGACCAAAAGGGTGTTATTTAGTGAATATAATGTTCCTGGCCATGCATTTGTTACAGTTAGTTGTCTGTCTTCCATTAATGTAGGATTGAAGTGCTTCAACATTCCCCCTGTTCACCTGATCTTGCCTCCTCAGTGTACCATCAGTTTTCAAAAGCAAAAGTGAACTTTTGATTTACATTTAGTGGCACTGAGGAAGTTTCATAGATGAGTATTTTGTATTATTATTATTATAATGTGATGCAGTGGCAGAATATTCATCAAATATATGTGGAATTTAAACTCCCATATATTTTGCGTTTAAGTGATATGCCTGTAATACATTCAAAGAGCCAGTTAAGTCTCAAAATATTGTGCATGATTAATTACAGACAATGTTCAATTTAGCATATAAAAATAGAGAAAACCTTTGCATGAGAAGTGTGAGTCATTAACTAAATTCAAAAGAAGACGCCTGGTATAACTATGGAAACTCCGGATCTTTTCTTTTCTTACTGTGCCTGGATAATATCCAATGTAACACATTTAATCAATTCACAAGATAAAGATAAGCTACTGCAGGTAGTATGGCATCTTTATTTTTATCCAGCACATAATGTATAATTTAAATATAGCGCAGTAATTAAGCAGGCTCACATTTTTCATTTTGGTTACACTTCTCAGCGTTTCTGTGCTGAGGAGATAACTATGAAATTTTAAGAACACTACAGAGATATGTAATAGCAAGGAAATGTCCTCAGCATCTTTTTACATATTATTAAAATCAATCCTCATTTTAACTTCTATGCTTCCCCATAATGCATGGAAACCTATTGTGTATTATTACTGAAGACTTTATAATAAGGCAAACAACACTGAGCAGGACGAGAATCCTTTCATTGCCGAGGCAAAAAAAGAAGCCTTGGCTAAAAGCTATACATATGTATGAAATATTAATATTTTCTTGGATTTTTATTATCCATTTCAGTGTTAAGTGCGACCGGTTTCTATTCTCTATTCTCCTTGTAACTGTGAGGCAGGTGTGCAGGTAGCTGGTTACCATGGCAATGTATTGGCAAGGGATTAGAGCCGAGTCTTCAACAGCGTAAGTAAAAAGGGGGGCTGGAGCCAGTTCTATAAAACTCTGTTGCTGCTGTGTAAAAGATATAACTTACACAGATCCATACAAACACATACAAATATTTGAAGCCAGGGTACGGGTTTTCATGACAAAATAGAACATTACTGGATCATAAATGTGTAATATAAAATTCATGAGGATTACTCTAAAATGATATTTTTGCGACTTCCAGCCAGCCAAAATACACTATTTATACTAGCTGTCATTTGGAAAAAAAACAGGTGTTCCATTTTATACTTCAAAGTATTTCTTATTGTCAAACAACCCTATCTGCACCAGTGCAAATTATTCAGATACAGCATAGCAACATGTTTGAAAGCCAGATAAAAAAAAGACATCAAGATACATGAAAGACTTATGAAACATTGGTTAGTAAAGAGAAGACTTTCATCAGAATTAAACCTATTTGTGTGTAGCAAATTGGAAAGGTATTGACTACAATTAATTATTTTATCAAGCATATTGTTCTGTTGCCTACAGATATCAGTGTACAGTATAACACAGTAAACAATAGTCAGTTTTAGTATTATGTTTAAAAAAATCATACATCAAAAAAGTAGACCCCGCCAAATTATTTTGTGGTAGTGGTGGAAATGTGGAAATTGTATTTCTGTTGTTTCCACGTTCTGTTAACCTGTAAGAATTCTGTCTAAAGTATACTTTGCATGTACACGCACATCCTGGGCATTACAAGTTGACCTAAGTGCGGAAGTCTTCCGATTATTTTCAAAGACAGAGCAATCTAAAAGGCAACTTGTACAGAAAAAAATAGCAGAGTTACCGTTGCTGTTATTTTTCCTAAAACAAATAGTCACCAAGCTGTCTCTGGCTTCTATATCTGAGTTCAAGGGGTTGTAATCCCCCATGTTTTTTCACCTTAACTCACCGCCCCCCAACCCCCCCCCCCCTCCCGTTTTAACTTACCTAAACCGTGGAATTCACTCAGCGGCGATGCACTGTCGCCGCTCTTGATTGGATAGATTGATAGCAGCGCAGCAATTGGCTCCAGCTGCTGTCAATCAAATCCAATTATGTGGGCGCTGGAGGGGGGTGGGGCCGAGTCATACATTCGGCAGCTATGGATGCTGAATGAATGACTCGGGAGCGCACCTGCAAGGTAATCCCCCAGGAGAGCGATTTGGGGGAATCTGAATCTGAAGTGGGGGAGGAGCTACTAGCACTGCTGAGAGACCACAGAAGTCGCGTATTGGGGCCACTCTGTGCAAAACGATCTGAACAGTGGAACATGTTTGTTATTTAAAAAAAAAAAGCTTTACAATCAATTTAAAGGGAAACTCTACTTTCATTAAAACATATTGTAGCATATAAAATTGCTTTACAAGTCATTTTGGAATTTAATGCTAATACAAAATTACTTTTCCATTTCAACCTGCAGTAGTTGTAATTTTCCAATACTGTCAAAAAATTCAATGCAATATGGTAACCTGGAGGCATTCTGTACACCGTTGGCATACAAAATACTACCAGAAATGTAATTTCCTGTTTCAGATTAGTTTACTGATTTTCTCAGAAGACTGCAGGAAGATCCAAGTTTTAGGCATCCCCTGCAATCAGTATTTTGTTTTTGGTGGCAAACTTCCTAAGGCCTGTCTACTGAAAGAATGTAGGCATTCCATATTAAAACACTGAGTTTGCATAAGGCAAATTTAAATAACACAGACCCTCCCATTCTGGTATCAGAAATGATATGGTCAAACATATAGCAATTTTTTAAGAACAGAAAATGTATGAATCTTCAACAGAGTTTGTTCAAATCCTTGTAATGTACAATGATCAACCAAAGGGAATTTTATTTATTTTTTGAAAAAAAGTGGCTACACTTTAATGACTTCGGGACAATGGCCTTTGGGACACTATTGCATCCAATGATACCAAAATGGGGCATATGTCATGTTGCTGACACCAACAATGGGGCAATGTTCCTCCCACTGACACAATCAATGACACCAATGAATGAGCACAATTCCTCCCACTGATACCAACAATGTGGCACATTTCCATCCATTGACACCAACAATTGGGCACTATTCCTCCAATTGACACCAAAAATAGAGCACTATTCCTTCCACTGACAACAGTGATGGGGCACTAGCCCTCCTACTGACACCAAAGATAGGGTATTGTTTACTGCTGCTTGACACCAGGACATTTTCTATTCTCGCCAGCCCTAGTCTGGTCCACCTAAAGTCTGAAGGACAGTAAACTGGGTCTTTGTTTAGAAAGTTAGGAGACCCCTGACTTAGAACAAACATCTTGATCAGGAAAATTAGTGTGAAGTCTTCTAATCTATGACATAGTAATGGTCTGTCTAGTCAAAAAGTACTTAAACCAATTATTTAGCTGAACAGCCAAGCAATAAGATTTCTGAAGTAGATATCAGCAAGTAAGCCTTTATAGATCACAAGCACAGTTTTTCTACAATTAGAAAATTAGACAATTTTTTTCTGCGTAAATATTTTATTATACCTTTTCATGTGACAACACTGAAGAAATGACACTTTGCTACAATGTAAAGTAATGAGTGTACAGCTTTTATAACAGTGTAAATTTGCTGTCCCCTCAAAATAACAACACACTGCCATTTATGTCTAAACCGCTGGCAACAAAAGTGAGTATACCCCTTAGAAACTGAGCTGCAGCACAGTGGCCAAGACCATACAGTGGTTTAACAGGACAGGTTCCACTCAGAACAGGCCTTGCCATGGTTGACCAAAGAAGTTGAGTGCACATGCTCAGCATCATATTCAACGGTTGTCTTTGGGGTGGGTCAACCTGTCAGTGCTCAGATCATACACTGCACAATGCATCAAAATGGTCTGCATGGCTGTCATCCCAAAAGAAAACTCCTTCTAAAGATAATGCAGAAGAAAGCCCGCCAACAGTTTGCTGAAGACAAGCAGACTAAGGGCATGGATTACTGGAACCATGTCCTGCGGTCTGATGAGACCGCAGGACCGCCATCTGAACTTATTTGGTTCAGATGGCATCAATCGTGTGTTGTTGGAAACCAGGTGAAGTGTACAAAGACAAGTGTATTTTGCCTACACTCAAGCATGGTGGTGGGACTGCATGAGTGCTGCCGGAACTGGGGAGCTACAGTTCATTGAAGGAACCATGAATACTAACATGTACTGTAATATACTGAAGCAGAGCAAGATCCCCTCCCTTCGGAGACTGGGCCGCAGAGCAGTATTCCAATGGAGTAAAATGCAGACATGCAATAGAGTAAGTACAGCTTCAGAGTTGCCAGTTGATGGGCATTCTCACCGGTTATAGAAACCAGGAGTGTCTAGTCTACGTAATGCAGGCATAAATGCACTGCAATGCAACTCACAGTATGGAACCCAAAGCCAAAATGGCAGTGCAGACGACTTGAAGCCCTGAGACAAATCAGCTGCATGGTGTTAAAAGTATGATCCACATTGAATTCTGTAAATCAACAGAATGTTATCCAGAAAGTAGATTTTGTGCTTACTTGAAAAAATGGAATTCCTGATTGGTTCTTTTAACTTATTACTACTAGCTCTCTGTTACTCATGTGTGAACAATGTTACGATTTTGTAAAACTGAATTTGCACCCTTTGCTTATTATTTGAATCTATGCAGAAATCATATGAAAATAAGTGCACTTCCCCATAGCAACTCAGAGAAACCTAAAAATAGACAAAATGGTCAGGATGGACATTGCCTTTAAAAAAAAAGGCAAATAACAGTTCTGATCTTAAGTAAGCATCCCAATGATTCTAATTTTCAGTGTATGGAAACATGCACCTATAAAAAGTTGCACATCAGTAAATGCATTCATAAATTTGCATTCATCGTGTCTACTTTTTTGGGCTGACTGCATGTTCCTGTCAAGTGCATTTCTATAAGCAGGTCTTCAGTACAAAGGTAGCAGATGGTGTGATTATCTATAAAACAAATTATTAAAATTCATAGCAGAGGAAAGCTCGGTGCTCAAAGACCTGAAGACTTGCCATGTGTTTGTTCTTTCAGCTATTCATGAACCAAAGCATCAGCATAACTCATGTTAATTGGACTATTGTTTGCTTATTTTCTTTTTAATTTACATTTTTACCACCACACATACATAAGGACATTTTCTCTTACCAAAGCTGCCCATAGACTCTAACATTTTGAGGATTCATTTTACCCAATGAGGTTATGTCTTCTAAGGTTAGAATTTATGGTGTGATCTTCCCAACAAGAAGATGCAGAATACAGTGCTACATTGAAGACATCTCCCTTTAATGCTACTCTCCAACCTGCTACCTGTCCTACATACCACCTCCACCCACCTTACCCTCCATTCTAACTTAGAGAGGAAAAAACCTACCCAAATGCTACAATTTCTCACCAAAATCTCAGGTCAGTGACACTCTTTGGTGTTCTTGTCACTGCCTGCTTGACAAGGACACAGCCTATTGGCATTCCAGTGATGAGATTCTCCCAGGATTTACAAAAGGATGCTGCAGCAGTGATGTCAGTAAAATGAGTCCATACCAGGTCCTTCACACTGAAAAACATAGCCAGAGAGGGACTTAGGTCAGCGAAACATTGACAAATAAATTAAAAAAACACTGACAGTGGGGAGGTGGGTTTGGGGGTGTTAGGGACTGTTTTTTGAGAAGATTGAATTTAGGTTATAATATAAGCTCTGCTAGGAATCAGTAATTCTGATGTTAAAGTTCCCATCATCACCATTTAGGCCAGACAGCATAATTGTAACATGAGCATTGCACTAAGACACCGAATTAGGGTTAAGATTGGGTCATTTCTGGACACCCTTAAAGCCAAGCAAAAAAAATAGCATTTAATCAGAACTACCTATCTACCGTAATTTGTGGAAAACTGACTCTCCAGTTACACAAGTTAGTATATTTTGTGGAATAAAACAAACTAAAATCCTTCTGTGTAAAGCAAGAAAAAAACTATCTGTGCATATTCAGTTAGATAGTTTTGTGTTTAATCAAACCTCTTTATAGATTTTCCACACACTAGGTTTGATTTATAAACCTGAGGATAGGAAAGGTATGTTGCCCATGGCATTCAATAACATAACAATCTCATGTTTGTTTTACTTGTATTTAACTTGTCAGCGGAGTCATTTTTAGTGTGAAGCTGAGATCAAGAACACACAGGGCATGACTTCAAATTAGCAAAAGGAAATTCAAAACTAACCTTAAAAATAATTATTTTACTGAAAGAATAGTTGATGCGTGCAACAGACTTCTAAAAGGGTAGTGAGCTAATGAATTTAAAGCATGCTTGTGATAAACACATGTCTATATTGAGACAAATAGGCTAAAAAGTTGTAGATTTTGTGGACCACTCGCTCTTTTTCTGCTCTTACTCTCCCAATTACCTGTTCTCCAAAATACCACATCCACACATATGGTATAAAAATTCCACAAATACCTCTCTTAATTTGAAGTGTCTTTTGGCTGTTCTAGGGATGATATCACTGGTCTTTCCCCTTCTGCTCAGGCAGCAGTGGGCATTTCTTACTGCTGCACAAAATGTCACTTATATGTACTGATTCTGTGCTGGAGTACTTTAAGTCCAGGCCAGCATGATGACGCACCCCCAGGAGTACGGTTTTGAGCTCACAGGGAGTGGGGTGAATGATGCTGTCCATCATTCAAGCTAGCAGAGGAGCTGCCTCTACTAAAGGAGAGGACTTTAAGTGGGGCACAGCGCCAGATCAGAATTAACTATTACAGCAAGAATTTGTTTTTTAAGGTGCCAAGCAAAAGCATTTTTTCATTACTATTGGGAATTTGTATTTAAAAATGTATTCCAAATATGTTATATATAATAATACTTTCCGTATTTTTATATGGAAGTACTGGAGGGCAGGAGTTGATGATTTTTATTGTCATTTAATCACAAAAATACCAGGATATTACCAGAGCTTAATTGCCAATTTAAATCTCTTCCACATTTCCACGCGCAATTGAATTTCAACAAATGACTGGTATCTAAGCAGACATCTGGCATAGGAAAAGGGGTCTTTACTCTTATTTTTTTTAATTGACGTAATATTTATATTTGTTATACAAATATTTGTCTTTAGCCTTTTTTTCACTTTTGTTAAAGGGCAAAAACAAAGAATGTTGCTTCTTTGTAACCATGGCAACTGGGCATAATCTGTACAATTTACCCCCACAAAAATAACATTTCCTGTTTGGCTCACTGTTTTTCCCACCTCTTATTTTCCTATCGCAACACAAGGACCTGTCTTGTGACTGTAGAAAATAGACTCTCCCACTTAGCACAAAGGAAAAGGTAAATATATGTAAAAAATAGTTTAGGTTCCTCCCAAAGAGCACTGATATAATGTTTATGAAAGCTCTTTCAATGTACTGACAAAGTACTGATATATAAACTGTAAAACAATAGAGAATGTTGTTGTTTCCAACAAGTCTGATCTATCATTTACTGTATGTGGTTATTGTGCTTTGAGCAATATTTATTTTAAGCAGTTGGTGAGCCAAAACCGTCAAAACTGGCCATTTTAAACCATGGAATATATGTACGATTATGACTACATGGAAATTTACCTACTAATAATTTTACTGATAACAGTGTTTATTTGTAAAGGTACATATGGCATTTGGTTTATGACAACTAAAAACCCTAATTGCTAGGTGATGTTTGTCTCATTATAACCAATAAATTGTTCTGTTGCAAAAGAATACCATATTTTCCGGTGTATAAGATGACCTTTTGCCCTAAAAGAAAAACGTCCAAAATGCGGGGGTCGTCTTATACGCCGGGTGCTGGATGTCAGCCCTCAGAAATACAGTATACACCGCTGAGCCAATCCCAGCAAGCCATGTATTCTATTAATGAATACAGAGCCTGCTCGGATTGGAGGAACAAACTACAAACAGTAGCCTGCTCAAATTGGCTTTGACAGTCAGAGGCGCAGGCTGATGATGTCACAGCCTCTGCCAATCCTAGAAGGCTTTGTATTCATTAATAGAATGCATCGCTCGCCGTGATTGGCTCAGCGCGGTATTTTATTGCAGACTACGTTAATGCCGCGTGCACACGGTCGGAATTTCCGACAACAAATGTTCGACGTGAGTTTGTTGTCAGAAAATCTCACCGTGTGTATGCTCCATCAGACATTTGCTGTCGGAATTTCCGACAACAAATGTATGAGAGCTGGTTCTCAATTTTTCCGAAAACAAAAGTTCTTGTCGGAAATTATGATTGTGTGTACACAATTCCAACGCACGAAAATCCATGCATGTTCGGAAACAAGCAGAAGAGCCGCACTGCCTATTGCCTATTTTTCTTGGCTCGTCGTATGTGTTGTACGTCACCGCATTCTTGACGTTCGGAATTTCCGACAAGGTTTGTGTGACCGTGTGTATGCAAGACAAGTTTGTGCCAAAATACGTCGAAAAAAAAAAAACACGGTTTTGTTGTCAGAATGTCCGATTGTGTGTATGCGGCATTACAGTGTGTAAAGTGCAGCACCCCATAGCAAACTAATCTGAAATCGATAAACTACTATTATCTATTATTCTGATATGGGTTACAAAATTTTGTTTTATCTTGGTAATTGAACCACTAAATGTTTACAGCACAAGATGTTTTTGTGATATATGCCATCACACAGTATATGGGGACCTGTCTGGATCTTTCACAGAACAGTGAGCCATACCACACTTCCATATCCAATAGTTATGTGTCTGAATGATGTCTTTGTAATATAACAATCTACTAAGTGTGTAATTTACTAAAGGGATAATGAATAAAATCCTCTTTCTGAAACTAGAATAGTAATTGTATATGGTATTATCATACACTGTAAGATAAAAGACTTTCGGACGCTGGAATTGCGATAGGAGTTTTGTCCTTCACTGCTAAGCATTGCTGTTGTCATTTTTTACTTCATTTCATGCTCTTTCGGCTTTTAAATGTTTAAAACTTTCTAAATTCTCCCAATCGGCTATGAAGTAGTCATTATTTTAAATTATGTGAGTTTATAGATAAGACAAAGGTATACCATTAATCAACAGGAGAGACATTGGAAAGCAGTTTTACAACCTGAAAATCAATTTTAAAGAAATCATTAGTACAGCGTGGTTTATATGGTTTTCATAGAACCTGACCTTCATGAAAATTACAATTATAAACGCTTCCTTTTAATTCAGGCTTGAAGTATTGGACAAAAAAATGATTCATAGATCACATTAAAACCCTAACAGAGCCACAAAAGTCCGCTTACCTTGTTGCTAATGGCAAAAAATGTGAATTAGTCCATACTCTGTTTGAGCAAGAATTCTGTAAATCATGAAAGTTGTACCAAAATCTCCACTGTAATTTATAATCATATTCTCCTTGAAACAAGCTTTAAATAAGGACTCCATTAAGCAAGTTGGCTGCATAAGAGAAAACAAGTGCTACTCCAGCAACCCAACCGCTTTCTGTGAAAAATGCCTAATAAAAGCTTATACTGAGAGAAATATGTAGGATGTCATTACAGACACCTTCCAAAAATGCTAGCTGCAAAATTATACCTTACTTAAACGCTACCTGAGTCAATAAACAGAATGATGACATTGCGATCAAAGTGAGGTCAGAGGTCCTGATCTGCATACTTGTCCCAGGTCATAGTATCTTAAAGTGGAGTTCCACCCTGAACAAAATGTTTTCACTAAAAATCCTCACCCGAAATACCTGTTGCTATGCGGAAGTCCGTAATCTGCCTCTTCCTTATCCGCGGTAGGTCTTCTTCCTTATCCTCATCTAGTGAATGGGGTGTGCTGCTTTCTGGGAACTGTGTGTAATTCCAGAGAGCAGCCGCCCATTCAAAAATCGGCACGAGACTCGCACATTCATAGTAGGAAACGGGCAGTGAAGCCGTAAGTCTTCACTGCCTGTTTCCCTTAGTGAGGATGGCGGCGCGGGACCTGCAGTGATCAAGGGATCAGCATCGGGGGGGCCGTCAGCGTGGGCGAGTAGGACAGGTAAGCGTCCTTATTAAAAGTCAGCAGCTACAGTGTTTGTAGCTGCTGACTTTAAAAAAAAAAAAATTGCGGGTGGAATCCCACTTTAAACAACTGAAGCCATTGGATTATCAAAAGAGCCAAGAGACTAACAATTTCAAAACTTAGGTCAACAGTGACAGTTTACATATTCCTCTTGAGTGAGAAACGTATATAGCGCAGCACATGCAAACTAAATCGCCTCTGGGCGCTGGGTGTCCATTTCTCAGAAGAGATGAGTTTTGAGCTTTTTTCTGAAGGCCAAGTGGTTCTCCTCCAACCAAATGCTGGTTGGTAAACTGTTCCTTAGTCTAGGACCTTGGACCGCAAATCT
The DNA here is from genome assembly GCA_029574335.1 of Rana kukunoris. NCBI lineage: Eukaryota > Metazoa > Chordata > Amphibia > Anura > Ranidae > Rana > Rana kukunoris. The sequence goes on from CM056051.1 coordinate 240,860,465, forward strand.
TCTTTCTCCTTTGGACTTGTATCTGGCTTTGGGTATCTGGAGTAGATTTTGGTCGGTTGATCGCAGAACGCGATTGGGGTTGTGAGCTTTTAGTTTTTCGCATAGATATTGGGGGGCATTTCCCAGAATACACTTATGCGTCAGACAGAGTGCTTTGAAAGTAATTCTGTCTTTTACAGGTAACCAATAAAGGGATCTCAGTGAAGATGAGATTGATTCCCAAGGTTTTTTCCCAGTCACCAGTCTAGGGGCCGTATTTTGAATGACTTGCAGTCGGGTGATTTGGTACTTTGGGCGTCCAAGATAGAGGGCATTTGCATAGTCCAGTCTGGAGTTGATAATTGTTCCCACCACGACTGCTATGTCTTCTTTAGGGATAAAGAGAATGAGTCTGCATAGTAGGCGCAGCAGATGGTGAGATCCACTGACTGCTGACCCTATTTGTGCATCCACTGTCATGTAGGTGTCAAAGAAGACTCCCAGACTTTTGACTTTGGTGCTAGGGGTGATGGTTTTACCCAGAATGGGCGGGGGTGTCCATAGTATTGCGGTGTGATTTTTCCGATTGGTGTGAAACAGGAGAAGTTCTGTTTTCGAACCGTTGAGTTTAAGATAACTCTTTGTCATCCAATTTTCTATCAAAGAAAGGCATTTCTTTAGTGCGAGATGATGATCCTTTTTGTTGTAGATGCGAAAATACAGTGGTGTGTCATCTGCATAAGAATGGTAAAGTAACTCTTGGTACATAATTTCTGATTATAAGCATTATAGGAAGTAATTTTCAGAAAGAAAGCTCACGTGCCCTTAACTCTAGCTCACTAGGATGGGCAGCCCTTTCCAGACTGAAGACTGAGCATCCATATCAAGACTGCAAGATGCATCATAGTCAAAGTTCCATTTGCACAGTGAGACCTGAAATCCTCCCAGGCATTAGAACTACTGAGACTGGGCCCAAAAAAAAAGTTTCACCTGTGAACTACCATAGTCCAGACAAGCAGGGTAGCTGTTTTCCAGTGGAATTGTAGAATACAGTTCCATTCATTTTGCTCTATCATGTTTGTCAAAGTACTCTTTTATCTGCAATAAAAAATAAATGGTTACTGTACGCAAACGCATGCTGTCCCCCTAAAATGTAAAAGTAAACCTAAAACATTTTGTTTTATTTGTTTATAGAGGGTTATTAGATGGGAGGAATACAAACAGCTCATTGAATGCCATCTTGAGAACCTTAACCACTTCAGCCCCAGAAGATTTGGCTGCTCAAAGACCAGGCCATTTTTTGCGATACAGCACTGTGTCGCTTTACCTGACAACTGCGCAGTCATTCAATGCTGTACCCAAACAATATATATAATAAATATCCCCAATTTACACCTTCCTGCCCAGGCCAATTTTCAGTTTTCAGCGCTGTTGCACTTTGAATGACAATTACGCGGTCATGCTACACTGTACCCAAACTAAATTTTTATCATTTTGTTCCCACAAATAGAGCTTTCTTTTGGTGGTATTTGATCACCACGGTTTTTACTTTCTGCTAAAAAAAATAAAAAATACCAACATTTTTGAAAAACAAATGTTTTTTTTGTTTCCGTTACAAAACTTTGTAAATAAGTACGTTTTATCCTTCACGGTTGGGCACAGATGGGGCGGCACAGGTGGGCACAGATGGGGCGTCATGGATTGGGCACAGATTGGGTGGCACGGATGGGTACAGATGAGGCGGCACGTATGGGCACAGATGAGGCAGGACTTTTGGGCACAAATGGGGCGGCACAGAAGGGCACAGATGGGCAGCACGGATTGGGCATGAATGGGCGGCATGGATGGGTGGCGCGGATGGGCAACACAGATGGGCGACACAGATGGGCAACGCAGATGGGCGGCACGGATGTACTTTAATATTTTGTACTAATGGATGCCAATCAGTGCCAAACAATGCCTGCCAATCAGTGATGTCCATTGTGGGCACTGATTGGCATCCATTGTGGGCACTGATGCCATCCTTGGTGGTCTAGGGTGGCATACCTGGTGGTGGGCATCCATGGTGGTCTGGTGGCATCCCTGGTGGTCTAGTGTGGGCATCCTTGGGGGGGGCTGCACTGATAATCGATCAGCACAAACCCCACTGTCAGAGGAGCAGCTGATCAGCTCTCCTCTACTCGCGTCTGACAGATGCGAGTGAGGAAAAGCCGATCACGGCTGCTCTTGTTTGCATCGTGATCAGCCGTGATTGGACACGGTTGATCACGTGGTAAAGAGTCTCCGGCGGAGACTCTTTAGCTAGATCGGTGTTGCGGGGTGTCAGACTAACACCCCGCAACAACGATCGCGTGCAGCAGCTCAATATCCTAAGGACATCATATGACGTCCACTCAGGATATTGAAACCACTTTGCGGCCGTCATTTTGCAATAGGGCGGGCAGCAAGTGGTTAAATTGATATTTATAAATTTCTCCCCCAATACCCCTCTAATTGCTCCCAAGGCTGTAATGACCTGGGTACGCACCTACATAGCCCGAGTCTTTTGGTTGGAAATATTCAACATTCTCTCTATAATGTTCCAAACCACTTTAACACCTGACCCAACGGTAGCTATTCTAAATAATAAACCACAAGCTATAACACACGGCCAATTCAAAGTCTTAGGCTGCGTACACACGGAGGGACATGTCCGATGGAAACGGTCCACAGACCGTTTTCATCGGACATGTCTCCTCGGGATTTTCGTCCGGCGGTGTGTACACACCATCGGATCAAAATCCCTGCCGGCAGACAGCGCGGTGACGTGGCGGTGACGTTGACGCCTTAGGCCGCGTACACACGATCGAATTTGTGCGCTGAAACTGGTCCGACGGACCAGTTCAGCGCACAAATCCGATCGTGTGTATGGGCTAGCGGACATGTCTGACCGGCGGACAAATTTTAAAGCATGCTTTAAAATTTGTCCGCCGGCGACATGTCCGTCGGATATGTCCGCTGGTAAGTACACTAACGAGCGGACATATCTGTGGATGCGACGCATGCGTAGAAGTTTTTTACTTCCTGGTGCGGTGACTTGCCGGCGGGGATTTTGATCCGATGGTGTGTACACACCGCCGTATGAAAATCCCGAGGAGACATGTCCGATGAAAACGGTCCACGGACCGTTTCCATCGGACATGTCCCTCCGTGTGTACGCGGCCTCACTCTTAAATAAAACGACAACTTTTTTTTTATTTATTTTTTTTTTTTATTTTTTTTTTTTTTTTTTTTTCACTTTTTTTTGTAACTGTAACTGTTCAACTTTTCGGTGCGATGGAGACCCTGTGTAAGTGTGCCTAGTCTGTGAAATGTTTTAACCTACACTAATAATTAACTCGTGTGTGGAAGCGTTCAAAACATTCACCAATACAAAGACCAGGACATTGGGGACAAAAGGAGCGGCAGGACATTGGGGACAAAAATAATGGGTGTCACGCCTAAATCCGCGCTTGCTACAGACACGACATTTTCTTTGGGGGGCTCGTTGGGAAGGGGTACTCTCGAGGGCATACGAAAAATGCCTCTCATGCAGTCGGCTTACTGCATTTGGTAGGGGGTGGTGAGGTGCAGAACCGCCTGGATACAGGAGTTCTGTGATGATCTCCTTCTGGAATGCAAGGAAGGATCCATTCTGTCCTGAAGCTTTGTATAAGACAAAAGCATTCAGTAAAGTCAATTGAAATAAACGTAGAGACACTTTTTTGTACCAGCGTTTCGTCTTACGGGCAATATGATACGGCGCCATCAACTGGTCGTTGAGGTCCACCCCTCTCAAATTTTGGTTATATTCGTGGACACAGAGGGGTTTCTCCACAACACCAGTCGCCGTACGAATTTGTACTGTCGTGTCTGCGTGAAGAGTGGTAAGAATGAAAACATTCTTATTGTCCCGCCACTTCACAGCAAGCAAATTATTACACCTGCAGCAGGCTCTCGCCCCCAGCCTAAGACGGGTAATCTACAAGCCGCTGTGGAAAGCCCCGGCGATTAGGTCGCACGGTGCCACATGCTCCAATCTGATGATCAAACAAGTGACAAAAAAGTAGCACGCTGCTGTAATAATTGTCCACATACAAGTGGTACCCCTTTCCGAATAAGGGTGACACCAAGTCCCAAACGATCTTGCCAGCGCTCCCCATGTAATCTGGGCATCCTTCTGGCTCTACCTGACTATCTTTGCCCTCAAAAACCCTAAAGCTCCATGTGTAGCCTGTTGCGCTGTCACAAAGCTTATAGAGCTTGACCCCGTATCTGCTGGGAAGGAACTGCTTGAAAGACAAGCGGCCAGAAAATGTAATCAGGGACTCATCAACGTATACAACTTGCTGGGGATTAAACAAGGCTGTTAAAGCTTGTACATGACCCCTGTCGTAGAGAGTGTGAGCTTAGGGACATGCATGCAGACCTACATGGATATAAAATTGGGAGCAACGGCTCTGTTCGTGCAGGTGCTACATCCCAAATGACATCAATGGGACTGCCTGCACAGAGATGCATGGAACACCTGTGCATCCCTGTATGCTGTGTACATCTGTTCAAGTCCAGTCCACTAAAATCAGGCGGATGGGGACCCCATTTCTCATCCATCTAGCAGATCGGATTGTAACCAAGATTTAAGGAACCCATTGTCAAATAGTGTGTTAATTGCAATGGAGGAGTCTTTGGTCCAGTGTTTTAAATGAAGATCTGGAATATGGAGTCTTAGAATGGTAATTGGGGTTTATATTTATAGTTACTGTTTTCCCAAGAAAAAGCAGTCAACCTCCACTAGGTTTGAGCTGAAGCTTTAATCATGGGGGGGGGGGGGGATACACTGAAATGGCAGATCCTGGCCGTCTACTGAAAAGCCACAATTGTAAGTCGCTGTGAGGCACTACTGAGCATTCTAATTTACCCCATAAGGTAAGTGGGGAAAGATGAAACCAGTCTTTCAGTTGTGACGATATATAGGAGAGTTAATAGTCCTTCTGGTCTGGTGGGATTGAGCACCCTATGTTTTATTAGTATTTTGTATGCACAACAAGGGTTTTTTTCCCCCCTGAAAATATATCTGTTGAGTATGGTTTACAGGGAGCTAAAGTAGTATTTGAGGATGCAGATTGGGGGGGGGGGGGGGGGGGGGTTCTAAATAGGCATAATAGTTTGGGCCATACTAGCATTTTGAATGCCGCTAGATGCAATTATGTACAGTTTTAAACACATAGATGGTGTCTCTATACCTTTAAAAAAGTGTACTTTCCAATACAAGTTTAAGACACAAAGACAACTAAACTATTTAAAAAAAGGATTTGAGTATTTTCACATAATAAGTTGTGTGGTAATTTCCTTTAATTATTCAGTAATGTGATAAGATACTTCTCCTTTATTTTATCTGCATATAATTGGATAATTGAACAGAATGTTCACATATTTTATTGTGAATATTCTCATTTCCTTTAGTAAGTCAGACTTGATATTTTGGAGTAGCAATTTCTGAGTGACATAAAATAATGACTAGTTTCTTAAATCTTAACTAGCATCTGTATAGAACATCTGTTATTGAGATGTTAGTAAAAAAAAATAAAGAATTACATCAACACTATTGTGAACACACTTGTAAAAAATCTTCTAAATGAATACAGCAAATTATGATTTAGAAAATAAGAAGGGCAGGATGCCCTTTTCTAATCAGCTTTTCCATTTATATTGCAAAAGGAAAATCACAGGAAACAGCATCCCAAATTAGAAGCAGCTCTGCCTCCTGCAGGTGAAATCTAGGAATATTCACATCATGATTTTAACGCTCTAAAATGTAGACCTACATTTTACAGGTGTATATGTATTACTCAAGAATTATTAAGGCAATGACTGGGTGTAAAAGGTGCTATTAAAGTATTACAGGTGAAACTCGAAAAATGTGAATATCGTGCAAAAGTTAATTTATTTCACTAATGCAACTTAAAAGGTGAAACAAATATATGACATTTGAAAATTGTGAAAAGTGCAATATCCTAATCTCACTGTGTCACACTCTAATCAGCAAATTAAACCATAAAACCTGCAAAGGGTTCCTGAGCCTTTAAATGGTCTCTCAGTCTGGTTCAGTAGGAATCACAATCATGGGAAAGACTGCTGACCAGACAGTTGTGCAAAAAAACATCCTTGACACCCTCCATAAGGAGGGAAAGCCTCAAAAGGTAATTGCAAAAGAAGTTGGATGTTCCCAATGTGCTGTATCAAAGCACATTAACTAATTGCCGACCGCCCGCCGTCATTTTACTGCGGGACGGTGGCACTGCTACGCGGGAGCACGTAGCTCTACGTAATAAGGTAAAAGAAAACCGCGCTATAAAACCCCTCCCCCCCAAAAGGACTACAGGCTGCAGCAAGCGTGTGATATACAGAAAACAATGGAATATAAAAAGCCGCGCCCCACACAGATTAATCAAAATTAGTTACACCAATATCATTGATGGTAAACAAAATAACACTAAAGTCCATTGAAGTCCATAGTGGTAGAAATAAAAGTTCCCAGAAACGATCCTCTGTAAAGTGTCACCAAGCGAACACACTCCAAAAGGTGCACCCACCACCGAGTGAATAAGCAGCTTACCAGAGGTCCGTCATAAGTCAGCGTCTGACTGTGACCCAGCCAACGGCCTTTAAATCCTTGTGGTTCCCAAGATCAACCCGAATGGACCAGGACGGGACACTTCTTATAAGGTGAAGGGCTGCTATCTGTCTTTAGATCTTCATCATCCTCAGAGAGAGCTGTGCTGTGTGCTGGACAGGGGGAAATAGATGTTATAGATATTTCCCCCTGTCCAGCACACAGCACAGCTCTCTCTGAGGATGATGAAGATCTAAAGACAGATAGCAGCCCTTCACCTTATAAGAAGTGTCCCGTCCTGGTCCATTCGGGTTTATCTTGGGAACCACAAGGATTTAAAGGCCGTTGGCTGGGTCACAGTCAGACGCTGACTTATGACGGACCTCTGGTAAGCTGCTTATTCACTCGGTGGTGGGTGCACCTTTTGGAGTGTGTTCGCTTGGTGACACTTTACAGAGGATCGTTTCTGGGAACTTTTATTTCTACCACTATGGACTTCAATGGACTTTAGTGTTATTTTGTTTACCATCAATGATATTGGTGTAACTAATTTTGATTAATCTGTGTGGGGCGCGGCTTTTCACGTAGCTCTACGTCCTCCCTGTAGCAGCTAATAGGGCGCGCGCGCGCGTGCGTCCTCCGAGTCCCGCGCGCATGCCCAGCGGGTACGATCGCCGCCAGGCACCCGCGATTGCTCGTTACAGAGCGGGGAACGGGAGGTATGTGTGTAAACACATACCTTTCGTTCCTGTCAGCGGGGGAAACGCTGATCTTCTGTCCATACAATGTATGGACAGAAGATCAGTGACTTCCCCTAGTGAGGCCACCCCCCCCATACAGTTAGAACACACCAGGACCACACTTAACCCCTTCCCTGCCCCCTAGTGTTAACCCCTTCACTGCCAATGGCATTTTTATAGTAATACAATGCATTTTTATAGCATTGATCGCTATAAAAATGCCAATGGTCCCAAAAATGTGTCAAAAGTGTCCGATGTGGCCGCCATAATATCGCAGTACCGAAAAAAAAACGCTGATCGCCGCCATTACTAGTAAAAAATAATAATAATAAAAATGCCATAAAACGACTCCCTTTTTTGTAAATGCTATAAATTTTGCGCAAACCAATTAATAAACGCTAATTGCGATTTTTTTTTAACGAAAAATATGTAGAAGAATACGTATCGGCCTAAACTGAGGAAAAAAAATGTTTTTTTATATCTTTTTTGGGATTTTTATTATAGCAAAATTTAAAAAATATTGCATTTTTTTCAAAATAGTCGCTCTATTTTTGTTTATAGCGCAAAAAATAAAAACCGCAGAGATGATCAAATACCATCAAAAGAAAGCTCTATTTGTGGGAAAAAAAGGACGCCAATTTTGTTTGGGAGCCATGTCGCACGACCGCGCAATTGTCAGTTAAAGCGACGCAGTGCCGAATCACAAAAAGTGCTCTGGTCTTTGGACAGCAATATGGTCCGGGGCTAAAGTGGTTAATAAAACGTTTGGTGGAAGGGAAAAGTGTGAAAGAAAAAGGTGCACAAGCAGCAAGGGTGACCGCAGCCTGGAGAGGATTGTCAGAAAAAGGCCATTCAAAAGTGTTGGGGACTTTACATGTGTGGACTGAGGCTGGAGTCAGAGAATCAAGAGCCACCACACACAAACGGATCCTGGACATGGGCTTCAAACGTCGTACTCCTCTTGTCAAGCCACTCCTGAACAACAAACAATGCCAGAAGCGTCTTACCTAGGCTAAAGAAAAACAGACCTGGTCTATTGCTCAGTAGTCCAAAGTCCTCTTTTCTGATGAGAGCAAATTTTGCAACTCATTTGGAAACCAAGGAGCCAGAGTATGGAGGAAGAATGGAGAGGCACACACTGCAAGATGCTTGAAGTCCAGTGTGAAGTTTCCACCGTCTGTGTTGATTTTGGAAGCTATGTCATCTGCTGGTGTTGGTCCACTGTGCTTTATTAAGTCCAGGGTCAATGCAGCCATCTACCAGGAGATTTTGGAGCACTTCATGATTCCTTCCGCAGAAAAGCTCTATGGGAATGCTGACTTAATTTTCCAGCAGGAACCTGCCCACACTGCCAAAAGCACCAAAACCTGGTTTAATGACCGTGGGATTATTGTGCTTGATTGGCCAGCAAACTCGAGTGACCTGAACCCCATAGAAAATCTATGGAGCATTGCCAAGAAAAAGATGAGAGACATAAGACCGAACAATGCAGAAGAGCTGAAGGCCGCAATTGAAGCATCCTAGTCTTCCATAACACCTCAGCAGTGCCACAGGCTGATAGCTTCCATGCCATGCGCATTGAGGCAGTAATTGCTGCAAAAGGGGCCCAAACCTAATACTGAGTACATATACATGCTTATACTTTTCAGAGGTACGATACTCCTTGTTTTATTGATTGCATGTAATATTCAAATTTTCTAAGATTGGCCAATTTCTATGCAATTTTTTCTGGGGTAGTTTTTAATGCATAATGTGCTCAACCCCCTTTCGTGTCCCTCTATAGCTGTTCATTTTTGATATTTACATGTCCATGGTATAGCTTCAGGGTTCTAGTGACCCTAGTGCGTTTATATGGAAGCCCCTGAGCAGATAAAGGTATACAGACACACATCTAGATCTTGTGATTTATTTGTGATAGTTGATTATAATATCTAATGTTTTAAAGCTTTGGTTTTAATAATGACATGTATGTCCATATATGTTTAATTATGTGCAAAACAGATAGAATACGTTTTATATCAGCCATCTTCTAATAATCCATACCTAGAAGCCACATCCATTCTAATATATGTATGATATATAAACAAAAACTGAAGTTGAACTCACTACCTCTACAACATTATATGTGCTTATCCCGAAAAACATCTATAACCTGTCACTTCCCTTATTGTAGGGATCACTGCCGTAGCCACAACATGCATATAAAGAAAAGAGGAAGTTGCACTATGGGGAAACTAAGACAGAGTATCCCCAATGGGCAACCAAGAGGCTACCAAGGCAGAGATGGGCAGTGATATAGATAAAATTATTTATTGATCATATAAAGATACAAAAATTCGGGATAAGAGATTTTTACAAAAAGTTGCAAATACTAAATGTATGTCATAAAGATTCACAAGTATGCCTACTTACAGCAGCCGGCCGGTGCTGCACACATGAACCTAGTTCATGTAACATGCAACAATGCGACACACATAGGACACAAACATATAACAAACATAAAAGAAAAACATATAACTCAGGCGATCCGGACGCCAAATGGGTCACTGCTGCTGGAGATTCCGTACGATAATTACCGCTGAAATAATATTCAAAAAATAATAAAAAGTATATATAATATGAATAGAAACTTCCAGCAGGAGTACCCCTGCGGGAGAAGGATGTGGCTACAACTTAATGTAATGTGTAGTATGAGTATAACTGCATCCAATTTAGTAATCGTTGTAGATCACTAATATACTGGTCAGATGGCTGGTGCTGGCCAGTAAGAACATAGTATAAGTAACTTTATGTGAGTTGCTGCCACTATTGAGGAGACTACATGTCTTTAAATATTTTCCTGTGATTCCAGTGTGGATTTCATTAGCTGTAGTGTTGATATAGTTCACTGATAATCACATTGGTACACAGCCTGATTGACACTGTCATAAAGGTAGACTAGATAGTTTCAGAGTGTCCCCCGAGTCTTCCGGGTATGAGCAGTCCTAGCAGTTGTCAATATAAAAAGAGGAACAGTCTTACCAAGTTCTTGAGAGAGGGGTCTGAAAACAGACGGCAGTGTTTGACTCCCAGCTCCTAGATAATGGACATGCTGCTGTCCGTGACGGATGTCATCAGGTCTGTCGGAATCATGCAGCGTGTGCGGCGGGTAGCCTGGCCGGGTGTACCTGCGTGGAACACACTTTTGCGTGAGAGTGCCCAGTGAGGTGTCCTATCCTTTGTGGATGAAGGTACAAGTCCCGGCTCTTAGGTAAGGCTATGCGGCCGTTCTAATGCTGATCTTTTTCCGGCGTGGAAGTCTCCTCCGAGAAGTCCCGATCCCGCTGGGGGTTGTGGGCGTGGCGTGGCGTCCGATGCCGTATTACGTCAACGCGTTTCGCAACGTTAGTGCGTAAGCTTCGTCTGGACGTGGAGGGGGGAACGTACGTCGCTCCTTTACCCTCCTTAAGACCAATCTTGAGGTCCAGAAAGGAAATTTGGGCCCTGTCAAAAGTGTAGGTTAAACGAATATTCCGATCATTCAGGTTTAACTGACTAATGAATGCATGTAGTATTTCAATACTACCCTTCCAGATGACCAATACATCATCGATATATCGCAGCCACGTATGTACGTGGCTGCGATATAACGGCGACCCAAAAACATCCTCCTCCTCCCATAGGCCCAAGTGTAGGCATGCATAGGCCGGAGCCCAAGCTGCGCCCATGGATGTGCCTTTGATCTGTTGGTAAAAACATGACGCAAACTGAAAAAAGTTGTTAAATAATGCGAAAGCCAGGAGCTCCAAAAGAAATTCGTTTTGATGGCCTAAAAGTGGAAACTTTTTCTCCAAAAAGTAATCAACCGCTTTAATTCCAACCGAGTGAGGTATTGACGTGTAGAGTGATTCTACATCAATCCCAATTAGCCAAACCTCCTCGTCGACCTCCGTCTCCGCTATCTTTGATAGAACATCGCGGGTGTCCTGGACATATGACTCTAAACTGTAGACCATATCTTTCAACAGTGAATCAAGATATACTCCTATTCTATCTAGTGGACCTCGGATCGCGGAGACAATAGGTCTTCCGGGAGGCTTTTCTAGTGACTTGTGTAGTTTGGGGATGCAGTAAAAAGTCGGAATGTTATAATCTTCTACCGAGGGGACCATGACACTTATCGGAAACTTAAACAAGATCCCTTCCCGGAGGTAGTCAGGGAGCTTAATAGAAAGTTGGATGAAGCAGTAGAGGCAGGATTACTCCTTAAACGGGAATCAATCTACTTGTCGGTAGAAGATTATAACATTCCGACTTTTTACTGCATCCCCAAACTACACAAGTCACTAGAAAAGCCTCCCGGAAGACCTATTGTCTCCGCGATTCAGTGTGTCTGTCTAGTATGGGGTATACCCATGGCGGGGTTTGAAGATAGACACCATGTAGGAAACAACATCCAGTCTATCCACAGGGACTCCTATTGATAATTTTCACTACAACGAGGGACGGCCGTGCGCTGATAGCATATAAAGGAGCGACGTACGTTCCCCCCTCCACGTCCAGACGAAGCTTACGCACTAACGTTGCGAAACGCGTTGACGTAATACGGCATCGGACGCCACGCCACGCCCACAACCCCCAGCGGGATCGGGACTTCTCGGAGGAGACTTCCACGCCGGAAAAAGATCAGCATTAGAACGGCCGCATAGCCTTACCTAAGAGCCGGGACTTGTACCTTCATCCACAAAGGATAGGACACCTCACTGGGCACTCTCACGCAAAAGTGTGTTCCACGCAGGTACACCCGGCCAGGCTACCCGCCGCACACGCTGCATGATTCCGACAGACCTGATGACATCCGTCACGGACAGCAGCATGTCCATTATCTAGGAGCTGGGAGTCAAACACTGCCGTCTGTTTTCAGACCCCTCTCTCAAGAACTTGGTAAGACTGTTCCTCTTTTTATATTGACAACTGCTAGGACTGCTCATACCCGGAAGACTCGGGGGACACTCTGAAACTATCTAGTCTACCTTTATGACAGTGTCAATCAGGCTGTGTACCAATGTGATTATCAGTGAACTATATCAACACTACAGCTAATGAAATCCACACTGGAATCACAGGAAAATATTTAAAGACATGTAGTCTCCTCAATAGTGGCAGCAACTCACATAAAGTTACTTATACTATGTTCTTACTGGCCAGCACCAGCCATCTGACCAGTATATTAGTGATCTACAACGATTACTAAATTGGATGCAGTTATACTCATACTACACATTACATTAAGTTGTAGCCACATCCTTCTCCCGCAGGGGTACTCCTGCTGGAAGTTTCTATTCATATTATATATACTTTTTATTATTTTTTGAATATTATTTCAGCGGTAATTATCGTACGGAATCTCCAGCAGCAGTGACCCATTTGGCGTCCGGATCGCCTGAGTTATATGTTTTTCTTTTATGTTTGTTATATGTTTGTGTCCTATGTGTGTCGCATTGTTGCATGTTACATGAACTAGGTTCATGTGTGCAGCACCGGCCGGCTGCTGTAAGTAGGCATACTTGTGAATCTTTATGACATACATTTAGTATTTTCAACTTTTTGTAAAAATCTCTTATCCCGAATTTTTGTATCTTTATATGATCAATAAATAATTTTATCTATATCACTGCCCATCTCTGCCTTGGTAGCCTCTTGGTTGCCCATTGGGGATACTCTGTCTTAGTTTCCCCATAGTGCAACTTCCTCTTTTCTTTATAATATATGTATGAGCCATACTTATTCTCCAGTTATAAGTTCACTATACACGTACTGGATATTCCCATATAAGCGATAAAGACATCATGATTTTTTTCAATATATTAATTTACTGATACTCTTCACCCAGTATATGTTTTTGCAAGTTTGTGGTCATTGGCATTTTTCATACATAGTTTTTGACATGTATCTATACATATATACGTATATACCTATCTGGAGACATACCTACAGTATTTATATAGACATAGACGTCTGCTCATCATTATATTATACCATTTTATATTTCACTCTTTTTCTAACATTGGTTCACTTTTGCTTCAACATAGTGTATGGGCCAGATTCACGAACACTTGCGCTGGAGTATTTGGATATGCGCCGCGTAACTGTGCTGATGCGCCGACGTTTCTATATGCCCGTACCCATCAAACTAGATGCGCCCAATAACGGCTCATTTGCGACCGGCGGAACGTTCCGACGCCAGAGTATCGTCAGCGTTTATTTTCGCTGGGCGCATCAGTCGCGCCCATTGATTTCCCCTGCAAATATGCAAATGAGGGATTTTTCACAATTCACGAACGGATTAGCACCATACGCTGGCTACATGCGCCGCGCGTATCTGATCCGTCCGGCGCAAAGTTATTTCTACAAAAGGCTGCTTTATCTTTACTCCAGACGGTCACAGGTCAGCAGGAGAGCAGCTACAGCAGCGTTACCGACGAAAAGAGCTAGCTGAGCACCCCCACTTGCAAGGACAACACCTCTGTGTGCCAACATGCCAGGGGCACTCGTGGTCCTAGAACTACTGATGGGTCCCCTGGAACCAAGAAGGCGGGCACGTGAGAGGATATACCGCACTCGTATGAACCTCTTTGGCATGGGGGAGGAGGAGGTGTATTGCCTATTCAGATTCAGCCCAGATGCAATACTTGAACTAACCACAACCCTGCAGGATGACATCACCAGCCCAACACACCGATCACAAGCAGTGCAGCCACTGGTCAAGGTCCTGGCAACACTCCATTTCCTTGCAAGTGGATCATTCCAGCGTACAAGTGGAGTGGTGGCTGGGATGTCACAGTCCTCCATAAGCAGATGTGTGCACCAGGTTGTCCCTGCAATACTCAGACGCATGTCCAACCAGTTCATCAGACCCACCACTGAGGAGCTGCGGCAGAAGGCAATGACAGATTTCTACAACATTGCCAGATTTCCACGCACTGTGGGGGCCATTGATTGCACACATGTGGCCCTACAGCCCCCCAGTGCCACAGAGCACATATACCGCAATCGGAAGCATTGGCATTCCATCAACGTACAGGTGATAGCTAATGCCCAACGCCTCATATGGCACGTCCGTGCCAAACATCCCGGGTCCAGCCATGACAGTTTCATATACCGTCAGAGTCCCATCCCAGCAGAATTTAACCAGAACATGTATGGGGACAGCTGGCTGGTTGGTGAGTGACATGGGAGTCAGGCATGACTATCCCCTCCCGTGATGCACAACAGAAGTCGCACATGCATGACTAACATTCTCCTGTCTTTTACCTTACAGGTGACTCTGCATATGCATTGGGACCCCATCTAATGACTCCTTTCCGGAACCCCCAAACCAGAGGAGAGAGAAAATACAATGAAGCACACATCAAAACCCGTGCAGTGGTTGAGCAAACATTTGGGCTCCTGAAGTCCCGTTTCCGCTGCCTGGATAAGTCTGGGGGGGCCCTATTGTATTCCCCTACCTTTGTGTGTCAGATCATCGGTGCATGTTGCATACTACATAACTTTGCTATGAAAAAAGGCCTGCATATTGACATACGTGATGACCTGACCCCCGACCCACACAGTCCCCCCCTGCCAGAGGACACCCAGTCTGCTGATGGAAGAGCAGTCAGGAGGGTCCTCGCCGTAGGCATCTTTGGACACTAAACAAAAACATTAATTACACAGACAGTGCACGCGTGTACACCACTGATGTCCCTAGATCACACACACCACATGCACATCGCATTGGATTAGCCCAAGTCCAGCATGTAGGAGTTGGGAGCAGTAACGCCAGCGTCAAGGCCCCAATGATGTCACTGTCCATTCACACACCTTTCACACGTGATTCATTCAGCCGTGGGGTTAACTTCACCACCACGGCCGAGGGTGACACCCCTTACTTTCAGGAGTGCCACCCTCTCACATTCACACACCATTCACACTGTCCCCTGCACTCCTGACCGTGTGCAGTACAAAAAGAAATTAGAAAGATCATATCCTGATCATTAAAAGAAAAATAATCTCATAACCTGAGAAAAATAAAAAATAAACTCATGACCTGAGTATGTCAAAAACAATAATATAAAACCAGAAAAAATAAAAGGCCTCATCGGGGATGCCGGGGGCTTCTTCTGGGGGCCCCTCTCTGGCTCCGCAGCTGCCTGGATGGAGTGGGTGGGGGTGGGGGGGCATCTGGAGGTGGCTGATCCCCAGGTGGGCCACTCCTGGCAGGTGTGGCCTGCGTGCCCTCCAAGGCCCTGGCTATCCGTCCAAGGTAATTGTTCGTCTGGGCCTGCATCCGGAGCTGACGGGTCACCTGGTAATGCTGGGCCCGCCGACTCAGCCTCCCCTGCTCCCGGATGGCAGCACTGTTCCCATGGATGGCAGCAGTGTTGGCCTGGACGGCTGCAGTGAGGTGCTGGATATCCCCCTGCACCTCCCCCAAAGTGGTGACCACTGCAGCGCAATTAGAGCTGACATCCTGCACTGCGTTGCTGAGGTTGGCAACGGAGCCCAGGCTGTCAGACACTTTCTGCAAGTGGACCGCTATGGCCCCCATTTGTTCAGTCTGCCTGGCGTGATCCCTCGCCAACTGGTCCTGGACACCATCAGACACCCCCCTGGTCTTCTGGGTCGCCTTCCTGGGGCCAGAAGATGGATGTCCTCGGGTGGAAGGAGTCGCCCTTGAGGGGCTTCCAAGGATGGGGGAGGGGACGACAGACGGGCCAGGAGAAGGGGAGGAGACAGACAAGACTAATGAAAAGTCCTGCTCTGCCACAGCAGGATCCTCCACAACCACCTCGGCAGGTGTGGTGTGGCCACTCTCCTCCTCCACAACCTCTTCACCACCCAGTGGCTCGGGCACATGATGGCGTGGGGGGGATGGGGTGGAATGCAGGCTGACAGATGATGGCCCAGCTCCGTCATCTGTGGATGACACAAAGCAGACACATGTTGGTGGTCCCACACACTTGGCACATGTACCCCCCCCCCCAAATGCAAAACAACAAATAGGGGATTAAAAAACACTTACCTGTCCTTGTGCCTTCCTCCACGGAGTCATAGCCTGCGACCCCCTCTACCTGCTCCCTCTCCAGGCAGCGAGCAACCACCTCCTCCTCTGCGGTCAGGGTGACAGGACATGGGGGACCACCACCTGTGCCCCTCTCATACCTCCTGATGGAGGCCACCTTGTCCCTCACCTTGCGCCGCAGGTCATTTATTTTCTTTTGTATGTCCCCAGCAGTCCGGGTGGAGTAGCCCAGGACATTGACCCTGGCAGCAATCGACTCCAGGATGCCCTGCTTCCTCTCCCGGCTGGTCTTGCGGCTTTTTTTGCCATGGAGAAATTCATTCTCCGTCTCCATAGCCGAGATAATCACTGAGACCTCCTGGGTATTAAAGTTGAGGTTCCTCCTCTCTCTGGGGGTAGCGGGAGCAGCCATTACAGTGCAAAAGTATCTTCCCTGGGGTGGGGGGAAACGGAACTACTTTTGCGCCGGAATGGCGTTTCCGCCAGCGCTTTTAAGCGCCCAGCGGAACGCATTGCGCTGACGTTTCCCAGGAAGTGGTGCCGACGGAAGTTGTGAGCATGCGCACAAGGGGGCGAGTGGAGCCGCACTCACTGCGCATGCTCCGTGGATGATGCGCTGAACGTAAGCCTCTGCGCCGGGCTCCGCCCATCATTTACATATGATCACACCCACTTCCACTTGCGTCGGGTTACGCCAGAGCATTATCGTTACTCTGGCGCAAGTTTACGCGCAACTGCTATGTGAATTGCAGGAATTGCGCTGAAAGGGTCTTCAGAGTAACGTAAATGAGAAGCGTTACTCCAGAGGAAAGATACTCTCATCTACCTGAATCTGGCCCTATATCTTTATTTATTTATTTATATCATATAAGTATATGCATTTTATGTATTTAGTCTACACTATGGGCCAGATTCAGGTAGATGGGCGCTTCTTTACTTTGGAGTAACGTTTCTCATTTACGTTACTCCGCCGAAATTTTCGGCGCAAGTACTGTTATTCACATAGCACTTGCACGTAAACTTGCGCCAGAGTAACGATAATGCGCTGGCGTAACCCGACGCAAGTGGAAGTGGGTGTGATCATATGTAAATGATGGGCGGAGCCCAGCGCAGAGGCTTACGTTCAGCGCATCATCCACGGAGCATGCGCAGTGAGGGAGGCTCCACTCGCCCCCTTGTGCGCATGCTCACAACTTCCGTCGGCACCACTTCACGGGAAACGTCAGCGCAATGCGTTCCGTTGGGCGTTTAAATGCGCCCGTAGATGCGCCATTCCGGCACTAAAGTATATCCTGTTCCCCCTCCCCGCAGTGAAGTTACTTTTGTTCTGAGATGGCTGCTCCCGTTCCCCGCAAACACACAGGAGAAAGCTGAACTCTAAAGGCCAGGAGCTGTCAGCCGTCTTCTCGGCTATGGAGACCTATGATGTCTTCCTCCATGGCTGTAAAAGTTGACAGACAAGCATGGACAGAGGTGTTGTCCTGCAAGTGGGGGTGCTCAGCTAGCCCTTATCGTCGGTACCTGTGGCCGTCTGGAATAAAGATAAAGCAGCTATTTGTAGAAATAGCTTTGCGTCGGACGGACGAGATACGCGCGGCGCATGTAGCCAGCGTATGGTGCTAATTCGTTCGCGAATCGGGAAATATCCATCATTTGCATATTTGCAGGGGAAATCAATAGGCGCGACTGATGCGCCAAGCGAAATTATGCGCTGACGATACTCTGGCATCGGAAAGTTAAGCCGATCGGAAATGGCCCGTTTTGTGTCGCATCTAGTTTGGTGGGTACGGCCACATAGAAACGACGGCGCATAATCACAGTTACGCGGCGCATATCGAATTACACCAGCGCAAGTCTTGCTGAATCTGGCCCTATGTAATTTACTTATCACACAAACTTCGATCTAGCATCCAGTATTCTTATTTCTTATCCAATGGATGCTCCACCATGTTTTGGGCTTTACTAGCAGCAATCTTTCAATCTTTCAATTGCTTTACATGCATTCATATTTATATATATATATATATATATATATATATATATATATATTTTTTTTTACTTATCAGAATACTTATTTGTGCTTTCCCATTTAACCACATATGTTAGCCATACATACTAATTAACACACTTCACTCACCAATTGTCTCTAAGGCCCCTTTCACATAGCGGCTGGAGCCGCGCTGGCGGTATAGCGCCGCTAAAAGTAGTGGCGCTATACCGCCAGAATTGCCGTGAGTTGCGACCAATAGCGGTGCGGTATTAACCCCCGCTAGCGGTCATGAAAGGGTTAATACTGCCTGCAATGAGCATCTATAGAGGCGCTTTGCGGGCGGTATTGCCGCGGTTTCCCATTCTTTTCAATGGGAAGGAGCGGTGAAGGAGCGGTATACATGCCGCTCCTCTCACCGCTACAAAGATGCTGCTGACAGGAGATTTTTTTATCTCTCGCCAGCGCATCGCCTCATTGTGAAAGCCTGAGGGCTTTCACATTGAGGATGCAGTGAAGGATGCAGTGAAGGAGTTTTTCAGGCGGTATTCACAGGTTTGGTCACATGTCCAATACAGATTGGTGTATATAATGCAGTCGATGTTTGTGGTTCGTTAGCTATGAATAAGCACTTTTGAAAGCGTGAAACGCATCAGCTCCTGTATTTCGCTGTTTGCTGTGGCTTGTATTATTTTGGAATATTATCTATTTTTTTAATAAAGGCATTGATTTTGAGTCCAGAATTTTCTCCTCATCCAATTATCTAAGCTTAGCCTGCACCTGTGGTTCCTACTTTGAGGAGAGCTACATTTCCAGACACCCTTCCTAGAGCGGCCTCCCTCCTTCATAAGATTAGATAGGTGTTACACATGCACACATTATATACACCAGTTTTTTTTCAAATGTAGGTGAAAAAAAATAGATATTACTGAATAAATAGTGATTCAAATCAATAGAATATAATTTAAAAAATAAATGCAAAATAGATAAATATGTAAAAAAAAAATACCATTTCGTATCATACCAAAATTGGTTAAATTGCAAATGCAAGCGTAAATCATTGAAAGCTGGTAAAAAAAACTAATAGGAATAAACAAAGTGTGCAAAGTCCCAAAAAGTCCCCTTAAAACGTGCTCTATTAGTGATTCTTCATATAAAAACATGCATAATAAAGTCTTAAATCCTTAAAGTGCTTCCTAATTCACATACAGTGTTTCACCACTTCACAGCCAGTGCTCCATTCACCAGGTAAAATGCAAGCTCACCTTCATCCTAGACCCACATACAGGTGAAAAGAGCATAAACAGAGATCAATCACATGCACCAGATAATAGTCCTCAGTTCCTCTTAGAGCGATTAGGTTCCCCTCCACACAGCTCATAGGCCCAAAAGAGAAGAAGATAGCCTCCAATCGTGCAGTACCTGGGTTAATCAGCTTAACCAACTCACTTTCTCAACATCACACAATGCACTCACAGCTATTAAATAAAAATAGAGAAATAGTAAAATCCAGCAAAGTCGAGCAAAGTCTCACATAATTCAAAAGGGACTCCTGCCACCAGGCTCTACCTCTACCTTATGCCACTAACGCACATGGCTACATCTGGAGGAAAAATGGCACTTAGAGCTTTGGAGAGTGATAAGTCAACACTATATATATATATACACACTTAGGTCAAATTTATTGACTAGGGTTTACAACGATTTTGATTTTCAGTGGTATACTTTTGTGTGACTATAAAACTAACAAAGAAAGATGAGAGAAAAAGTTAACCGCTCAGAGGTCCCAAGGAGCTAAAGCTGAAAGGTAGGATCCAACCCCTGGGTGCAGGCACTGCAATAGTATGCAAAATTGTATGGAGAAAAACCAGGACGGCCGCACTCCAAAAAATGTTCCTTTATAATAAAACAGATCACAACATCAACATGTCACAGCAAAAAAACAGAAAAGACCTGACGCGTTTCACACCAAAATACAGAGCTTATTCATAGCTGAATAAGCACTGTATTTTGGTGTGAAACGCATCAGCTCTTTTCTGTTTTTTTGCTGTGACATGTTGATGTTGTGATCTGTTTTATTATAAAGGAACATCTTTTGGAGTGCGGCCATCCTGTTTTTTCTCCATACAATTTTGCATAACAAAGAAAGATGTTTGAATTCATGCCTGCTTCTCTGGCTAAGCAATAACTTTATGTATATTGCAGCAAGGTACTATAGTGGAAGTGAGAAACCTTATGACAACCATATGTTCGGGTAAGTTACCACACAGGAGCAAAAAGACAGTGGTTAAGTCTGGAGAAGAATAGTGGGGCATCGTGTATTGCATATTGAAATTCCATTATTGTACTATGCTGATATATTTGTAGGCGTGAGTGGGGGGAGTGATGTGGTGGTTGTCACATCCTCCATGTTTCCCGGGGTGGGTTCTTCTGGGATACACATGGCACTTTGTAAAGGGTCACTTGGTACATGGTCACTGCCTTACACACAGGGTACCTTTACTTAAATAGACAGGCAAACTCTATTAGACTCTGGCGCCATGCACCTAGCACAAACTCCATGCGTGCACTTGAGTTAACCATTTTTTCCTTCCGTACCTGTGTACAGAATGAGTAAGCCGGCGGTAAAGATATGTTCACTTTGCTATTGGAGACCGATTGCTGCTAAAGAAGTGCAGACAGCATCTACCCTTGCTAACCACTTGTATATTCACACTGTAAAAACTATTGTACTGTATTCTTTATACCCCAATGTGCTTAGTGACCCAAGCTGTAACTATATGTGCAGGTTACTTGCATTACACCCCTTAAGTAACTTCAGACCATGCAAAGGCAAAGCGACAAACGCTTTACTTGAATAAATTAACATGATGACATATACAGACAACAGTCTACAATAAAGTGCAGTCAATTCCTCAACATCCCTAGTCTCTAACTCAGGCTTGAGGCTACCCTAGCATACCTGCATAGGAAAGAGTCCATCTTTGGTAGAGTCTATAGTTAGTGTATTCAGGAGGGACTGCAAGCCCCAGAAATCCTCCTGGGCAGTGGGAACTCTGACTTTGGCATATCACTGGAATTCCAAAGTCCAGTGGAGGCAAGCAATGTGTCCGGCCAAACCAAACCAGCCGAAACGAAACCAGCACTAAACCAGCAAAACAGTAAAAAGAACTCTCTAGGCAGATGCTCTATGGTATGGGCCTCTGTACTTTTTATAGCACAGGGGGTCAGACCCAGGAAAACCCACCAAGAAAAACCTGGGAAGCACAATTCACTCCCAGGTTCCCAACTGGGGCAGTGTTAACCTGGGAGTGTATTCACTAAGATGATGTAACATTATAAGTCACATTTTGTCCAAAAAGAGGAGATACTTTATTGATTTTGTTCACAAAGATACTGGTATTGTGATCTAAATTCCTTACTGGGATTTATAGGTGGAATATAATGTGCAGAATATACTCATCACCCTTGTACTACTTCAAAGCCAGCAATGGTGAGATCACCCATATTGTACTTATTAATGGATATATGCATGTCCCAACAAAAGAGATTGATAATGGTGTCTATATTTAGAAGGATTTAGACATCTAACACAGAACAGTGGGGCTCATTTATTGTAGTGTCTACAAGAAGAATGCCTCTGCAGCCTATAGGAAGCCTACTTTCTCCGTGTAATCTTGAATAGTTGCCAACAATACCACAAACAGTTCTTATTTCAGAAAAAATGATGCCTTTTGCTGGGTTGTGAGAGATTGGTGTTAGTGGGAGGTCATTTTATGTTTAGCAATATGACCTTGGAATTTCTGCTTGCTTTGCTAGGTCAATATTAGTAAATATGGAATAAATAATACTAACAGTAGTGATTCAAAGAACCACAATAGCGTGACTTTATTTAGTTAGAAGATGGCAAGCATTTAGGAATATACATTTCTATTCCAACCCTGTGACAATTATTTCAGTTTTCTGGGAAGTACAATGCTGTTGTCAAAATATTTGATATATTTTAAGAGGTTTTCAGAACATATTGCAAGATTTATTACTCCATTTTCCACAGACCTGTTTATGAATAAACAGTTTCAGCTTTGCTAGGTAGCTGCTCACACATGGTACATACAAAAAATATAAATGTATACAAATTCTTACCAAATGCACCAACAGATTTTTTGATTGATGTGGAGAAAACAAACTTTTAGTTTTTTCAGCTTTCTAATAAGTTCTGTTCTGGTTACAGGCATTCAGGGGCATTGTAGACCTTGTGGTTGGATAACGTCCCCATTCCTAGGTCCCCATCTTACCTGGTAATAGAGGATTCAAATGGTACTCCTTGTACCTGACAGACCACCTAGGTATAATACCACAATTACCACACTCAAAGGACTCTCTCGGTACTGGCGAGACAACTGAAGAACACGAATAGATGGAAGTTATCTTCAAAAGGTATCTGCCTTTATTTGGGCAGACATACAGTTACATATGTTTTATATCAACCAAACATAATAGGAGAGAGGGGTGGTTAGTAAAGTTATACAGTAATATCATTAATATCATGAATATATTTAGACAGGGGAGGGCTGGCAGCCTTAGGCCTGGGGGGCAAGTCCAGTCAAGTGGCCCATTGAACCATAAATGCAGCCTGATCAGTGTCCATTAAATTGACTTCACCAGTGCAGACAGTGCCTATCTGTGAAGCCTCATCAGTGCCCATCAACGCAGCCTGATTAGTGCCCACCAGTTAATAAGGAGGAAGTTCAGTCTATTAGGATTAAAGATGACAGGGTAATAGTTCTCAAGCCTATTGCAGGGAGGTGTACCATACCTTCATGAAAATTCGGATCAGACAGTGCAGTCAAGGCAAATGAGTTCTCCAAAATGGAAGGATGGACATATCCATAATCAGTTCAAGGCAAACATAGAGGAGAATGCAGGGGCCTAGGACCCTAGATATTAGGCAGCCCTGTGCCTAGGAAGAACTCTGTATTGATCATTGAGCCAGGCCATAGCAACCTTGGGGTTGTTGTAGAAGTGCGCTTTACCCTCATAAATGATGTGCAGCTTGGCAGGAAAAAGCATGGCGTAGGAGAGGTCCTCCATACGCAGGCGGGCCTTCACTGCCGCAAAGGAGGTGCATTGTCGCTGGACATCTGCTGAAAAATCGGGGTACACTGAGATGGTGTTGCCATTGTATTTAAGTGGACCCTTCTCCCGGGCCAGGCGCAGAATAGCAACTTTGTCTTGGAAGTTGAGGATCCTTGCTATAATGGATCGTGGGGGGTGCTCCAGATGGTGGGGAAAGCGGAAGGGTGCGGTAGGCACGCTCAATGACATGTTAAAAGGATGGTGCGTCAGTCCCAAAAATGTCCCTCAGCCAATTTTATAAGAATTTTTCTGGGTGGGAGCCCTCCACCCCTTTGATGATGATGATGATGATGATCATCATTTTTAATTTCTTTACAGCGCCACATGCACCCAGGAGGGTGCGCCTAAGCACTGGAAGGTGGATCCGCTGATCTATTCAGAAAAATCTATCTAGAAAAAGAAAAGGCTACATGTTCGTAAAAGAAGGAAAACATATAAACAATACCAGACCAGGCAGGAACAAAAAGGAGGATGACGGGAACTGGAATGGGGACTCAACTCAACTCGCTTCAAAAGAGGAAAGTTTTAAGTGCCTTTCTGAAAGTGATAAGGGCGTCATTCTGTCTCAAAGGCAACGGAAGAGAGTTCCAAAGTGTGGCGGCTCTAGCTCTAAAAGAGCGGCCACCAGTTGAAGTCAGCCTTACTGAAGGGATGGCAACAAGGTCCAAGTCGACCGATCTCAAAGCCCTGGAGGGGTGGTAATGTACAGCCATGTTATTGATGACCAATGGGCCTTGTTGTTTATAGGCCCTGAACATAATGCACAAAGCCTTAAATTCGATCCTCTTTGCGCATGGGAGCCAGTGGAGTAGTCTAAGAATGGGGGATATATGGTCCCGTCTGAGAGTGCTCGTAATAAACCTAGCTGCCTGGTTCTGCACCAGCTGCAGCTTGGAGATCCATTTGATAGGTAGTCCAAGGTATACCACATTGCAAAAGTCAAGGCGTGAGATGACTAAGGCCTGTACTAGTGTATTTCTGTGTGTTTGGGAAAACAGATGTTTTACCCGTCGCAGCATCCGAAGGTAATAAAGGGCGTTCTTGGTGTACAATTCCTCACCTGTGGGATCCATGAAAGTTTGTTATCAAATATAACACCCAGATTTCTTACTTGGCTAGACGGAGCGGGACACGGGCCCATTGATAAGGGCCACTCTGCAAGCAAGTTTACGCTTTGTGGTGGACCTGTGAGAAGAATCTCAGTTTTGGATGCGTTTAGAGCCAGGTAGTTGTCCTTCATCCAAGTCTGGATAGATGAGAGGCAGCAGGAAAGATGATGGGCTGCCTTGGGGTTGAGAGCATCGCTGGCCACAATTTGTATATCATCAGCATATACCTGAGTGGCCAGCCCCCATGAGGAGACGATGTTTGCCACGGGCCTCACATAGCAGTTAAACAGCCACAGGGAGATTGCCGAGCCCTGGGGGACCCCACAGAGGAGTGGTGCCCTCACTGACCTAAATGAACCCAACTTTACTTGGAATGTTCTGCCTGTCAGAAAGTTGCGTATCCAGGTGCGGGTCATGCCTGTAATATGGAACTTGTCCTGTAGCCGAGCCAGAAGGATCTTGTGGCTGACGGTATCGAAAGCCGCGGAGAGGTCTAGCAGAACCAATGCCGCCGACCCCCCCGCGTCTCTCGACTCCAGCAGCCTTTCCCTGGTGGCCATAATGGATAACTCGATCCCTCTTTTGGGTCTAAACCCCGATTGGGCATCATGGAACAGATTTTGTGATTCACAATGCACTTGGAGTTGCATAAGAGCCTCATGTTCCACCAATTTAGCCAGAAAGCATAATCCTGAGATGGGACGATAGTTGGACATAACTTTAGCATCCAGCGTGCTTTTTTTTTAAATTGGTGTAACCAGGGTGTGTTTCCATTTGTCTGGGAACTCTCCGGTTGTCAAAGAGAGGTTAACCAGGATCAAAATCTCATCAATGACTGTGTTGTCCTTAAGCAGCCAGGCAGGGCAGGAATCGTTGGCATAGTAGGAAGGTTTTAGCTGTTTGATGGAACTAAGGAGCTGAGTTTTTGTTACTGGTTGAAAGGAACAAAGGGGAGTGATGTGATTAGGCCAGTTGATATCAGTTGTATGGTTGGCTGGGGGGACAGGGTCTGAGGAACCAAGGCCGACTTGGATGTCACAAACTTTGTTGGTAAAGGCCTCAAGCAGACCATCGCATAATGCTTGAGAGTGGGCAATTTGTTGGGAGGCCGAAGATGGATTAAACAGCTCCTTACCAATTTTAAACAGTTCCGCTTGACTGTTGGCCGCTAGTTCGATACGAGATGCTAGGGCTGTTCTCTTGTGCCTCCTTACTAACTTGGAATAGGCACGGATCTGTATTCTGTAAAGGATTTTGTTAGCCTGGGTTTTATTCTTTTGCCATCTCCTTTCTAGTTTCCGACAGTTGTTTTTGAAGGTGGCTAATTTGGGGGTGTACCATGGGTTGGATTTGTGAATTCTTGGCCTGAAGTTTGATTGGGAGAGGGGTGCCACTATGTCCAGCGTGGCCTTAAGTTTGGCATCAAAAGTATTGAGTTTCTTATCTAACTGCTCGATACTATCCTTGACGTCTTCAAATAAAACTTTGTAGCTGTCTTTCTCAGGAGGATTTATGAAGAATTCGAGGTTCGAGTAAGTGTTGTGTAATAGTTCAGTGGTGATTTTTTCAAATTTCTGTAGGGAAGGGAGGGTTGCATAGGTGCTCCTTTTGGTTTATCCAAAATGTTTAGAGTAAGAATTTGAAATAGCACTAGGTACTGATCAGACCAAATCACTTGCTTGATTGTGGGGACGGTGGATTCTCCCGCTACCGAGAATACTACATCAAGCAGATGCCCCTTTTCATGTGTACGGTCCCTTACTGTCTGCTGGGGGCCTAGGCTATCCATATCTGCTAAGATCTCTTGAGCAGATAGATCAAGAGGGTCCTCAAACCAAAGTTTGAGGTCACCCATGACAATTAATGAAGGGTATTTAGTAGCCCAGTCGGTGGTAAAGGTCATGAACTCGCTAATAAAGCGGGAGTCGTAACCTGGTGGGCGGTATATAATAATTACCAACGTGGAATTTGTAGCATTTGTACTGCATTTGATCGTTAGATGTTCAAAAGACAGTGTACTGTATGAGGGGACCTCGGTACAGGTAAGCTGCTCTCGATGAATCAATGCCACCCCCCCCCGCCTTTCTTGCTTGGTCTGCTTTTCGATTTAATATTGAATCCCTTTGGAAGGAGCTCGTCCATTGTATCAAGACAGCCTGGTATGAACCAGGTTTCTGTTATGGCTAGGAGGTCTAGCCCTGTTTCCAAGATGACATCGTTAATTTCTGTGGCATGTTTGTTGGCGGACCTGGCGTTGATCAGACCAGTGCAAAGACCCTGCTTCGGTCCAGTAGGCCTACCGAGGGACGTCCTAGATTTTTTTGCAATGTGTAGTACTTGACATACATCGATGATGTCAGGGTGTATGGTAGTTATCAAATTATTAAAATCCAGTAAGCAATCTTTGGTGTAACATAGACGTTGGGGCTTAATGGCCCCCCTACCTGCATTCGAGATCTGTATGGTTTCCATGATTGGCGAGCCTGGGCAGGTGCATGGCCTGGATGGGGATGTTATAGTAAGTAGCAGCCTCTCTGGCCCTAGTCCGATCCGTCCGGGCCCGGACGGGCACAGACGGGCTTGCCTCGTGCGCGCCTCAGGGAAACCAACAAAGTGGAGTTTCCTCCTCCTCTAACGATTTTCCAAATTGTCGATTTTGGCGCTGAGGGCTGCCATTTCCCCTGTTAGGTCCCTCACTGTAACAGCTAAGAGGTGGACAACATCCTCAAGGAAGCTGATACGTTCTTCAGCCTCCCCAGCTTTGTCCCTTAAATTTTGCACATCTTGCTTCAGGAGAGAAAAGTCCATGCAGACTGATGCAATCTGTGCAGTGAGAGAGGCCTTACAGTCCTGTATAGCATGCATTATGGTGGCCAGGGTGGGCTCAGCAGGAGGGGAATCAGGGCCTGAGCCATCCTCACTGTCTATGGGGGAGTCCTGAGACTGCAGGGTGTCTGGCTGTGCACGGTGGGGAACAGGGGCAGATTCACTCACCAGAGCCTGTGATTTCTTGTGAGGAATGGAGATGGGTGGCTGCAGCATCATGCCATGCTGCTCTGCCTGTGTCCTGGAGTTATCTTGCCATCAGAATCGGGCCTGCTGTTCTGCCGCGGATGCTGGTGCGGGTGGCCCGTATTTCACCATGGATGAAGTTGGTCTGGTAAAATTGGATATAGGATGCCTGTAGGATGCCACTCAGAAGACAGAGCTGAAGTCTCACAGGTCTGTTCCCTCTACCATCCGGACACGTCCCCCTTTCATGCCAATATTAGTTTACCTAAAACATAGCAGCATCATATAGTGTCCTCAGCTGGACATACATGTGGATGTGTATAGCCTTGTACACATGACCAGTTTTCCCGGCAGGAAAACTGCCAGGAGAGCATTTGGCCGGGAATCCCCTCAGGAAAACAGACAGGAATCCCGACGGGAAAATAGAGACCCCTGCTCTCTATTTTCTTGTCTGGTTTCCCAACAGAGTATTTCCTGCCGAGAAAACCGGTCATCTGTATGCTTACCTGTCCTAGGTAAACCCACACATGCTCGATAAGACTTTGACATATGCGCGGTAGCATACGAGGTTAGTGTGGGGTGTAGCAAGACGGCATCGAATGTAAGGAGCGCTGACTCATCGTAGTCGATGACATCACCGCGTTCTTGCCATTCATAAGAACAGCGGTTCTTTTGAGTGGCCGTCTGTACATAGGGCTTGGCAAGGCAAACTTGCCAGGTATCCCGTCAGGAAAACAGTTTTTTTCCCTAACGGGATTCCCGGCCGTGTGCACAGGGCTTCAGCGTGGGGCCCTTAGGTCTGGCGCCTTTAATGTGACAACATTGTCTATTTTTACTGTTTTGTATATATGTTTTTTATTAATGGACATGACGAGGACATATAACTCATATGTAACATGTTACATTTAACAGAACTATAGCACACCTTTTGATACAACAATAACATTTATAATTAATTTCGGTATACCGTGGTTGATTCTCCACAGGGGCTTTTCATGGGTCCTCACTTGGCACAATTTCTATCCATTTTTTTCAGTTGTGTTTTTTGCTCTGGAGGTATCCTGTCTAATTGTGACAAAATGGTAACCGTTATTCCTTCATTTTAATAGCCACGCTATTATAGCAGTATATTGGATTCATGGATGTTTTCATTTTTTTCATAACATAGGAACCCACTGATTTTTAACAGTGAAAACACATAGCGAACATTCTCGTCCACCTGCTGCTGCAAAAAAAGGGGACCAATTTGGATATCAGAATACTCACAGTTCCTGAAGGCATAAACACTGCAGAATAACAGCAATAACGTACCACTCAGCCAAGCGCTGTAGTGTGCAACGAAAGATAACCTTGTTAGTAATAATATCAAATAGCCTCAGCAGGTCTCGCAATCCGCTCCATAGACAAGCCACCAGGTAATAAAGGTGCCTGATCACTCATGACGGAGAACGGCATGCCAGGTTACGCTCCTCTCAATCGAGCCAATTCATGGCCGCAGATGGGTTGTCAAATAACTGAGTGGCTGCATTAGCGATGACCTTTAGTTTAGCAGGATAAAGCATACAGTATTATACATTCAGGTTTCGTAGTCTTTTCTAGATATCAGCAAATTTTGCTCACTGTCGTATCTCTGTGGAGAAATTAGGGAACAATGAAATGCTTGCGTTGTAAATCTTCAGTTGTTCTGGCTTTAGTCAGAATAGCGTCTCTATCCTTATTATTAAGGAGCCAAAACAGGAAAGGATGTGGGGGAGCGCTTGATGGAAGAGGTAAGGCAGGTGCGCTTTTTCCACAGCCAACAGAGGAAAAAACATCTCTTCCCAAAGATTGAGGCTGCGGGATTACTATCTTCTTGTCACTTCCGATCAGACCATAACGAGGCTTGGCACACAAACTGCTTGTGAGGAACCACAGGGGCACGCGTGCAGATCAGACATAACTTTACACACGGCTGGATGAGCTCAGTGTCGGCTTCTAGTCACTTTTACATTAGAGTGCATGAGAGATTTTTTTAACTTTAATACATTTAAAAACATACTACACCATGATAGTCCTTTATATGTTCCATGAGCCGTCATAGAGCAAGATTTTTCCACTAGTGCAATTGGAGGGACTGCAGACAAGTCTGAAAGGAGTGTTTATCCTTATGAACCAAAGGCATATAATAAAGCCTATTTGGTGAGTGGTCATAGCGGTCATAGAGCAAGATTTTTCCACTAGTGCAATTGGAGGGACTGCAGACAAGTCTGAAAGAAGGAGTGTTTATCCTTATGAACCAAAGGCGTATAATATAGCCTATCTGGTGAGTGGCCATTCTACTTGGTGGCGGTATAGGTACACATACGGTGAAGGTGGAAGTACATCTAGTCACCTATGAAAGGAGCAATTGTCCACATAGAACTTTTTGTGCACTTTTTTGTGGCTATTTTGGTTATTGTTGGTTGCATTTGCAGTATATTCGCTATATCACAACTGATAGACTCGATATATCATATAACAGTTTTTTTTGCACATTGCACTTTACTGTTTGGAAATTGCAGTAAGAATTGTTGTTGATGGCACGTAAAATTTGCTTGGTATTTATAGGTAATTGAAGATACCATATTTATAGAGCACAAGGTTCACCTGATTTACACACTATGGGCCAGATTCAGGTAGAGTTACTCTGGAGTATCACTTTGAGCCGGCGTTTCTGTTTTCAGTAAGCAAAAAACAAGAAACGCCGGGTTGGAGTTCCTATACAAGCGGCGTAATGGTATTTCGCCGTCGTATCGGAACTGCAATTTTAAAAATGGCGCTGGGGGCGTTCCCGCTGATTAACGCCGAGAATATGTTAATCAGCGAGAATCGGCAATTCACGATCGTATTCGTGCCCGACGCAGTGACTTTTCGACGTTTCCATAAGAGATACGCGGCGTAAAGATAAACCAGCCCCCTAGTGGAGTATCCTTTGTTAAGTATGGCCGTCGTCATCGCGTCGAAAAAATTTTTTTCGAGTCGTTTGCGTAAAACGTCCGTGAATGGGGATTGACGTCATTGACATTCACTGACAGAATTTGGAGCATGCGCACTGACAGTCGACGCATGCGCAGTACGTTTGCCGCGGGATCGCGCCTAGTTATAATAATTCACGCCCCCTACCCACCCAATTTGAATTCAGCCTGCTCATTTTCGCTACGCTGCCGCAAATTTAGGAGCAAGTGCTTTGTGAATACAGTACTTGCTCCTAAAGTTTCGGCGGAGTAACGTAAATGAGAAAAGTTACTCCAAAATAAAGATTCGCCCATCTACCTGAATCTGGCCCTATAATGTTTTTGATCATTTAGGGCAGCAAACTTCAGGAGTACACAGTTAATAGCATCTTAGAGCCGGTAACACATATTGTTTTCTTCCCAAAGGGAGCAACAAGTCCAGTTCAATGAAAGTGATAGGGTTTTTGGCTTCTGCATGCTCAGGGATACTCACTGCCTGCACAGTGTTTCTGCAAAGGTGGTTCTTGAAATTCTCCAAGCTGCAAAAGTGGAGGAGATAGATTGGATATGGCGGACATCTCATTGTAATGGCTGTCATTCATCCTCCATGTTGCTGAGACATCCCTCTAAAGCTGTTGTGCCATCTCTGAACTTTTACATGTCCTGGTGGACCAAGGCAAGTTCAACCTTCATGCCTTTAACCTCTCCTGTCAGATCATCAATGGAGGAATTGCACGCTGTAACTGCAGACAAGATTCCTCTCAGGGTGGGTTCAGGCTCTAAATCAGTAGATTGGGGGTTTGGCATCAGGAGAGTATTGTCAGGCTGTGTACTCATGCATATGGCATTTGCAGCAGCATGGAGGGAAGGAGAAAGTCATCTATGTCACCAGGTTTAGGGTTGCCATTAGCGGCAGAGTAGGCAGGCACCAGCAGATCCTTGCCAAAGGGTCTTAGTAAACAGCCGCTGAGCAGCTTCTTTCTGCTTCTCCCTCACCAAACCAGTTGTCGTTCTGCCTTCTTGGCCCGTTTGATTAGATGCCATCTGATTAGATGCGGACGCTTGCTCCCTTCTGAGACATTGTGAGGATCAGTCCAGGCAAAAGGCAGAAATGTGATGAACCAACAGGGCAGGGTTAGCACAGGCAGCAAGCAGAGGCAATACTGCACTAGTGTGGTGGTGATCACGAACACTGTTGCTGGTTTCCACTGGTCTGTTGACACTGGAAACTAGTGTGGTAGCAATCACAAACACAAATATTCACTTAAACTTGTCTGGTGACACTGAGACTTGTGTGGTGACGATCAGGGAGATTGTTGCTGGTTTACACTGGTCTAGTAACTTTGCACACTAGTGTGGCAGAAATTGGGAACACTGCTGCTGACTATACTAATTCGATGACACTGTAGCTGGTATGGTAATGATCAGGGACACTGTAACTGGTGGATGAGTGATTAGGGAAAATATGACTTTTGTGGCAGTGATCAGGAACACTGTAACTGGTGTGCTGGTGATCAGGGACACTGTGAGTGGATGGCTGTGATTAGATACACTGACTGCCAGCACTGATCTGATGACATTGACATTGACATTGACATTGTGGGGTTAATTAGAAATAATGGCTGGTGTCCCTGACATACAGTGATATCAGAGCAGCCAGCCATTGTACATGATTACAGCAGTATGATGTCACCATAGTGAGACTGCACTTGCTCTGGTGACAGTAGGTAAAATCCAGTGTGTCCACTGGATCACAGATTGTGCCACTATGTGCCTCCTCAGTCACAGGTGAGGCGCAGTTCTGGGAGAATGTACAGGTACGTCCTCCCAGAACAACACTTGTCTGGGCAGTGGCTGGGCAGAAAGTGATTAAAGTTTGCATGTGTAGCGCTATATGAGTCACTCACTCATTCATTCATTCATTCAATGCACACCTGGTGAGCTTATATTGGACAGTTTTGCTCATATACTTTTAAATTTTATGATGGCCTATATCTCCTATTGGACCAGAGGGATAACTGCTTTGGCATTTATTTATACACTATATTGTCAAAAGTATTGGGACGCCTGCCTTTACATGCACATGAACTTTAATGGCGTCTTAGTCCGTAGTTTTTAATACTGAATTAGCTGCTTATGATTTCACACTAAACTGGGCCTGGGAGGCAGAGGATGATGATGAAGGTTTGGTTAGCCATTCCACAACCTCCTTTGTGTGTTCTGGGTGAATAGCATGCTCACTTACAGAAAAGAAAGGCACACATGATCTGCTTCTAATTGCTGCACCTTGACTACCACTTAGGTCTATGGCTCTGAATGTTGCTCGGCCCCTCATAGCCTCTCACTTTAGGACTGCGAGGCATGATGTTGTTAACGTGGCATGTTCCCCAATTTTGTAAGCAGTTAAGGCAGTGGTAGGCAACCTTGGCCCTCCAGCTGTGGTGAAACTAGTCCCATGAGTACTTTGCAAGATCCTGAAATCACAGGTATGACACCCAGAGGCATAATGGGAGTTTTCGTTTCAAAACAGTTGGTGTGCCAAGGTTGCCTACCCCTGAGCTAAGGTAAGAGCTACATGTGGTACGTTTGTGGACTGCACCACACTTATATGCGCTGTTCAACTGCAAAAAAAAAAAATTAGTTGTGTCACCAAAAACTTCACACTACTTTATCTGTTGTTGCTGACCCAGTCAGAAAAGTAAATAAATTAAAAAGACCCTAACAAAACTAAATAGAGCTGGAAGATAAAAGAAAAAAGTAAAATAACTAATATATCATAAAAAAAAAACACCAACCATAAAACTCCACGAGCAAATATAGTCCTAAAAAGGTTTGTTGGGTCTTATGAAAGCCCAGTGAATGAAGGTAGGCTAAGGCCGCGTACACACGAGGGGATATGTCCGCTGAAAACGGTCCGATGGACCGTTTCAGCAGACATCTCCGCTCGTGTGTATGGGCTAGCGGACAGATTTCTCCACCCGACAGATTTCAAAGCATGCTTTGAAATCTATCCGGTGGGAATCTGTCCGCCCGACATGTCTGCTGGTTAGTACACTTACCAGCAGACATGTCGGCTCCCACCACCGCCGCGCCGCTGCCGAATGGATTCGGCGCATGCGCGGAAGTGTTTTACTTCCTGGTGCGGTGACGTTGCGGTGACGCGGCGGCGTCAACGTCACCGCCGCGTCACCGCCACGTCACCGCGCCTTCCGGCGGCGGGGAATTTGATCCGATGGTGTGTCCGATCGTGTGTACGCCGCCTTACACTTTACTCTCCCCAACCACACAGATGGCAATTCATTGAAAAGTATTACTGGTAATATACAGCGCTGGTTATAGTACTGTATAGCTTGAGTAGCACACTACACAACAAACTTACTCTCCCTGCAATATGGTCACGGTCAGTGGTCCTTCACACTACACTTCTATACACTGACAAAGGGCTGCAGGAAAAGCCTCCTTTTATAGTGTGTGAGGGAAAATGTGGAAAATATTGCGCTAAATCTAAAAAAATGATAATACAAATAAAAATAAAGCTGCTACACTACAATGTGACAAATATTGAATAGTGATATAGGGGAAAAAATGTAGCGCTAAAATAAGATAGAGACAGTGGGCCAAATTCACATACACTTAATATTGCGCTGCATATTGGACAGTTTTGCTCATATACTTATAATTTTTATGATGGCCTATATCTCCTATTGGACCAGAGGGATAACTGCCTTGGCATTTATTTATACACTATATTGTCAAAAGTATTGGGACGCCTGCCTTTACACGCACATGAACTTTAATGGCGTCTTAGTCCGTAGTTTTTAATACTGAATTAGCTGCTTATGATTTCACACTAAACTGTGTGTCCAGCCCCGCCCCAAAGGCGGGTGTCAAACACGGCCAAGGGAAGACATGAGGTTAACAGTTCTACATAGATCGCAAGGGTCTCCCACAATGGGTGCCCGACCCACATCGCCTCCATGCATCAACTCCATCAGAGCATCCAGGCTGATGCCCAAAGGTCAGATCCTTGCTCCATAGCAAAAACAAAGGGGGGGACACTGACAAAGATGGGCACCTAGCTGGACCAATCGCGCCATCACGTGACGCACGACGGTGGAACCCAGTGCACACCCCTCTCTACGTCACAGAGGACAGGTCAGACACGATCACCCAACGGGCGTAACACACCACCGACATGTGATATAGGGAGGGGGGGCAACAATAAAGCTGTCTACCTAGCCCTTAGCAGAGCACAAAAGGGCAAGGCCAAGGAAGAGGTAGTGCCATCTAGTGGATACACAGAACACAATACATGAATCAACATGAAAAAAATAATATAACATGAAGAAAAATATTATAGCCTACCAGGCAAAAAAACAAATATGACAATGGTATGTAACAGACCTAACCAAACAAAGACTAGATGAAGGTTTAGTGGGAATAGAGATGATAAAAAATGGCAATTATGCTAAATTAATAAAAGATTTGATATCCCACTCCACATTCATACCAAAGGGCTGGTAGGTACGTAACTCATGGATCCAGTAGGTTTCAAGGTGGGATACCCCGCGTATTCGTGACTCTCCTCTCCAATGTGGGACAAATTGGTCAATAACCAAAAACCCTTGGGTCCCCTTGGGGTCATGATCGTGGTGTTCCAAATAGTGACGGGGGACATTGTGATTGGTTTTGCCCAATTTGATATTGGCTATATGTTCATTGACGTGGATGGTGAATGCCCTGATAGTACGCCCGATATATTGTTTTTTACACAGGCAAGTCAAAAGGTATATGACATATTGCAGGGATATGCAATTAGCGGACCTCCAGCTGTTGCAAAACTACAAGTCTCATCATGCCTCTGCATCTGGGTATTATGCTTGTGGCTGTCAGGAGTCTTTCTATGCCTCATGGGACTGTTAGTTCTGGAACAGCTGGAGGTGCGCTAATTGCATATCCCTGACATATTGTGTCGCACACGTAGTGAACCTCCCCATTTTATCTGCACGTGAGGTGGCCTTGGATTGCAATGTTAGGCTCTTACGTCTACCACCAATATTGTGCAGACACACGTTACACTTCCTGCAGGGAAAGTATGCCTTACAATCTTGAAAAAAGGATACCTTCTTAGGGGGGTCAATGATGTTGGGTGCAATCTGACCTTGAATCAATCGGGCTCCTCTAAAAATGACTCTTGCATGCCCTGGCAAGGATGGTCCCAGAACTCTGTCGTTTTGTAGAACACCCCAATTCTTTTTGAAAATTTCCTTAATCCGCATAGATTGAGTGGAATAGGTGGTAAAAAAAGACCACCTAAACCTCTCATCTTTAGCCTTTTTGGGACGCACTTGGAGTAATGAGCTACGATCCATCTTAACGATCCGATCGATTACTACATCAAGCTCTCTGGCTACATAACCCTATAGTGTGTGGGCTGCAACTTTGCTTCAAAACCATTATTCTCCAAAGTTTGGACAAAACTTACCGACAGAGAGATATGTTCATCACCGTGCTACTTCTCCTTCACTGTCCAATCACAGGTCCATGACCAATCTATATTGATTTAACCATAAAGGGAACAAGAGAGGTCAGAAACCTGGCAGGGGTGAGTAAAATTTAAGAGTGACTGAGCAAGATTACAAATATTTTGGCAGATAAAACAGATCTCACACATATACAGTATATCAACTAAGTACACTTGACTGAATTTCAATGAAGTTCCGATTTAGAACCACAAAAAAGGCAGGTTATATAAAGCTTAGTACAGTAAAACACAACAAACACAGAGCTAACATGTTTAAAAACAAGCTCGGATTTTAAACGTTTACAGATGAATCATATGCATGCTAACATTTCTAAATGCTGGGATTCCATCAAAGACAATATAACTGTAAGGAAAAAAAAGAGAAATAGTAAACAGAAAAGTTAAGGATATAGAACAGAATTATTGAACTCAGCATTTTCTAAATGCTGTTTCTCCTGCCAATCTTTAATTCAATAGATTTTAATACACACCAAAAGATCTATGAGCTCTATTTTTTTGGTTGTGCCTGAAACTTTATCATTCAGTGCTTCCTGCTGCCTTATATGAACCACAGCAGGTGCATTAAATTTGTATGAATCACAAAATGAAACTGTCTTTCCAACAGCAGCTCAAGTATATAAAACAATATGTTGCCCCCTAGCCTCCAGCAATGGGTTTCTATTTTTAAGATGAGGTTAAACAAGTGCAGGTCACAAATAGAGATAGTATAATTGTGGAATTAAAACAGTGATATTTTGCTCTTTTAGAAACAAATTCAATTTCTTAATTTGAAGTTTCAAAGTCTTCATCATGTATTTTCAAAACAATGTATTCCTGTCTTAAAAGCAAGCAATTAAGGAGAGTGTTTAAAGCTTAGGGGTGAATTTCAACTGGCAGAAGTACAAGCTGGAAAGATTGTGGATGGCTTATTTAGTACAAAAGTTATTTTTGTTCCTGTAATGTCAGTGTGAACAGTGAAGCAAGGACATGTGTTTCAGGGTAGAAATAATTATGGTCGTATCCCAGCCCATATGTGAGATTAAACCCCTTCCTTAAAGCGGTTGTATACCCGCATATACATTTTTTTTTTTTTTACACCTGCAAGGCAAAAGCCATAATGAGCTAATATGCACCGCATATTAGCTCATTATAAAATACTTACCTCGGAACGAGGTGAGAGGAACTTACCTGGTCCACGCCGAGCGAGATATCATCTTGCCTGGCGTGTCTTCCGGGTATCGTCGTTCCAGCGCTGTAATTGGCTGGAGCGGCGATGTCGTCATGCGCGCGGGAGTTTTCAATTCGGCAATCAGCAGCGCATTGCGAGGGGAATATCTCCTAAACCGTACAGGTTTAGGAGATATTCTCTGTACCTACAGGTAAGCCTTATTATAGGCTTACTTGTAGGTAAAAATGAAAAAGTGGGGTATGCCACCACTTTAAGACTAACCTTGCTTCCAACAATTTAGATTAACAAATGCAGTTGGCCTACCCTTGGGTGGGTAGTCATTTTTGAGTCACTTATGTAGGTGGAAATAATGGTACAGTTACAGAAAAATTTCAGACTGTGAAATGCAAGAACATTGGCAAATTATGTTAACAACTGTAACAATAATGATCCCCCAAAGGTGTAACATAGTATGAGTTTTGACAGACAACAACAAAGTACACACCAGGAGCAATTTTGTTTCCCTATTCATCAAAAATAGTGTAAAGCTTAGGATTCTTTAATTAGGTGAAAGTTTGCCAAATCATTTTTATTTTATTTTTTGTGGAAGTCTACAGCGTTTGATTCCTAACTGTGGCTATACAAAATGTATGTGACCTGGTGGACCTTTAAGTCATATAATCCTGAGGAACTGGCCAGGAGATCTAATTTGTTTTCGATCTTGTGTAGTTTTATGAACTCGGCAAGATACTGAAACCGGAAGTCGATGCAAGAGAAATTATCAAGTTTGCTTTTTAAAAAGTTAGACATTTCCTAGAGGGAAAATTATTGAAAGTGTGTGGGCAGAGGAAAGATAAGAGTATAAAGAAGGTGACTTTATGACAAAATAGGTAAGAAAAAGGAGATAGAAAAAGTACAGCTCTATATGTTTATACTGTATTCTATTTCTTTGGAACCAAAATAGATGGTCTAAGTACCTATCAAGATGAGCAAATTGAGTGCACCCACTTTAAATTATTTAACATTCAGTTTAGGCCATGTCTTTTTTACCATGAAAGTAGATTATACTGCAGCCCCTTCCCCTGCTCTTTTTTGTTCTTATAGACCCCTATGAGGCCATCTTTAGAGTGTCTGTTGTGTGAACTATTGTCCCTTCAGGAAACTATGGAGTTTGACAATACATGCCCAGCAAATACGATTTTAGCCATTTCAGCCAGAGGATCCGAAGATTGCTGCATCCTGCAGCATTCAAATTCAGGTGAGATGGAGTGGAGTGAGGGGGCTTAATTACTGTTTCCTGACAGACTCCATGGCAGCCTACGTGTGGGTTAATCCCGCCTCCTCTCCAATGCTATAGGACCCCATACCCATAAAGCTTTGCTCACCTCCCAGTACTGGTGT
This sequence comes from Rana kukunoris, assembly GCA_029574335.1. Classification (NCBI taxonomy): domain Eukaryota; kingdom Metazoa; phylum Chordata; class Amphibia; order Anura; family Ranidae; genus Rana; species Rana kukunoris. The sequence continues at coordinate 240,899,167 of CM056051.1, forward strand.
TCCTTTTTTGTCCTCCTCCATGGATTAGAATATGCGTTCAGAGGTTCAAACAGGATGGATGGCACACTTTTAAGCGGTGCAGCTCGGATCCCAGCCATGGGCGGGTGGAGAGCTTGGCAGCTAACCCACATTGTTGTTGTAATGCTGCGTGTGCTGAAGACTCTGGACGACCTGGCTGGCAAGGTCTTCTCATCTCCTCCATGGCAGCCGCATCTTTGTATGGTACCTTGTGTTTTGTCTGTCCGTTCGCGTCCTTTGTATTTAGTTTGCATTGTCTACTTTTGCCCTATGGTGGCTGGAGCGCGTCTGCGTTCCAGCTCGCCTCGCCACTTCCGGATTGCGGCGTCGTTGCCGCTCACGCGGTCTGACGAAAACTTGCGGCGGCCGCGCAGGCGCCGCTGTGCCGTTCCCACGGCACATGCGCGTACGTGGGCAACACGTGACGTCGCCGGCGGGCGGTTTAAAAGGCAGCTGTTCGCACTGGGTCATGGGTCTCCCTGACAAGCGATCAGCTGCCTGTCTGTGTGGTTACTGCATTCTGAGGTCAGTGAGAGGGATCTGCTGGTCAGATCCTTTTTTGTCTTTTCTTCTCTGCTTAGGTGCCTGTTGCATTTTTTTTATGTAAAAATGTGTGTATATATAATGAATTAATTAATTATTGAATATATGAATATTATAATAGTGTCTATTCCTCAGCAATTCTACTATATATATTCTAAGGGGCTATATATGTATATTCTTTATGGCATCCTAGGTTCCTCACACCTTCAGGTCCTGTGCCACGCCGGTCCGGAAACATGGACCAATTACCGCCTGTATGTGGTCAGCCCTCACGCACTAGGTATGTGCTGGTGAGGGGTGGGCATGGGGGTTGAAATTCTCTTGCTGAATTGTTCCCCCCTGTAAAATTTAAAATGCTTCTCTTTAGCCCTTCGGGTCCAGACCACCATGCCCCATCAAACACAGACCTTGCCAGACCGCAACAGCGTTCTTCTTCCAAATCTAAGAACAAGCGCAGCTCTTCATCTGCATCTCATCACCAGAGGAGAAGTTTTTGTTCCTCCTCCAGACACCGCTCCCACCGCCATGATAGTCGCTCTAGTCGTAGAGCCTGTTGGGGATGTGACACCCAAGTCCCAGAGGGCAAATCATTATGCAATAGGTGCTATGCCCGGGCGGTTGGTGAAAAGGAGACAGAAGATCAGTGCATCGAGTCTCTAGTAGAACGTGTGGTGCAAAGGTCCTTAAAGGAGAAGGACACGTCTCACACGCACAGTCAAGCCAGCGTCACTGGATCTGGCTCTACGGTCGATGAGGTACATGAGGATCCAGGCCCTTCTCAGCCTCACGCTTCCCCACCGACAGCCCTGGAGGGCGACCTGGAAAGCGATGAGGAGAATCTGGAGTTCGATTTTGCCCAAGTAACCCCACTCATTAAGGCCGTTAAAGAAGCGCTTTTGTGGGAAGACCTATCCTCTTCCCCAGCTAAACAGATAAAGTACTTTAAACGTCTGGGAAAAGAACGCCCAAGCTTTCCATTATTGACTGAGTTAAAGGGCATTTTCGAAGAGGAGTGGAGTAAGGTGGACAAGAAGTCCTCTATGGCTAACAAGGCTTCCCGTTTGTACCCGTTCAAAGCAGATGATGTCAAACATCTGGAGAACATTCCCGCAGTAGACGCGGCAGTAATGCGGCTGGCCAAGCACGTTACACTGCCTTTAGCTGATTCGGTGTCCTTCAAGATCTGAAGAGAATCTATGGTCTAGCCGGTACGCCTGCAAACCTGCCCTAGCGTTGGCGGCTTTATCCAAAGCAATGGAAGTTTGGACAGAGAATGTGGACTCTTTCCTGGTGGGCGTTTCCGAAGAGCTAGCCGGAAGTTCGGCAATGGCAGAGTTGAAGTTGGCGGTGGCCTTCCTGGGAGAGGCGTCCGTTGATCTAATACGCCTATTGGCAAGAATTATGCTGTCCTCAGTAACAGCCAAGCGGGCCCTATGGTTACGCCCTTGGGTGGCCGACCAATCATTCCCTTCGAGGGACCGTCCCTGTTTGGCAATAAGTTGGACGCTGCCATTTCTAAAGCCACAGGGGGTAAGTCTGGGTTTCTTCCCCAATATAGACGCCAGTCGGAAAGGAGGAAATCCCAGTTCAGAAGGCGTAGCCCAGAGCGCGCAAGGGAAGCTCGCGCCTACAGACCTGGTGGAAGTTTCAGGAGAAACTGGAATAGAGGCCAGATGTCTTTCCACAGACCAGCATCTGCGAGCCAAGCATCCAGCGGAAGCGAACAGGGGAAGTCTTTTTGAAATGAAGCCCGCCCAGGCGGATCGAGTAGGGGCACGTCTACTCCTCTTTTCGCACGTCTGGGCGGCCTCGATCACGGACTCTTGGGTCATCAAGACAGTGTCATCAGGCCACGCTTGGTCCTTCTCCAGCACTCCCCATCCCAAGTTCATTCCTACCATACTCCCAAAGTCAGCGGAGCAAAGGCAGGTTCTTCTGTCCTACGTGGACCTACTAAAAGCCCAAGGGGCAGTAAGACGCGTCCCAAAGGACAAACAGTTTCATGGAGTGTACTCCCCCCTCTTCTTGGTGCAAAAGAAAAACAGTTCTTGGCGACCAGTTATAGACCTGACCTACCTGAACAGGTTCATAAAGCACGGGAGATTCAAGATGAAAACCAGCCATACAACCAGGCGATTGGATGATCTCTATAGATCTAAAGGACTCTTATTTTCACATGCCAGTGGCAGTAGAGCTTCAGAAATATCTCAGGTTCCACGTGGGGCAGGAGCACCTTCAATTCATTTGCCTACCTTTCGGGTTGACAACCTCCCCACGGGTCTTCACCAAGACCCTACTGGCAGTCGTGGCCCTCATCAGGCTGGAGAAGGTATGCCTCTATCACTATCTGGACGACCTTCTTGTCTTATCCCAGGACAGAGACCATCTACTGGCACAAAGGGATCTTGTAATCTCGATCCTGACCAAGTTCGGATGGCTTCTGAATCTGGAGAAGAGCCACCTGGAGCCATCACAACGCTTGATATACCTGGGAGCCCAGTTCGACACTGTAGTGAAAACTATCTCTCTCCCATTGGAGAAGATCCCGTGGTTCAAGAAAGGATCTCTCAGGCTCTGGATGCTCGTCATCTGAAAGCTGCTCAATGCCTAAAAATTATCGGCACGATGGTTTCAACATCTCCCATGGTGAAGTGGGCATTATGGAGACTACGCCCCTTCCAGTCTGGCTTTCTCAAGCAATGGAAATCAGGAAACAAAAACCAGTGGATTCTCATCTCATCGTCCATGAGGAACAGCCTCTTCTGGTGGATGCAGACAGAGAACCTGCTAAATTGTCATACCATTGCCCCAGTCTCTTGGGTCACAGTAACGACAGATGCCAGTGGTTCCGGCTGGGGGGCCCTGTGCGGGACCGAAATAGCACAGGGCAGTTGGGATGCACGTCTACACAACCCAGGCTCGCACGTCCTGGAGATCCGAGCGGCCTGGTGTGCCCTCCAGTCATTCTCCCAAGTATTGCTGAGGATGGACAACACCACGACAGTCTCCTATATCAAGAGGCAAGGAGGGACACGGAGTTCAACCCTACTTCGAGAAGTCGAACCCATTTTGGGGTGGGCCCAGAAGAACTTGGCCAACCTGTCAGCTGTCTTTATCCCCGGAGTCCAGAACTCTCAGTCGGATTTTCTGTCTCGCACCCATGTAGACATCAACGAGTGGTCTCTCCACGAGCAAGCTTTCCAGTGGATCCTGTCTCTGGGGATCGATCCCCAAGTGGATCTTTTTGCTTCTCTGCACAACTCCAAGTTCTACACGTGGGGTCATTGTGCTCAGGCAATTGGAACAGACGCCTTGACGGACCGGTGGAGATTCAAGAGGGCATATGCCTTTCCCCCGCTCCCAGTAATCCTCAAGTTTCTACGGAGACTCCAAGCAGAAGCGGTCGAAGTAACGGTGGTAGCCCCCTATTGGCCCAACAGGCCGTGGTTCCCTCTTCTGGTTCAAATGAGTTATCGGGACCCAGTACCTCTACCAGTCAGACCGGATCTCCTCTCCCAAGGGTCATTCCTGCACCCTTCCCCAGCCCTGATGAAGCCAACGGCCTGGTTCTTGAGAGGAAGAGTTTGGAAGCCCTCGGTTGCACTCCTAAGGTGATCTGCACGCTGATGAGTTCGAGAAGGGCAAGCACGAACAAAGTTTATGGAAGAATTTGGACAAAGTTTGTCGAATTCTCTTTGGCCTCAGGCACGTCATTCAAGAATCCAGAAGTACAGGACATTCTAAAGTTCCTCCAAACAGGGTTAGATCTTTCCCTATCTGTTGCCTCGTTAAGAGTCCCTTCTCTGGGATCCCTTGGGCAGGGCACCCTCTTGTCAAACAGTTCTTCCGAGGAGCATTAAGGCTAAGGCCTCAAAGGAAGCTGAGATTCCCCAAGTGGGATCTCCCGCTAGTACTTGACTTTCTGACTGAACTTAACACAACAGGTCCTTCTCCATCCTCCCTAAAGGAGTTCTCGGCTAAAGTGGCCTTTCTAGTTGCCATCACCTCGGCTAAAAGAGTCTCCGAGATCGGGTCCTTCGAATACAAAGAACCGTTCCTAACGTTCTTCCCCGACAGGGTGGTCTTGATACCCATGTTGGAATCAAATCCAAAGGTTTCGTCAGTATTTCATGTCAACCAGAAAATTGTTCTCCCTACGTTCAAAACCTCGGATGATCAGGAAGTTCACCCTCTAGACCTGGGAAAAATTCTTACTGAATACCTCCAAGTGACATCTACTTTCAGACGTTCTGACCATTTATTTGTCCTACACTCAGGCAGTAGCAGAGGGAAGAAGGCTTCCTCAAGAACAATTGCAGCCTGGATCGTCCACACAATACAACAGGCTTATAGGGCTAAGGGCTTGGCTCCCCCGCAGGCGGTAACTGCACATTCTACCAGAGGGATGGCAGCTTCTTGGGCGGCAGCTCATCATGTGCCCCCGGATGTTATTTGTAAAGCGGCCTCTTGGTCCTCTATAAACACCTTTATGTCCCACTATTGTGTTGAACCCGCATCCCTTTCCTCTGTGAATTTTGGCCTTTCAATCCTGTCGGCCGACAGGACAAATTAAACAATTTTTTGTTCAGCATACCCACCCGTGTGGTTTGGCTAGTTATTTCCCATGGAGTCTGTCAGGAAAAAGGAAAATGTATTACCAAATACTTACCGTAATTTTCCTTTCCTGATGGACTCCATGGCAGACGGAGTACCCACCCTGTAAGCATGGAGTCGGCTAGTTACAGAACACCAGTACTGGGAGGTGAGCAAAGCTTTATGGGTATGGGGTCCTATAGCATTGGAGAGGAGGCGGGATTAACCCACACGTAGGCTGCCATGGAGTCCATCAGGAAAGGAAAATTACGGTAAGTATTTGGTAATAAATTTTCCTTTATATGAAGGTGGGTTATGCAAAAAGGATAGCTATTATCACTCTGAAAGTATACTTATCTTTTAAAAGTGATTTGTTATTATATAATTTTTTCATGCAGACTAGTAAACTAGTTTTTTTACTCACACATTCACATTCAGGGGAGTCTATACCAATAGGAAATGCTCTCACACAAGGATAGATGGATGAAATATTTTTTTAGTCTATTGTACAATCTCTTCATAAAAAAAGACAGTATAGGAACAGCTACAAGAGTACTTTCCATGCTGCTGGGCACCCCACTTGATTGATTATCTAGGGATCAAACTGACACCTTCTGTTTGCCATTATCCTCTGTTGCGCACTTTAACCTCTATTATGCATTACTGGCAATATCATTCTCTCTCCTGGATTGGGAGTATTTATGCTGTCAAAATTATGATTCTAGCTAAGGCCATATACTATTTTTGCACGTTACCAGTACGAGTGGCCCCTTTTTCCTTTGACTCCTACAGAATTGGATTCTAAAATGTATTTGGGCCCAGAAACACCCCAGAGTTTCTAGATCCACTCTCTATTTTTTATAGGCTACAAGGGGGTTTGGGGGTCCCTAATGTTTCTTGATATTATGCGGCAACACAGATCTTCCACGCTGGATATGCCTTATGCGGTCTTGTATGTCCCTTTTTGGGTGTTGCTTGAACTGCCCAACTGTGATCCATATTCAATACAGGCATTGCTTTGGCTTCCCCATAATGTGACATAACCCCCTCCTTGAGCCCCATGATGTTGCATAGTCTAAGGGTATGGGATTCTGCAGGGCCGCCATCAGGAATTATGGGGCCCCTTACACAGCTTCAGGCATGGGCCCCCTGGAGCAGAGAACTGGGGGGGGGGTGCTGCCTCCTGGAATTGAGAAGCGGGGGGGGGGCTGCTGCGAATTAAGCGGGGGGGGGCCTTTACAAGGGGGGGCCCTTGGGAACTCCGGACCCCTAAAACAAAAAACAAAAAAAAAATTTTTTTTGTTTTTTTTTAGGGGGTTCCCATCCGGGCCCCTGGGGACCCCCGGGCCCCTTACAGGTGTAATGCCTGTACCCCCCTGATGGCAGCCCTGGGATTCTGTCCACTACTCTGGCAATTTGATGGCTACTTTTCTGCCGGCTATCACGCATAACCCTCTCTTTCCCCCAGGTTTCTTGGAAACTCAGGCGTTCTCCTGGTGGCTCTTCCTCCTACCTTCTTTCTGGTTCTTCTTTCTTCTAGTTCTTAACGTCGGACTCCATCCAATGGGGTTGGTCTCAGGAGTGGGGCCACCCCTGGAATGACTGAGTAGGCTGTTGTGTTTGGCCTTTTCCCTTTCTTTTTCTTTCCATTCCACATTAATTATCCTTCAATATCATCCCAATTGCATGAAGGTTTAACTCTGATTGTTATGTTTGTATTCCTTTTGGATTCTTCTGTAATACCTGATCATCCCTTAGCCCCTGCATAGGCAACCTATATGCTTGCTTTTGATTTCTTATGCCGCGTACACACGATCACTTTATGTGATGAAAAAAAACAACGTTTTCTGTGAAGTAAAAAACAAAGTTTTTGAAACTTCAATTTTCAAAGACGATGTTGCCTACACACCATCGTTTTTTCACAATGTTCTAGCAAAGCGAGGTTACGTTCACCACGCTTTTCCATTGAAGCTCGCTTCATAACTAGCTTCTGGGCATGCGCGGGTTGAAAAACGTTGTTTTAAACTACGTTTTTTACTACACACGGTGACTTTTTGTGAAACAAAAAACAACGTTTTGAAAAACGACACAAAAAATTGAAGCATGCTTCAATTTTTTGTTTTGTTTTTTACAAGACATAAAACAACGTTTTCCCCTACACACGGTCAATGAAATTGACGTTTTCAAAAACCTCATTTTTTTTCATCACATAAAGTGATCGTCTGTACGGGGCATTACACCGTGGCTTAAAACCAATAAATAAACTGAAACAGAAAAAAAGGCAGGAAAATACATTTTGTGTTTCTTATTTTTAGTATATTTTAAAGTGCATTATTAAGATCCCAAAGCTCTTGGGCACAACATAGATGTTTTTTTCTTTTCAAACACATTAAAACACCAAAAAGCCCTGTTTGCACATTTCAGTTTCACCTATTGAGTGCTGTAAACAACATCCATGTTTAGTGAAATTATTTGTATTACTTTTCAAGAATCAGTTACAAAACAGCAAAGAGCAAAGTAGGCTCAATATCACAACTCAGTGGCATAGAAACAGATATACATCAGTATACAACTACAACTACAATAAGATTAAATTAAACGATCTATAGCAATAAACAGAACAGAAATATATAAAAGGCTCATTGAAGGATGACAGACCCTTAAGGAGGGTACCTCACCTCCAAAAAGAGGTCTGGGGAAGTAGCACATATGTTGCATGACATAAGAGCATAAGCAAACAAATGAAAGTATAGGAAGCATGAATGAGATATGCCCTACTCAAAAGAAGCTTAAAACAGAGTATCAATTCATACCTTCACAAGGCATTAGGACAATCAGAGGGGTAAAAGGGGAGAAGCGGCTATTAAAATTACAGTGAAAAAAAAACACCAACAGGGAGGATGCATTTAGGAGAGGAGATAGGTAAATCTATTAAAGTAGTATCTGGTATTTCCAGCCTTCCAAAGAATTAGTGAGATTGACTTTGGCATACCATTATGTGAATTGGAATAGCTTCATGAGAAGATGGATTTTCAAGAGTGAGAAGGAAAATTCTGTAAATGAATAGTCCTGCGCTAATAAGCAAAGGAACACCCACTGAGGGAGTCTGGCAGAGGAGGAATATGAAATGGTGGAAGTCTGGAGCACATATCCGAAGACACAGGGCCAGATTCTCAGCGGCGCTACGACGAAGTATCTCAGATACCCCGTCGTATCGCCGTTTTTTTTGGCTCGTATCTATGCGAGTGATGCTTAGCATCACTTTGGCATAGATACGCTTGAACATCCGACAAGTGTAATACCATTACACTTGCGGATCGTAGTTGTAATGACAACTCCGGCCACTAGGTGGCCTTTACGTTGTTTTCTCATTTGCCTATGCAAATGAGGCTACTACGCCGATTCCCGATCGCTTTTACGCCGCCCCGTCGTCGCGTATGTCGTTTACAAACTCTTAAGGTTACCCCTGCTTCTATGAGGAGTAACCTTACGAAGTCCCGTCGGATGCCGTCAGGTGCCGTCGGATGCCATGTTAAGTATGGCGTCGGGTCAGCGTCAGCTTTTTCCGTCGCTTACGTCGTTTTACTAACTCGTTCGCGAATAGGGCATTGCGTAGTGACGATCACGTCGTTTTGACGTCGGTTTCAACGGCGCTTTCCAACGTGAGCTGGAGCATGCGCACTGGGCTTTTTCCCCGGCCGGCGCATGCGCAGTTCGTTCGACGCGGGGGCGCGCTTAATTTAAATACAAGCCGCCCCATTTGAATTACGCGGGTTTACGCTGGGCGATTTACTCTACGCCTCCGCAAACTACGGAGCAAGTGCATGGAGAATACGGCACTTGCTCTAGTACGATGCGGCGGCGTAGTGTAAATGGCTTACGCTACGCCGGCAAATTTCTTAGAGAATCTGGCCCACAGGGCATAGGATCATTATGGGGCATAGGATCATTATGGGACATAGGATTGGTATTCAGGAATGTTTGGCTACAAGCAACTGCTTACACGAGACACAGGCAGAAATAAAAAAATGTTGGCCAACCAGGTATAACTCCTCCCACTCCCAGCATGTTTATGTTTTTTTATAATGTCCTTATGTGGATGCATGCCTTTTACGTCCTGAAAATAATTTTAAAAAAAATCTAAACTTTTTTTTCTTGTTTTGGTGTACATTTTTATATATTTTTGCTTTTCTTTTTTTTTAAATGTCTCTCCATGGAAGAATATGTAAAACCTAAATAGAAGATTGATGCAGTAGTACAGCAGTTAAACTTATTGTAGGAGGAAGGCTCTACATTTCTGTGTTAGCCCTTGATAAAGATTGTTGTTACAATCTAAATGCATCAGAAGTGATGCAAGCAGCTGTGCAAGTTCACGTTGAGCATTCATGAAAACACTAGTGGCTTTTACCATCCTACTGCTACCTGTTGGGCTCCAACGGGTCTGGCCTACTCCTCCTTTGCTCATGTTTAGTATGCTGGATAGTTGCCAACAGATTATATGGACATGTCCAGATTATATATTTCATCTGTCCATCTATGGTTATTTGGACAAATGAAACATTTAACATCTATGTAAAAGCGAGATGCCACACAGAGCCAAATAAAAGAGTCAATGTTACAACTTTTACTCCATGCATGTCATAAGGATCTTGCTATAGTGATTATTTTTGACAAAACCTTTCTCCTGTAATGGATACTTTAACAGCTTTACATCTTATTGCTCCATTTTGATACTTGTTATACCTTGTTATACTTGCTTTACCACTGGTGGATATCTGGGGAATTTAGCTTTTTCAGTCTTGGCAGCAGCCCACATTGTATTTTTCCTTAATGCTTAATTCCAACGTCTTATCTCTTTCTCCATCTGTTTTGCAGGATCCAGCTGAGGGGCATTCCAGTGAAAACCGTGACACTGAACTGGCCCAGGTAGATGTGGTACCCCAACCTTATCACAGTTCTGTCAGAAACTCAGTTTACTCTTACATATCAACTGGACCTGGAGACTCTGTTGAAATTTAAATTGTCAATTCTTTGGCCACAGTGTTTATTTAAGGGTAACCTCAATTATAACATCACAGAATTACCAATTAAATATTAATTTTAGCCGTGTCGGCTGAAAAAACACCAAATAATTAGATCCAGGAAACCAAATTACAATGTCCATCCAGATTATACTGGAAGACTAACCCTACTTAATCAAACGCCATAACATAACTGTTAAAATAAAGGAAGGGTGGGATCCATGGTCCAGTCTCCTCAGCAGCACTGACTGAACAGGCGCATTTGGTTTTTATAGAGTGGCAGTAGAAGGTGATCTGTGCCCACCAAAATAGACGAATCCCCGCTGTTGCTATGCAGAAAACCCAGTATCAACCTGCAAATCAGAAAGGGATGGGAAGGAAGAAAAGCAATAGTGCTCTTTGCACTATCCCATGAGGGTCCCACTGATCATTAGGAAATCTAACATGGGAAAACACAAAGGAGCAAAAACAATAATAAGAGACAACACACTCAGTTTAAATTGTAATAGTAAATTTTTTGGCCACTGTTTATTTAAGGGTAACCTCAATTAAAACATCACAGAACAACCAAACAAATAATAATTATAGCCTTATAGGCACAACAATCACCAAATCATTAGATCCAGAAAATGATGTCCATCCAGATAATACTTGCGGACAAACCCCACCAGCCAAGGCCAAAAGGGAACCAACTGGCCGAGGCCCCAGCAACACTGTAGTCTTTTTAATTAGGTTTTGTAGTCCCATATTAAAAATATCCAAATTAGACATGTGCAGTTTGTTTATTTTCAAATTGAAATTTGGACAATTTTCTCAATATTCAGCAATTTGGATGTATATGTATGTATATATATGTATATGTATGTATATATATATATATATATATATATAAGAGGAACAAATTTAAACAAATCCAAAATAAATTACAACAAAATTAATTTCATCTGACTCGAAATTCGAAATCGACAAGAATTCTAAAACAAATGTAAACATTTTGCTAACTATTGCTCATATCCTTAAAAAACGATGTGTACCTAAAATAAATTATGTAGTTTTGAAGCCAAAAGGTATTCAAATATTGATTTAATTTGGATTTTTCTTTTCTTTGGTCACTCTGCATTTTTTTAAATGTATAATTATAAACAAGTAAAATATTATTATTTTTTTTAAAGCATTTTTGCGTTACATTATTTCTTCACACTTGCCTAAAGGTTTTGCACAGTACTAAACATAGAGACAACAAAATGTTGAAGTCAGATATTTATTTTACTTTTACGTGGAACCCTTCACATATTCTGAATTAACCTTATTTGTACAAAGAAGATTAATGTGTCAAAAATCAAACTGTCAATATTCCTGTTGAATGAATAATTTTAGCATCATTTGTTTCCAGATCAACATACCGTATATACTCGAGTATAATGCCCTATACACACGATCGTGTGTGGGCCCCATCATTTTTTTTTCGATCGGTGAAAAAACGTAGAACCGGTTTTAAAATTATCTGATGTTTAAAAAAAAACGATAGAAAAAAATGATCGTCTGTGGGCAAGTCCATTGGTTAAAAATCCACGCATGCTCAGAATCAAGTCGACGCATGCTCGGAGGCATTAAACTTCATTTTTCTCAGAACGTTGTATCGTATTATGTCTCCGTGTTCTGACACAAATGGATTTTTAACTGATGGTGTGTAGGCAAGACTGATTAAAGTTAGTTTCATCGGATATCTGATGAAAAAAATCTATCGGTCCGTTTTCATCGGATGAACCGATCGTGTGTATGTGGCATTAGCTGACCCGAATATAAGCCGAGGCACCTAGTCTTACCACAAAAAAATGGGAAAACTTATTGACTCGAGTATAAGCCTAGGGTGTCCATCTGCATGCCTCACTGTGCATCACTTTGCCTCACTGTGTCCATGTGCAGGCCTCACTGTGTCCATGCCTCACTATGCCCATGCCACACTGTGCCCATGACTAGACTGATATTTAACATGGGAGTCTATGAAAGAGGTGCCCAGCTTTGAAAAATCGGTGCTCCCCAGCCGTAGGTCCCCCAGACAACAAACTTTGCACACTTGTAGAGGAGAAATGGGGCTACATAAGACCTATGGCCGGCCGATACCGGGTCCCCAAAGTCCGGAAGATCAGGTGCAAAAAGGTGACTCGAGTATAAGCCGCGGGGGGCATTTTCAGCACAAAAACAATGTGCTGAAAAACTCTGCTTATACTCGAGTATATACGGTATATGCCTTTTATAACAAAGGACCTTTAAATTGTTTGTTTTAATCCATTTATGAAAGCTTTGGGCTGGCCTTAGATGTTGTGATTTTCTTTTCTGCAATCATGGGTTGATGGGGGAATCCTATCTGCAAAGCTATTGTGCTCTCCCAGTGGGAAGATACAGTATGGGGAGCCATCCCTACCGGGAAAACTTACAATGATTACTGCTAACTACTATTGCCGCTGGCAATAATTGCATGAAAAAATCTGACAATGATGGCTGTACCCACGTCAATTTATGGATTCAATTGGGTATAATCATCTTGTCCATAAATAATTTGAATCTCAGCCAGTCCCTGCTGAACTGGCCAAGATTCAGACCATCTTTGTCCGTTTTTTCTGTAAGTACACATAGAAAACAGTACAGCCATAAAAACTTTTATGGTAAATGTAGGTAGAACTTGCAAGCAATGTAGGCAAGACACAGTATGAGAATAACAAACAACAGTTATGTACGTAAATGGTAGGTACAGCAAACTTTTAAGGATCGAACTAGACCAGGGATCCTCAAACTACGGCCCTCCAGATGTTGTAGAACTACACATCCCATGAGGCATTGTAACACACTGACATTCACAGACATGACTAGGCATGATGGGAATTGTAGTTCCTGAACAACTGGAGGGCCGTAGTTTGAAGACCCATGAACTAGACCATCAAAATCAACTGCTTCATAGGATGACAGAAACAAGAGGACTAACATGTTGCTGCATGACGCTCACCACAATTATAAAAAGACATTGTCATATACATATTTTTATACATCATTATTATTATAATGCATATGATAATTTGTTTGTGGTTACAAATGGCTGCATGTTCTTCTGGGTTGTAATTTTTTTTCCAAACATGCGCAATATTTCTCATGGCATGTTTTATTTTACAAAACCAGCACACATTACACGAAAATTGTAAGTTCTGTTTAGTAACAAGAAAAATTGTGCAGTTTTCTCCTTCAGTCATTTTTTTTTTTGTGGTAGGCCTGAAATGGCTCTTGAAATTTGTATACATACTATTTAATCTTATGATTTTTCAGAATACAGAATTTTACCTCCAATTATCATACAATGAGTAGGCCCCATTAGCAATGGCCAACTCTCTTAGGCCGCGTACACACGACCAAATAAATCCGATCAAACCGGTCTGACAGACCGATTTGATCGGATTTGTCTGCTGGGCTATTTGGGTTTGATCGTGTACACACGATCAAACCAAAATCCCCGCCGGCAGACAGCGCGGTGACGTGGCGGTGACGTTGTATGGTCATACACGGTTAGCATTTTTATTTTTTTTATTTTTTATTTTTTTGCAAATTTAGGCCAAATGTGATATTTCCAAAGCCATCAAAACATTTTTGTTCCCTCTTGGCCACAGGGGAGGGGGAAATGTTAACTGATATGGCTTCCTCAGCTTTTGTATAATCACCAAAAAACTTTCAGTTTTTGGGAAAATACGATAGTAGAAGGAAAAAGATTGGGCCACATAGTGTAATTCCATTTCAAAATGAGAACATTTATTAAAAATATAAAATGGTCACTCACATTTGAGAAGACATATAAAGCTAATAACATCAAAGTAATGCAGTGGCATAAGCGGAGCCCTCCCCGACGCGTTTCTCCTAATAAGGCATCATTTGGAGTCCCTTTTGACTCAGGCGAAAGTCTCGCTGGGTCCAACTCGTTTGGTAAGCCTTCAATCTTCACGGTGGTGGATTACCTACAGACAACTGATTATATAGTCATTTTCATTTCAGTGGAATTTTTTGGACTTTATACTCACTTGTTTACCAACACATTTGGTTTATTGTCACTTTGGTGTTTATTAACACAATCACCTTGTTGTTAGATATAGATATTTATATATCTATTTGTACATCTATACACTTTGTTTATCAGGATTTAAGTTTTTTATGTTTTATGCACAATTAATTTTGGTTGTTTTATTAATATTCATTTATTACCTTCTGTGTGTATATTGAAATTAGCACATTAGTGCAGTCTCTTATTCACCTATTTATATATTTTTTGATCACATCAAAATCATCATTTTCAGCACCACACTTTACCATTTCCACTTTTCCATCTAAGGCCTGTAATAACCCACCATAAGATCTAAAATTGACTATTGTTCAAACCAAAATTCACTGAAAACCTCTTGGATTCAGCTCATTCTTTGCCCAATAAACAAAAGAATGACCATTTAACCAAATTGTGTATTTTGTCGAACCGGAAAAAAACATATTCAATTAATTATTGGAACAGGAGAAAATAAAGATCTTATCACTATCCCAGGGAAAACCCTAACAAACTAGCCATTGTAGCTGCCCCTATCTTAAATGAGTGAGAGGAAAACTTATAAACCAGAAAGGCTGAGTTTTTTTTAAGGCAAGAAGACAAAAACGCAGAAAATTTGAATCCACCCTCATGAATGATTTTTTTTATTACAGGTACTTGTATAGCGCTGTCAGTTTTCGCTGCGCTGTTACATATATGTTGTATATTCGCATCAGTCCCTGCCCTCAAGGAGCTTACAATCTAAGGCCCCCTACATTTATACACATGCTAGGGCCAATTTAGGCATACTAGCTCATTATGCCTTTGTCTTGCAGGTGTTATTTTATTTTATTTTTATCAAAAGTGGGTTTACACCCACTTTAAACCTAAGGTTCCACTTTTGCTTGTCAAGGTTCACTCTACTACAGGGGTAGGCAACCTTGGCACTTCAGCTGTGGTGAAACTACAAATCCCATCATGCCTCTGCCTTTAGGAGTCATGTCTGTGATAGTCAGGGTCTTGCAATGGGACTTGCAGTTTCACCACAGCTGGAAGGATGAGGTTGCCTACCCCTGCTCTACTAGATCACTAATTGCTTCCTAGACTTTAAGGCATCAAGCATCTTTTTCACAGATTGTCACCTTGTCCACTGTTCATATGTTTTCAACATTTTACCAGGTGGATGTTCAGGTCTCATCTGATGCTAGCTTCAGGTGTAAAGATTTCAGGCAAGCAGGCTTCCACTTGTTCTACTTTTTGTTTTGTTTTGTTATGTGGGCCTGTTGTTCTCCTTCTGTTGCCCACCCCTTAGTTGGATTGCTTATGAACACCCCATACATCTCTGAATACTGATCCCGTGTCCACCTAATGAACAATAAAGAAGATAGGGATTCTGCATTTTTTTCATTTGTAGGGTTCATCAAGGGACACAAATTTCACTTCTCTGTACTGAGATCTTCTCCTAAGCAATGTTGTTTTACAAAATTTAAGTATGCCTGGAGTGGGAGGGGTTATACCTGGCTGGTCAAAAACCCTGTTGGTTTTTTTTTTCCAGCAAAGCAGGCAGGATCAGCCTGCTAAACATGTAAAGATAATCCAAATACTACTAGCTTCTACAATTCTAATACAGCAAAACACTTACAAAGTAAAATGGCAGTCAAGTAATTTGGGTTGCTTAAAAATTCTGTCTTTTATCCAAAGGGTCTTGGCACTAAAATATATAGGAAATGAGTAATTGCAAGGAAAGTCAAAAACCTTAAAAAAAAAAAAAAATAGACAAAGTTTAAGTTGTAATTTAGCACTTCCTGTGATTTTTTATCTGCCTCAGGATCTATTCATTCTAAAATGATTTTGCATATTTTGTAATTAACAATCATATTTCATTATCATTAGTGTGCATATCTTATAGCTTCAAATTCCAGCTGAGCAATGCAGCTTAGCTCCTAAAGTATACGCTATAATGATATCTAGAACAAGGCTTCAGGCAACTTACCATCAAAATAACAAAGAGAAGTTTTAATACTGTCAAACTTTATTTCCATTTCCATAAACATATAGTTCTGTAACAAGAGAGATTTACAAAGCTTAGTTTAAAAACACAATAAACCCTTTTGTATTGCAAGGAAGTCAGATACTCTGAAGTCAATGACTTTGCAAATGAACTATTTAAGCCATATCCAATTTGAAAGTTTGAAAACACACATTGCAAGGTCACTAAATCAAGGAGTGTAATACTAGCTACAAAATCTTGTTTCTTTTTTAAAAAGTAAATGAAACACTGTCTAAATGTGATTTCTGAATTTCCATAGCTCATAAAAAATGTGTTCCAAAATGAATAGCCAAAAATATTCTTTTTTTTTTTGACAAAATGTAACATATAAGGCATTGCTGAAAACCTTTTAAAAATACTGGGCCAGATTCAGGTACACGTACATTTGCGAAGCATATCCAAGATACGCTACGCAGCCGTATTTTACCAGGCTGTCTAACGAATTCTGGTGGATTTTTGCCCGTATGATACAGCGGCGTAGTCTATTTCTCGCCGTGTAAACGAAATGAGGGGGCGTGAAGCATTTAAATTAGGCGCGTCCCCGTGGCGATCGAATTGCGCATGCTCCATTCAGAAATGTCCCGCCGTGCATTGCGCGAAATAACGTCGATACGTCATTCGTTGTTTGAGTAGCGTTGTTTACGGACATTCCTATTCCCGGACGTTTTACCTCAAAAATAAAAAAAGACGTCGGAAAACATTGATATTCGATGCGGGAACGATGGCCATACTTAACATGGGCTGTCTAATATTAGACCAGCAAAAAGCTGGTATAGTATTACGCAGCAAAAAGATGACTAAAGATGCCGTAAGAGATTGCGATAGACGTTCGTAATTTCGTGGATAGTCGGCAAAAGCTCATTTGCATACCCTGACGCGGAAAAGGACGGGAACTCCACCCAGCGGCCGCAATTTTATTGCAGCGTAGAACCGAAGGCGTACGAACACGTAAGCCAGTCGGATTGAAGCGCAAAGCCATCTTTTCATGGTTTGAGGATTCAAACTAGTGAAAAAACGTGCGTAATTAGAAAGTACTCCAGTCTAACACCAGTTAGACAGGAGTTACGGCTCTCTGAATCTGGCCCACTGTTTCTCACATTCCAAAAAATGGTGTTATGATAGCTGACTTAAAGAAGTTTTCTGCAACACTAACTATACCCAAATTTAGGCCGGAATCACACTTGTGCGGTGTGAATTTCAGCTCTCTTATCTTTGCAGAGAGATTACAGAAGTGTTCAGCAGATTAGCTCTGTTTTAGCTGCGAATTTGGAGACCTGGGAGAAGTTACAGGGGAGAGGAGAGTGGGGTGGAAGTGTATTGAGCTGAATGAAAGAAATTCCTGAAGAGACATGAACACATCTGCGAATCAGCTGCGTACCTATAGAAGATAATGGGCCTGAATTCGCACCTGAGCTGCACCGCAAGGCATAAAATACGCACACGTTTTTTCTGCAATGCGCAGTGCGAATGCATCGCACATATGTGAACCGGGCTCATTGAACACAATGTATTTAGAAATGTTCTGCGTATTGGATGCAGTTTAAGCCACAACTAATTTGCATAGGTGTGAATCTGGCCTTAGACCCAATACCAAACTGGTGTGGATGATTACACACAATATTTAAATCCTGCATTTGTGGCCAAAAAAGCATAACAAGCATGTGCACTTGCTGTTTTCTCTTACCCCCTTGCAAACTCCTACAAATATCTATTGAGCCTGCCAGTAAAGCCTTCCTAAAGCAGCTTTCTAGCCAGGACAAGGTCATCTAGAGCCCAGGGCAAAGATGCCATACTGTGCCCCCCCCCCCCCATAATATGCACGCATTACATATCAGATAAAGTCCCCATCCCCACAAAAAAAGTGAGCTCTAATCCGCAAGTGTACTTCATAAGCATAAATTCTCCCTCCTCCTAGTACAGTGGTCGGCAAGCCGCGGCTCGCGAGCCACATGCGGCTCTTTACACACTTTAATGCTGCTCTTCTGTGTGCCGGGCGCCCGCTCCCCTCCCTCCTCTCGGGCGGCCGCCCCAAAAGTCAGGACTTCTCCTGGTGAAGCGGTATATTCCGAAAAACTAGTTGAGAGACTGTCATAACCCTCAACTCATCGTGCTGTCTTCCCCTTTCAGGGACTTCTGTTTTGATGCTGTTGGATGGTTGTCACATTTTTTACTTTTGTAATTTGTCATGTTTGTGTTTTGAATAAAATTTGTTTTAAATTCTTACCCTTATCTCTTACCTTTGTATCAGTACCGCTATAGTCCTACTTGGCCCGCCCCTCCCCCCT
Organism: Rana kukunoris; assembly: GCA_029574335.1. Lineage (NCBI taxonomy): Eukaryota > Metazoa > Chordata > Amphibia > Anura > Ranidae > Rana > Rana kukunoris. The sequence continues at coordinate 240,917,731 of CM056051.1, forward strand.
TTTCTTGATTCTTTGGTTCAGGGGCCTTAGATTCAAGTGCTCTATTTCTCAAGCCCCGAACACACGGCCGAGGTTCTCGGCAGAAACCAGCGACAACCTCGCTGGGAGCCGCATTCTGCCGAGAACCTCGGCCGTTTGTACGCTCTCGGCGAGCCCCGCCTGTCGGGAAACCCGTCGAGCAAATAGAGAACAGGTTCTCTATTTGCTCGACGGCCCATCGGGATGAATGGCTGGTTGCCTTTCCCGACGGGCGGGTCGCCGAATCTCACGGCCGGCAGAGAACCTCGACGGGTGGAACGATGTGTTCCGCCCGTCGAGTTTCTCTGCCGTGTGTACGCGGCATTAAACTTAAGGATGATGGTACTCCCCATTTCAATATTAATATATCCTACTCCAGAGGCTTCCTTTTCAAGTATTTGGTTCAGTCAGGAAAAGTAAAAAAAAAAATTGTAAGGGTCCATTCACACTTGTCCTTTTGCAGCAATACATCATCTCTATGTGTGGTGCCCTTTATTATGAATGCCATCTCAATACATAAAAACCTTCACCCTACCGTGGCACTCCCCTCCTCTCCATCCATCTTGCTCCCCCTCCACAGTGCCTATATAGTTTTTTTGCTTTTTTACTTACAGGGTGTTTTTCTTTTGCAAAAAATGCAGGGCCTGCCCCCCGCCCAGTTTCTGAAATTCACTTAGGCGAATGACGTAGTAGCACTAGTGCCTCCGGGATGCAGTCCCATTCAGCAAAGAGGAGGGGCCAAGCAACACATGCACCAGAAGATCCGGCTGCCACAGACAATGTAGCGGCACCAGACCCGTGCAGCGGCTTCAGAGAGGGGGATCCCAGCAGCGCAATGTTGGACTCGTTGGCTAGGTGAGTTGCTTATGTGCAGAAGACAGTAAAGGGTAAGCAGGGGGGAAAAATGGGGGGCGGCTACAGTTCCTCTTTAGGGTAGAGCATAATGCACCATGCTCTGCACTGTGGTGTGCTGCTTTGCTAAAAAAAAGGCTGTGTGATTTATTTCATCCAATGTGATGCATTGGCTGCTCATTCCTAATAAATGGGATTCCTTAACACAACCCTTGTTACACATTCTGTTACACTATTACGTGCACTAACGCAGTCACAAACGTGTGAATGGGCCCCTAACGTTATGCATCATGTGCATCACATTGTAACTGGATTGCGACTTGTTTAGACAGTCAGACAGAAGCCTTTCATTGTACTGAAGAATACACAAATACCGGTACTTTATGGATGAAAAACGCCAGTATGACAACAATAAAAAAGATAATTAGACATCTATACGCGTATATACACCCACACATATACACATATCATTTTTATTATTATGAATAATAATAGCCACTGCATAACCTTGTCTGTATGAAGAAAGTACAGTGTTACATCCTTAAAAAGATACCTAAACCCAAGAACAAAAATGCAATACATTTTAGCTGTTATTATGAATAAAAGAAATTAAGAAATGTAAGCAACACAGAATAGTTAGGTGTTTTTATGTAAACAGTTATTAGGGCTTTTGATGTGCAATAAAGCAAAAAAAAAAAAAAATGCCAAGAAAAAGAAAATAAATGTCAATACTGATTTACAAGAACCCTAGCTAGTTTATGGTAGCCATGAACAGGAATGGTTTACTTTAGTGTGGATAGTTTATATGGAACCATAGGAAGGTTTTATTATAAGAGCGTGTGCTGCCCAGCACGAAAATAAACTATCATTATTTGACCGTTGTATAATAAAACAAAATGCTTTTGCAAATACCCTGGCTACAGAAAAATGTTGAAGTTGATACTTAGGTGAACTTTGGTAAGAATATGCACAAGTGCCTCATTAATGTGTATCATAGACAGAATCCAGATATCTTATGATCATAAACTAGGTCAAACATATTTCTACACAGAAAGTCCATGTGTTGCTCTATTTTTCTGTCACAATGTGAATAGAATGTGGAGGAAAAAAATTGCTGGGTGTTGCTCCTTAAGAGACATACTTATACACAAAATTTTGCGAACAACATGGTAATTGAGAGCAAGTGTGTGTTAAAGGGTCACTAAAGGAAAACATTTTTTTTGCTAAAATGACTGTTTATAGGGTATAGAGACATAAAAGTTAACTGATTCCTTTTCAAAATGATTAAAAATAGATAAAAATCAATCATATAATGTGCCTGCAGGTTAGTTTCACTTTTGAACTGGCTTCATGTTTCTGTGAAGTAGAAATAGAAACACAGAACAAAAACAAACAAATCCAGGGCAGTGTTTTGTTTTTAAAATGAATCTGAGAAGTTTTAGACACACAGTAATGACAGCTTAGAACACCGTGAGAAAGCTCCCAGTATGGTGGTGATAAGGAAACAGACAAGCAGGAAGTGTGGAGAACAGAGCAGGATTACAGCAACTTCAAAACAAAAACGAACAATAAGGACATGAAACCAGTACTTCAGTAAGGTAAAGGAAGCTATTTAGCTAAAAAAAAAAATTCCTTTAGTGATCCTTTAACAAAAAAACCTGTACTGTAAAAAATACTATAGCAATCTTTGCAAGACTCCGCTGAAAAATCAAAATTTTTATGTACCTGTCAATTTCAAAATCGGTACAGATCGCTCATCTGTTCATTCATATCTGTAGCCTAGTAAACTATTGTGACGAGACCCTTGCTCGCCCAGGTCCTGCTCTCCCGACACTCCTCTGCTTCTATTCGATAAGATTGCAGATTGCAACATCTGATGGTCCAGTCATCCAAGATTCCGGGGTCCGACCTACAGCTAGTTTTGGTTGAAAATGTATACTTTATTTTTCAAAGAAAATATACAAAAAAAGAAATACTTCCACAGGGTACATTCCACTCTGTACTGCGACACAGCGCATAAATACACTACATAACAATACAGGTCCAAGCGTACAAATAAATTACATTCATTCATTCATCCTGCGGTATAATGCCCGATGTGTTGTGCAGAGTATTATACCCTGGGACATCACATCATGCATGACGCCGCATTACCCTGATATCAGCACTTCAAAAACATGTCATAGAATTCTAAGTTATTTTACTGTCAAGTCATTTCACTGTCAAAAAATAGTATTCAACTAGGCGACGGGTGTGATGGGGGGAAGGGGAGGGGTAGGGGAGGGGGGGGAGAGTTCACAGGCCCGAAGCTTTATTGAACTGCCAGTGTAAACATACAGATGGGGGAGGGGGGAAAGGGGAAATCTTCAGACGTTCTCTTCCTCCTTGGCGTCCATCAAGGTGTAATCTCTCAGCAGGCTGAAGATCAGTCTGCGACAGTCCTCGGTGGACATCCTCTCCCGCTGGTGGATGAGGCATTTTCTGGTACACCATACGGCGTCCTTGAAGCAGCACAGCACCCACCAGGCACTGTCAATGTCCTCCTCCGAGTGGGTCCAACAGAAGAGTCCGTTTAACACACCAAAGTGTGTAATAGCGGTCTGTGGTACAAAGTCTTTACGTTCAGGTTCCAAGGCCCTCAACAGGCCCTGTGCAAAGGGGCACTCCCAGAAAACATGAAAAGCAGTTTCCTCCTGGATGATACAAAAGGGGCAGTATCTGCACAGGTTTCTGGCATGCATGAATGTCCTGAGTGGCAATCCCCCTTGGATTGCCATCCATGCCAGATCTTTGTGCCTGTTGGTGAGTCTCTTTGAAGAAACATTCCTCCAGACCACTTTGCAAGTGGCTGAAGGGAGGCCTGGAATAGTCTCAAAAATGTCCGATGCTCTGATCAACTTGTGGATGGTTTTGGGTTTCCACAAGTCGGGCTTAACTCCATGCAGCCCCAATTCCTTGATGAACTTGAAGGTATCCAAGTAATACCATGGAGTGTCCAAGTTGTAGAGGACGGAGCTGTCCCATTTGTCCCATCCAAGGGTCCTCCAAAGAGGCAGGAGGAAAAAACGGGACATGGAGTTACTGTGAGGCGGCGTACACACGAGGGGATATGTCCGCTGAAAACGGTCCGATGGACCGTTTCAGCAGACATCTCCGCTCGTGTGTATGGGCTAGCGGACAGATTTCTCCACCCGACAGATTTCAAAGCAAGCTTTGAAATCTATCCGGTGGGAATCTGTCCGCCCGACATGTCTGCTGGTTAGTACACTTACCAGCAGACATGTCGGCCCCCACCGCCGCCACGCCGCTGCCGAATGGATTCGGCGCATGCGCGGAAGTGTTTTACTTCCTGGTGCGGTGACGTGGCGGTGACGCGGCGGCGTCAACGTCACCGCCGCGTCACCGCCACGTCACCGCGCCGTCCAGCGGCGGTAAATTTGATCCGATGGTGTGTACACGCCATCGGATCAAACTCCCGATCGGACATATCCGATGGAAATGGTCCGCGGACCGTTTTCATCGGATATGTCCGATCGTGTGTACGCCGCCTCAGAGTCCACAGTTCTGTCAACCAAGGTCCTGTGGATGCAGTTGCAAACGAAAGACACCCTCAATAGAGTAGCGATGTCAGGCATGCCTTTGAGAGGTTCCTTGAACATAACCGCCCGCTTCACTCTGTCCATTTTGGAGCTCCAGATGAAGTGAAACACCGCCCTGGCGATGGCCTTGCAGGTGTTAACCCGAGGGGGCCAGGCCTGGGTGAGGTACTGCAACACAGGGAGGATCTCGCTGCGGAGTACCAGTGTTTTTCTGTCTCATCTTGGCCAGTCTTTCTTCCCAGGACTTCAGGGCAGCGCCCTCCGCTCCAAACCAGACTCCGAGAATTTTGATGAAGTCCGCTTTGATGTTGAACGGTATGGGCGCAGAAGAAGGCAGGAACCACTTTCCGAAGAGCATGACTTCCAACTTCCCGCAGTTGACTTTTGCCCCTGAAGCTTGGCCAAAGTCCTCACACGTCTGGACGAGTGTGTCGATGGAGAGCCAGTCAACACAGAACACCGTCACGTCATCCATGTAGAGGCGAGCACTTGACCTGCCGTCTTTCCGGTCCTGGTGCGGTAATCCCTCTGATATCTGGGTTACGTCTGATGCTTTGGGCGAATAGCTCTATACAGCAAACAAAAAGCAGAGATGAGAGAGGGCAGCCTTGTCTGACCCCGGAAGAATTTGAAAAGGGGTCAGTTTTCCAGCCATTTACCAATACCAAACTACAAATGTCTTTATACATGATATTAACATATGAACAAAACAGTTCTCCAAGACCAAACCTGCGCAGGGCTCTGCACATAAACTCATGGGAGACACAGTCAAAGGCCTTCTCCTGGTCAAGACTTACCAGGGCCGCGTGCACACGGCGGCCATGAATGTACTGGACCATGTCCCGGACAAGCGCGAGACTGTCCGCAATCCTGCGTTCAGGAATGCCACAAGTTTGATCCGGGTGGATGATCTGTCCGATGACAGATTTCAGCCTGTTGGCCAAAACCTTGGCAAGGATTTTGTAGTCCACGTTCAAAAGAGAGATCGGACGCCAATTTTTAAGATCCGATCTCTCCCCCTTGCCATTATACAAAATCGTGATCATCCGCTCTCTCAGTGATGGAGGCATTCTACCCTCCACCACCATCTCCTCGTACAGCTCGAGCAGGTCCGGGCCCACGAGGTCCCACAGGGCTTCATAGAGCTCAACTGGGAGACCATCGCAACCCGGGGTCCTGCCCCGCCTAAAGGATTTAGCGGCAGAGTGCAGCTCCTCCAACACCAGAGGAGCGTTGACGGCCGATGAACCTGCAGGATCAATAGTGTTAGTGATACCTGACAGGAACCTGTCGGCTGCCTCCGTGTTCGTTTCTTTCAGGGAGTAGAGGTTGGTGTAGTAGTCTGCGACCACTTGCATCACGGCCTCCTTCCCCTTCTGAAGAGTTCCAGTCTCGTCACGCAGCTCTGACAAGGGAGTGTGTCCCGAGTGAAGTTTCCTGAAAAATAAAGCATTACACTTTTCATCCTCAAGATTCTCCACCTTGGCACGGAAGACAATGTGCCTGGATTCTTCCTCAAAGTACCCTTTCAGGCTCTTCTTGGTGTCCTCCAGGTCCTGCCTAATGTCCCAGCCACAGTGGTGAAGGTCCTGCAGGGACTGCAACTGACGTTGCAGTCTTCTCAGTTCCCTCCTACTAGCACACACTCGCTGGCGTCCCCTTGCCTGAAAGAAGCTGCGCAGCTTAACTTTCACAAACTCCCACCAATCACTTACATTTCCTGAAGAATCTCTTTTCCTCCGTCCAGGAGGCATAGGCCTCCCGGAGTTCCCCCATCAGTTCCTCATTTTCCAGCAGGGTGCTATTCAACTTCCAGGAACCTGGACCGCGGGCAAAGCCCTCGCCAAGTTCGCCCCGAAAGTGAATAGCCCTGTGGTCAGAGAAACAGCAGGGGATCATGGAGAACTCACGATGCTTGACCGTTCTTGAAGTGAGCACGAAGTCTATCCTGGACCGCACAGATCCATCGGGTCGGCACCATGAATAGTTCACAGTGCCTTTCCCTATGGATCCCACGGCATCCTGCAGGGAAGCCTCCGAGATCATCTCCTTGAGCAGCCTAGAAGTAGCATCAAGTTTTGCGTATATGCTGGAGCTGCGCCCATCCTCCTTTATCGGACAGTTGAAATCACCGCCGATCACTACTGCTCTGGTGGTGACGAGTTGCGTCTGCAGGGTCTGGAAAAGTTCCAGCCGTGCACTCTTATCTGGGGGAGCGTAGACGTTGATGAGCCTAATTGGCTCTCCCGTCCACGAACCGTCTATGACCAACAGACTAGCTCGTGAATGGAGTCAACCGTGAAACACCCGCCCCTGACAAGAATGGCTACCCCTGCGGATTTGCAGTCGCCACCCCCGGACCGGTAGGAGGGACCCAGGGTCCACTGAGAGGTCAGATGAGAGTACCTTCTCAAGGGAGGAAGAGCGCATTCTGATGGTCCAGTCATCCAAGATTCCGGGGTCCGACCTACAGCTATGTGCCGATCGAACCCATTAAGAACAAACACCAAGCGAGTTGTATGTATGCTCAACCAGAACTCCACTTTATTGAAACACTCTGCTGGTTATATACAGGTTACACGCTTGTCATAAATCAAAGAACAATAAAATCTCCACCCCCTTTTCACACACTGGGGCTTCCATACAGATAGACATTTCGGCACCGATGTATTTAGCATGACTTTACTACCTCAGAGAGAATGACATTCCTGTAGATAATGACATCAGTGAAGTTAACAGAATACGTTATCTAGCCAGCTTGTCTCCACATAGAGAGGAGGTCATTACTACATCTGAGAGATCACACTCTTTTAGATAATGACATGCATATCCAATACTCCTGATAATCAAAAGGCTCAAAACAGTGTTATCACACAATAGAAAGGTCTAAGAGCCGACCTGAATTAATACCTCTACACACTGGACAATGAAATGTCTCTCACAAGCCCGGCTTCACTTAGCATTTCACTAGTTGGAGCTAAGCATTGAAGTGTCATTGTCCTAGTGACCTAGTCACGACAAATTAAGCCACTTCCAGTATCTCTTGCAATATGTACTATCCACAATGTCTCATCTTCTGCAATACATGAAATAGGATTTCACGTAGAAACACTTCAGTATTTCACGGTCCATGACATTACTCCCCCTGGGAAATAGTCCAACAGCCGCAGTGGGACCCAAACGGGTCCACTCGAGGATGTTGGAAAAGTAGTCTTAAGGTTCCAGGACTGTCTGCCAGGATAAACCATCCGCCTGCTTCCGGCTTTGAGGCCCTGGCCCATAATCGGACGGCAAGAGGCTCATATTTAGTCCTCTCAAAAAGCCTCTGTCCCGGCTAGGTCTGGCACACAACTCCCCTTTTGGCAGTAGACTAACACAGTAGGAGACACCAGATGGGTTGACTCTGAAGTTAGTCAGTAGTTCCAGTCCCCCAATGCCGTTATCCATACCGTACCCCAAATAAATTGTCCCAAGTAGAGTATTACTCACCCAGCCAACCTCTGCCTCTCTCAGAGAACACGCCTGCCGCCGGGGGGAGGTCTGGACTGGCCCTTCTCCCTGGAGTCCTTTCAGCCGCTGGAGAGAAGGCGGGGTGACTGGACTCAGTTCCTCGTGCTGTTGGGGATCTGGGCTAACTGTCCCCCATCCCTGGGGTATACAAGTGGAGACTGAAGTCCCATCCACTGGTGGTAGGTGAAAATCCCCCGGTGCTTGCAAAGCAAAGCCGACATCCTCCTGTCTCAGTGCCACACCATTTTCTGGGGTTGTGTCAGTGGAGACTGAAGTCTCATCCACTACCACAGGAACCCCCTCTTCCGTTAGTTGAGAGCAGAGGCCCGGGGCACTCTGCTCTGTTGCCAGCTCTTCTGCTGGGTTGCTGTGGGTGGGGACCATAGTCCCATCCACCGATATCTGCTCAAGCTGTAGTGGGGTGCAGCCGCCAGTAGCATCCTGTCCTGCTGCCAGTGATTTAGCTGAGAGTAAGAGCTTTACCACCTCAGCTTGTTGCTGGGGAGGGGGGTCAACTGCCCCGGCTCCCTGGAACTCCACAGTTGGTTTCCGGTGCTGGGCAGAGATTGTTAGCACTCTGCCCTGTTGCCAGCACTTCTGCTGGGGTTGCATAATCCATAACATCCTCTGAACAGTCCATACATTCTGTAATCTGCGGCTGGGGATTGATCGCCATCTTCTCACCCTGAGCCTCCGGAACTGCCACAGGGGTGGGGCAGAGGTCTTGAACCCTCTGTCCGTTGACCAGTGCTTCAGCTGGGGAAGTTCCTTGTAACTCCACAAATACTGCCACTGGTGCTGGGCAGAGCACCGTGAAGTTTGGTCCTGATCCCAGCCCTTCTGCTGGAGGCTCATCAGGTTGTTCTTCCTCAGCAGAAAAATCTATTAAGTCCCCTGTCTCTGCAACTGGGGTCTGGGGATAGAAGTTCACCATCTCCTGTCCATGAAACCCAGAAGATGCTATGGGTACTGAGCAGAGGTTAGCAGAGCTCGTCCCTGCGGTCATTACTTCAGCTTAGGGAATGCCAATCTCCAGATTTTCCACTGCCAATTCACTGCCATACTTCTGGACAGGCACATTCCTCCATTCAAGATCATCCCATGCAGAAACAGGATCATCAAGGTCAGTCAGCACCTGCTGCATCCGCCATAAGACCTCCGGGTCCATAGCTGCAGGGGCAGATTGGCAAAGCCCGCTGTTACTCTGCCACATTGCCGATTCTTCAGCCATGATTTCAGCACTGTCATCTGATATTTCCTCATAGCCCCAGGCAAAGGGAGCCCCATCCTGCTGCTGAGCGGAGTCTAGCAGCTGTTTGTAGGCAAATTCCAGCTCCCATTCCTGAACGGCCAGAAATTCCAAATCTTCCTGTAACCAGTGGCCTTCCGAGATATTCAACTTTTCCTCTCTGTGCTCCATTATGTCCTCCAAGAGCCACTCCCGATCATTTCCAAAGTCGGGATCCCTGGACATCTTCCAATACGACAATCCCAGGTCATCATAGTCAAAGCCTTCCATGGGGCTGTCATCCGCTGACCATGGGCACTCTTGGACTGCATACCACCGTGGGGCTCTGTAGCTCTCGTCCAACCGCATCTCTGCCCGGATCAGCCTGCTTAACTCTGCTGTCCACTCCTGCTTCGGTTGTTCCCCCAATAACAGCATTCATACTTCATACTGTGACCAGTACCTTCTATGGATGGAGGGGAGAGCTTTTCCCTGGTGTCGCTGCTCACGGGCTAGCGATTCTTTCCAGAGTTTGCAGCATATCGAATCAGACCATCCAAGCAGTACCTCCTCTGATACTGGTCCTCTGTGCTGTATCTGCTTTTCTCGCAACCTCCTTCTGAATTCCTCTTCCATGGTTACTGGTATCTGTACCTCTCCTCTTCTTTCATTTGGTGCTGCTTCTTTAGGCATTGTCACCGATTGCCGCATTTCTGCAATTCTCAGCTCACGTTGCCGCTCTCGTTCTCTCCCTTGTCGCTATCATTCTCTCTTGGCGCTTTCGTTCTTTTGTTGACGCTCATCCTGCAGCTGGATGTCTCTAATGGCATCCTGTCTGGTGGTCTGTGATGGGTTAGAACCATATAATGCCAATCGCTGATCATGGTGGTCTTGTTCTTCCCACCGGTCCCTCCACGGCTCTCAAGCAAGTCTTTTAGCGTGGCTCTCCTGCATGCTGCATAGCTGGTCATTCATGGTGGTGGTTTGGAGTTGTCCCAGTAACTGGAGAGCAAATCCCACCGCTGCCAACCAATGTGACGATACCCTTGCTCGCCCAGGTCCTGCTCTCCCGACACTCCTCTGCTTCTATTCGATCAGATTGCAGATTGCAACATCTGATGGTCCAGTCATCCAAGATTCCGGGGTCCGACCTACAGCTATGTGCCGATCGAACAAATTAAGAACAAACACCAAGCGAGTTGTATGTATGCTCAACCAGAACTCAACTTTATTAAAACACTCTACTCTCCTCCCCCTTGTCACACACTGGGGCTTCCATACAGATAGACATTTCGGCACCGATGTATTTAGCATGACTTTACTACCTCAGAGAGAATGACATTCCTGTAGATAATGACATCAGTGAAGTTAACAGAATACGTTATCTAGCCAGCTTGTCTCCGCATAGAGAGGGGGTCATTACTACATCTGAGAGATCACACTCTTTTAGATAATGACATGCTAATCCAATACTCCTGATAATCAAAAGGCTCAAAACAGTGTTATCACACAATAGAAAGGTCTAAGAGCCGACCTGAATTAACACCTCTACACACTGGACAATCAAATGTCTCTCACAAGCCCGGCTTTACTTAGCATTTCACTAGTTGGAGCTAAGCATTGAAGTGTCATTGTCCTAGTGACCTAGTCACGACAAATTAAGCCACTTCCAGTATCTCTTGCAATATGTACTATCCACAATGTCTCATCTTCTGCAATACATGAATTAGGATTTCACGTAGAAACACTTCAGTCCATGACAACTATATTTACTACTCTTCAGTTTATGAATGAATAGGAGGCCTGTGAACGCTTCCTATTTATTCAACTGTGCAGCCGAGGCTGCAGGGTAGGGGACTGTTGAATTTATGTCCTTCGTCTATTTCTTAGTTTTAAATGTGAAACTTCAGGGGTCTGTTTAGACCCTTGATACTTCACCAAAGCCCCCCAACAGGGCAGCTACAAAATAAAAACCAAATACAATGCTAAAAAATAAATAAAACAAATCTTAAGAACTCGTTCACATGTGCTTCTATAATTTATCATCACTAGCTGTATGGAGATGTGGTGGCACAACAAGCTGCAGCACTTCTTAGTTGCAAGCACCCAGTGTGCTAATATATTGTCCCTGACCATAGTTGCTGGATCACGTGTCAGCGGTAATGTGGACCTTGCAGCTGACAGCCTTGCCCAACGATGCCACATTGCCTTCCATGTGATGGTAGAGAGCTGGAATGGCCTTACGTGAAAAGACATAGCGACTGAGAACCTACCATTGTGGTACAGCACATTCTGCGAAATCACAGAAGGGGGCAGAATCCACCAGACGCTGCAGCAGACGGGGCAGAGAAATTTGCCTGCTGTTGTCTACAGCCATTGGTGTGCTACTGGCATACGTGCTGCAAGGACCTTGGACATCCTGTGCTATACTATCATCCCTGTCAGTGGAGGCTTCTGAGAGGTCATGAGGTATAGCCAGAGTAGACCAGAAAGATTAAGGAGTGAGAAGCAGAATTGTGTTTCTTTGTGTGCTCTTGCCAATGGGCTTAGTGGTGGGAGGTTAAATGCCTTGTCAAGCATGTGGTACCCAAATGGCTGGTGTTTTTGCAATGCTTGCAAAGTTTGCAAATTGCAACAGTGTGATCCCTTGCACATTTGCTGCACATTTGCTAAAAAAAGGTCCAATCAGCTGAGCTAGTGGGAAGTGGGCCAGGAGACAACAGCTCCACAATCTGGTGGAATTGGGTGGCTGCTCTACTCTTCCATGATGGGGCATCATTGGGGTTGTGGCTCACCCTCATTTTCATCCTTTGCTCGATCGAGCACCCAAGTCGTGTCAGTGACATCATCATCATCACCCCTTCCAACTTCATTATCACTAGAGACAACTTGGCAATATGCTGCGGCTAGGGGGAACGTGACTTTCAATTTGTTGTTTAGCAGGGTTTTCCCCTGTATGTAGGCTCATGTTTCTACCTTCCTCAGCCTCAGAACCAAGTTCTGAATCAAATAATGGCTGTGCATAATCAAGGGGCAAGTGGATATGGCTGTGTTCAAATAATGACTCCTCTATGCCTGATGAGGATCTATGACGTGAGTAGCAGTGGACAAGGAGGCAGAATAAGCCTGCATTAAATGTAACACACTGAAATATACTGCAGAAAACCTGCCCTGCAAAAATAAACTGCCACTAAAGAAAAAATGAATGGTCAAACTACACTCACACTGCACATCACTAGATTCACACTAAACTGATATTCTACACTTCTACATTCTACTACTGAGTCACTATAGCACTGAACACCCTTTTCTATCTCTCTCCAAGGCTATATCACACTGAAAATGGCTGCTATGGGGAGAATTTTTTTTATAGTGTGGGGGTGAGACTAAGATTAATGAGCCATGATTGGATAGAGTCATCATTACTTTCTCTAATCATGGCTCTGACAGTGCTCTGTGCCCTGATTGGGCAAAGCTTTCATTGCTTCAGTCAATCAGAGCTTTTTTTTTTTTCACATCAAACTAGACTCAGAGTACCGGCTTTCAGACAGGCTCACGGACCTTGCCGCCCTTCGCTTACCGCTGTAGTCAACGCATCATTTGTGGCATCTAAATTCCTTCTTTTGGATATACGTTTTTTTTTTCTGGTATTATCAAAAAGAAAGACATGTGGTTTTTCCTCCCCTTGCCCCCTCCCTCTCTCCATCTCATGATTCCACTATCTCTTCCCCCCATCCCGTAATCATCCCTAAATTGGGGTTGTTCCTACCCAGCTATCTCAAAAACTCCAGGTTTTCCATGGTCCCCACTTGTCTCGTATATCTTCCCTGTCGTCCACCCCTCTAAGTTTTAACTCCTCCCTCCTGTAGGTTTCTTCCACCGAATCGATCCATTCCCATATCTGAGGGCTGTCCTTATCCCTCCATTTTTTAGTAATCAACCTCTTCGCTGCATTAAGGAGGTGGGGTATCAAAGTTTTTTTGTATTCTTTTATCGGTTCTACCCCTCCATGAAACAGAACTGTCCAAGGATCTTCTTTGACCTCTTTTTTAGTAATTTCCTTAATAAGTGAAAGGATTTTTTTCCAATAACTTTTAATCTTAGGGCACTTCCACCATAGGTGGGCCATTGACCCCTTAATTGGGCAACCCCTCCAACAATCTGACGACTGCCCTTCTCCATATTTACTGACTTTATCTGGGGAGGCGTACCATCCGGATAAAAGTTTGAAATTCATCTCTGCCGTTCTCACGTCTATAGCTGAAGAGTGGGTTAGATTGATTATTCTTTCTACTGTTGTAGCCCCCCTAGTGATTTCAAGTTCTCTTTCCCATTTTTGTATAAACCTAGGCGTCCCTGGCTCCTCCATCCTCATCAGGAGTTTATATAATTTTGAAATATTCCCTTTTGAGCTTTCAACCAGACATAATTGTTCCAATGGTGTATATTCCTTCTGTTCCCGTAAGGGACCCGGGAGGCTCCTGACGAAAGAGGATTGCAGCAGGTATCGCCATTCGTTCCACCCTGTGCATTCAGTCTTAGCTTTAATCTCGTGAAGTGTCATTATTTTACCCCTATGGATAATATCTTTTACTTGAGTTCGCTTTTTAATCTAATTTCCACCCTCCCCTTTTAAACCTGGTGCAAAGAATTTGTTATCTTTTAAATCAATAAGTGGGGAATTGTAAACAAGCCCTAACTGTTTATATGTTCTATCCCAAATCCTAAGTGCTGTACGTGTTATTTCATGTGTCCTTATATGTAAGTGTCTAAACTGTGGTGGGTTCCAAATTATTCTACATAACTGTGTCCTTGCGAGTGCACTCTCAATCTGAGCCCATCTTTTATCGTATTTTTCTTTGGCCCACTCTATTATACGTGAAATTACCGAGGCATTGTAATACTTTCTGATATCCGGCACCGCTAGACCCCCCCCAGTTTTTTTTCCTGTTTTAAAACCTGAAGAGATATCCTGTGTTTTTTTTTTATTCCAAATATAATTCAATAACAGGGAATTAAGTATTCTTAAGTAAAATTGTGGTAAGGCTATAGGGACCATTTGAAACTTATACAGAATTTTCAGGGTTTAATATCATTTTTACTATATTTATCCTTCCGAACCAGGAAACCGGCCGGTTCTTGATTTTTTTAATTTCTCCTTTTATTTCTTCCAAAAGGGGGATATAATTTAATCTATATAAGCTCTTTAGGGAGTTTGCTAGTTTTATTTCTAGGTACTTTATCTCTTTCTGCCATTTAAAATTGTGCTCTTCTTTTAGCAATCGTTCTTCATCTTTCTTGATGTTTATATTCAATATTTCTGTCTTTGACTCGTTCATCTTAAAGTTGGATACTTCCCCATATTGTTTGATGTTACCTATTAAATGTGGGAGCGTAGATCTTGGTTTTCCCACAAAAAATAGAACACCGTCCGCAAACGCTGCTAATTTATGCTCTTCCTCTCCTGCTCTAACCCCCCTAATATTGGTATCGTTCCGTATTATAGCGAGTAGAGGCTCTGGCGACAGCACGAAAAGGAGGGGGGACAGAGGACACCCCTGTCTAGTCCCATTTCCCATTGCGAAGGGTGTCGATAGGGATCCGTTGATCTTAACCCTTGCTCGGGGGTGATGATATAAAGCTTGAATCCCCTCCCTCATCCTTAGGCCTAGTCCTATATTTTCTAATATTTGCATCATGAGACCCCAGTCTACCCTGTCAAACGCTTTTTCGGCGTCTACTGACAGGAGTAGACTGGGGTCCCCATTTTCTTGAATTTGTTCCATGACTAAGAGTGCTCTGACCCCATTGTCTTTCCCCTCCCTACCAGGTATAAAACCCACCTGGTCGGGGTGGACCAGGGACGTCATTGTCTCTTTCAAACGCTCTGCCAGAATTTTAGCATATACCTTTATGTCAACGTTCAAAAGTGAGATTGGCCTAAAGCCTGAACATAACGTATTGTCTTTCCCTTCCTTTCCTATGATTGTGATATTTGCTGTCGCAGCCTCTCTACTCAATTCGTAATCTCTCCCTAATCCGTTAAAGTATTGACAGAGCCTTGGTATTAATATAGTTCCGAACTTTTGTAGGTATCTAATTGTGAACCCGTCGGGTCCCGGGCTTTTCCCTTTGGGAGAGTTTTTTTAAAGTCCTCCTAATTTCCTCCTCAGTTATAGACCTATCTAAGTTTACCGCTTCCTCATTGGCCAATCTAGGGAGGTTAGCTTTTCTCAGGATTTCCTCGATTTTAGCCTCTTTCTCTCCGGGGGTTCCAGTTCTTTTGTTTTACGTTATAGAAGTCTTCATAATAATTTCTGAACTCTTCTGCTATGTCCCTAGTTTTTTCCCCATTATTTTTCCTTATTTTTTCTATGTAATTCCTAGCTTTCTTCTTCTTCACCATTCTAGCAAGGGATTTGCTGGGTTTGTCCCCCCATATGTATCTCTCTCTTTCTATGACATTTAGTTCTTTCTTAATTTCTTGTTCTATGAGCTCTCTATACTCATCCCTTTTCAGTATTAGTTTATGCCATGTTTCTATTTTTTGCCCTTTTTTTTATGATCTTGTTCCAATTTTGAGATTTCTTTCGCTGTCTCCCTTAGTTCCCTTGTTTTTTTCTTTCTTTTTCCTAGCACCCTCCATAATAAATATCCCTCTTATGTAAGTAAGGTGCATGGTCAGATATTGTCGTGACTTCAATACCAGTTCTATTAAGGGGATAGTCTATCCTAGAGTACGTCCCGTGCACAGGGGAGTAGAATGTATAATCCCGCACTTTAGGGTGTTGTATACGCCAAATATCCACCAACTGATCCTGATGCAATCTTTGTTTTAAGATTTTCAACTGGCATTCATTTGTCCCCTGTGCCCGGGACGTACTATCAAGTGTGGAATCCATGCACAGATTAAAGTCCCCCATTACTATCAAGTACCCAACCTTGAAGTTCCCAAGTTTCATCAATACTTTGTTTACATAGTTCGCAGAATTGTCATTCGGGGCATATATATTAGCTAATGTGTAGTCCACCCCTCTGAGCTTCCCTTTTAAAAATAAAAATCTTCCCTCGGGGTCTGTTAGTCTGTCTATCAGTTCAAACCGCACGTCTCCTGCTATGCCGATTGCTACTCCTCTAGCCCGCTTTGTAATTGTGTCCCCGTAGTACCATGTCGGGTGACTACGTGAATACAATCTAATATTTGATTCAATTGTTAGGTGAGTCTCCTGCAAAAATGCTATGTCTGCTTTATACAACTTAAGCTCCTTAAGGATCTTATGTCTCTTTACCGGGGAGTTTAGGCCCTTCACATTGTATGATAAAAATGTGATATCCATTATCTTTTATGATTAGTTTGTTTCCTTTCTCCTTCTCTTAGGGACCTATTTTGGGGATAGAACACAGATCTATGTGGAATCAACGAGATGGCCCTCCCTCCCACACCTCCCAAACCTCCCTTCCCTAACCCCCCCTCTTTCTCTCCCCCACCCTCATCTAACCCTCCCTCCCCTAACCCCCCTTCCCTCCCACCCCTTCTCCCTCCTTGGCCTATTAGAGGCCTGGGAGCCGTAATTGATTGTCTCCTCTCCCTCACCATCGGCTACTCACCCCGAGGTTGAGCCTAGGGATCGCTCCATGGCTATCTGACCCCCCTTTCCCTGCGGCCACTCCCTCCACCCCCACCCCCCCACGTCCCCCAACTCCCCCAGTCATCTAGACCTTCCAGTCTGGTAGATCGGGTGCTGTTATGTCCATTTTTTGGCAGAACCTTTCTAGCTCTTCCGAAAATCTTAGTCGAGCGGAAGTCCCACCCCTGAACCCAATAAGGCATGATGGAAACCCCCCCTGGTACTTGATGTTTTCCATACGCAGCCGTTCCAGAAGGGGTTTCAGATGTCTTCTCCCTTCTAGGGTTTCTCTTGATAAGTCCGCAAAGATTTGAATTTCCTTTTCTTTATATCTGATGGGGGGAACCTCCCTCAGCCTTCCCCAGATCAATGCCTTGTCTTCGTAATTCCGGAAATGAACTATTATGTCCCTTGGTCCCCTTCTCTCTATCTGTTTGGGGTTTCCCACCCGATGGACCCGCTCAATTTTGATGGACTTAGCTTCTACCGGTTTTTCCATCAGGGGTTTGAAAAGAGTATTCTTTTCAAACCGCCGTCTGCTGGCGGGGATTTTGGTTTGCTCGTGTGTACACGCGAGCAAACCAAAATCACAGCAGACAGATTTGAACAAATCTGTCTGCTCGTGTGTACGAGGCCTAAGAGCGTGCTTTCTATATTAAGTTTTCCGACAACTGACGTCCGTTTAGAAATATTAAAGGCTCTCCTTTTCCTGGGCCATCCGTTTTAATTGGGGTGTTATTTCCAGGCCTAAGTCCCAGTGTCTTTCCCCTTTCTTAATTCCCTTTCTATGCTAGCTTGATCCTGAGGGTCCGGATATGGGGATATTCTGCTGACTCACGCTCCAAAGCATCCTACTGTACTACCGCACTACAGGCTCAAAGTTGCCAAGTCATGTGTATTCACGTGTATGTGTATATGTTTTTCACTCTCTAGAATACATGTCAGCTGAAACGCTTCTGATCTCCATAGCTCTGGTATTCATCATGATAATTACACAAGTCAGGTAAACCGCATTTTGAACCCTTATAATTTACCAGCTGATTTGCTCAGCAGTATGTCAGTATATGAATCCTTTAACTGGGGGAGAACGGTTGCTTGAGACCGGGGGGGGGATGCCCCGTCGGGCCACGTTGGTTCTCGGCTCTAATGAGCGCCTCACCGACCCTTGGATCTTGTCTTGTCCTGCTCGGCTGCTGAGCTTCTCTCTGGATCCTCTAGGGGGTGCGTGCTCCTCCGTCCTAGTACCGTCCTATTATCGCTGCTCGCTTCGCCCGATGTTTACCCGGTGTTTCCCCGGGGAGATCCGTCTTGGGTCCCAGTGCACTGGTGTCTCCCGTTGATGTAGTTCTGGGCGGCCCGCAGGTGGGGGAGTGAGATCTCCCGTATGGTCCGTGCACGGCGCTGCCTCTCACGCTGCGCTTCGCTCGGCCGTCGATGGATCTTTCGGGGACTCACTGCTGCGTTCGCCGCTCACCGCCATGGAGAGCTCCGGCGGCCCATCCCTCCTCCTGCACGTCACGTCTCCATGCGTGCACGCTGAGCAATCAGAGCTTCTAATGCACTGTGTGGCGATGCAATTCATTGTGGTAGTTTGGTGTGCAGAACAAACGGTCAAACTCCCCTATAATTCAGGTGTTTCATTTAATCTTCGGCCTTAACTCATGCTCGGGCCAAATCGTTTGCCCAACTATACTCTTTAGCACACACCCTGCATCATCTGCCCCCTTTCCAGCCCATCACTACCACCCCTTATCAGCTTACTAAATACACAGCCATAGATCTTTCATTTGTCAGAGTGTGTAGGGGCTAGCCATGAGACAACAGCCTATGTGGATAAAGTGGTAAAATTGAAAACAGGAGAAGTATGTCCTGGGATCTGTAAAGCTCACCATACACTATACAATCTGATTGTACAATCTCCTTTATGATCCAATCATTTTTTTATGATATTTTTATAAAGAAGAAGAACAAAATAAAATAAAACAAAATACACCAATCATGCACACACATACAGGTTGAACTGGATTAACTGGTGTCTTTTTTTAGCTTTACCAACTATGTAATCATTTTTGACAAAACGCGACACCATTGGTTTACATATTAATGAGCACATCGCTCACAAGTAGGAAAATGTTTTATATGTAATATAATATATAAAGAACCAAGTCCTCTCATATTCTATCTGGAAAAGATTTCAGATTTTGAGTGTTACAAGCGATAGCTCTGTCATAGTCATAGTAAACATTAACTCTTTGAATCACAGGTATATTTGAGGCTACAGTGGATTACCATTATTTTGTTATAACAAAATGGGAAGCCAGTAATATATGGATTACTATAGTTCTGAATTGAGGAGGATATTTGTCTATACCCACAGATAGCAGTGCCAATTGCGGGGAGGACCTAGAAAGGATACCAGTAGTCATGAAGATACTGTAGTTATCGCCCTATTACGTGCACCGGCGTATAACGTGCACCCCTAATTTAGCCTGACATTCCTGGGAAAAAATGTTTTAATACTTAGTTTGAGTGTCTTGCCCTTGTCCGGTCCAGCATCCGTCGTGGTGTCCTCCCGCGCTGGTCTCTGTGCCGATCGCCGCTTCCCGCGATGTGTTTGAACGCCGCCACCGACATATACCGAGCGCAGTACACTCGGGCACGCTCAGCCACGCTCGACTTCTCTCGCATAAACGTGAGGAGAGCCGAGCCTGGCCGAGTGTACTAAGCTCGGTATATGTCAGCGGCCGCGTTCAAACACAAGTCGGGAAGCAAGTATCGATCCCCGCTTCCCGCGCTGTGTTTGAATCCGTCGCCGACATATACCGAGCGCAGTACACTCGGGCACGCTCAGCTCCTCTCAGCTTCTCTCGCATTACCGCGAGGGGAGCCGAGCCTGGCCGAGTGTACACGAGTGTACTGCGCTCGGTATTTGTCGGCGGTGGATTCAAACACAGCGCGGGAAGCAAGTATCGGCATATATTGCGCACCCACGATTTTGCCCTGATTTTAAGGGCCAAAAAGTGTGCAGTATACGCCGATAAATACGGTAAGTTTAAATAATGCATTCCAAAAACCCTTAATAGATTGCATTCCCAAAGAATTTGTAGCAGGGAGCCACTGCCAGGGCAGCCGCACTGATGCCAACATAATGGGCAGTGGTGTACAACATCAACTATGTAGTGCAATGGCCTGACTGGATACAGAGTGATTAGATAGATGGTGTCTCCTCCTATTATATAGTTAGGAGATTATACAGAGTTTGTACCTTTATACACCTAAAATTAACTAGTTGTGCTTTGGTGATATTAATTATTAACAGCACACCAAACACAGAAGCAAACACATTTTGCCATGTGAAAAAACTGAAGTGAAAAATGCAGCAAAACGCACAGTAAAAAAACATGCAAACGCGCTAAAATGTCCCAGGAGCTACTTGGTCAAGTGTAGGACAGCCCACCAAAATCAACTGGTTGCTCTATGCGTTTCACGGTATAAATGTGCCAAAAAACACTTCCACTAAGCTAGGCGTGAATCGGGACTGAAAGTGAAATTGAATGTTTATACAAGAACAATGAGGCTGCATTCACATCTGTGCGTTTCCAAACACATGGAAAACCACACAGATGAAGCCTCAAGGAATTTATCCTTTAATATTATCAAAATTATGTTGCTTCCCAGAATTCTATATTATATTCTGTTCTGTTATTATCTAGTCTAGACATGTGCAGACTGGAATATTCCGTTTAGTTTTTTCGTTTTCATCTGGAAAATTAATTTATTTAGTTACTCCCGAAAATCGTTTTGATTTATTTTGTTTTTCATTGGGGAATAGCTTTCGTCCGAAAATCCAATAATACTTGGTTTCTGTCGAATGGTCAAAAGAATATTCAACGGAACTTTGAAACTTTACGCCGAATCATACATTTCGGGTCGAATATTCAGTCTACAAGAATTCTAATGTTGTATGACTAGTAATAATGTTGAATCTATTCTCTATAATGTCAAATTTATTTTCTCATAAATCAAAATCTATTCTCTTTAATGTCGAATCTATTATTTCTATAGTGTTGAATCTTTTCTCTATGATGTCAAATCTTTTCCCTATAATGTCGAATCTTTTCTCTATAATGTCAAATCTTTTCCCTATAATGTCGAATCTTTTCTCTATAATGTCGAATCTCTATATATCAAATTTTTACCGCAACGAAAATAAAAATAACGCATTTTTTATGTTGGATCTTTCGGTTTTAGTTTCTTGCGCTTTCGTTATCGTTAACGAAAAAACAGATTTTCGGACGAAAATGCATTCTAATGAAAACTAATGCACATGTCTATTATCTACTAACATTCCAATCCAAACGTATTTGTTTTAACTGGGCTAGAAAAGGACATTGGATGTACTGTTTTCCCCTAGATCTCAGATATAATTAATGTAAACAAAAAAGGTGGCTGGGGACATCCCTGCCTAGTCCCATTCTTAATACTAAAAGACTGTGAGAGTGTACCATTTACTTTAATCCTCGTGGAGGGTGCCTTATATAAAACAAAAATCCAATTTAATAAATGACTTTCTAACCACAGGGCCTTTAGGGTTTCTTCAAGAAAAATTAAGTCTATCCTGTTGAAAGCTTTTTCAGAGTCAGCTGACAGGAGTAGACCATGCGGGTGCACCCTTTGGGTAGACACCCAACGAGTAAGATGGAGAGCCCATGGAAACAAGACGGTATTACCTACCTAGGCATCACCCTGACCCCTAAAACAAGGGACCTCCTACGGTCCAACTTCACACCCTTCGTGGATACACTAAGGTCCAAACTGTCAGTACTAGCTAAAACAGAACTGTCATGGCTGGGTAGACTGGCAGCCTTTAAAATGCAGATCCTCCCACAGGTGCTGTACCTGTTTTGTGCGCTTCCCATAGTACTACCAAACTCCTATTTTAGAAATATGCAATCCGTGATAAACAACTACCTATGGCGAAGGGGGAGGGCAAGGTGTGCATTTGGCAAACTCATTAAGCACAGGAAGGTGGGTGGAATAGTCCATGTACATATTGGCCCAACTTAAACAATGGTTTTTGCCACACTCGAAGGCTTTATGGAAAGATCTAGAAGAAGCTCAGGTCCCACAGAATAATCTAGTGAACTTTCTGTTGACAGCTCCCATTATAGGCTCACTTACTACTAAACTAGCACCCCCTATTCAGGCCTCGGTCAGAGCTTGGATTTACTTGACTAAAAACGCAAATGGAGACGCCAACACATTACCTATTAAACTCCCTATGACAGCACTAGGACTCTTGATACCAAACATTAACGTATCTACTTGGATAGATAAGGGGATAAACTATATAGACGATATAGTAGAGGGGCCCCATCTTAAATCCTTTGCTAAACTCCAGATGGAAAATGACTTGACACCCTCTGAACAGTATACTTTCATGCAGATAGATCACCTGTGGAGAAACACCCCAGGGCTAGTTATGGGTATACCGGGGAAGATTTTGAGGTTCTATCAGGACTCCCTGAGCTTGGTTGGCGGAATTTCTATTGTGTATGCAACCTTAAAAAACAAACTCCTATGTGAGAAATCTCAATCCATGCTAGCATGGGAAAGAGAATTGGGGGTGGAGTACTCGGCCTGGGAGTGGGAAAGATCGTTTAGACTCACATATGCTTCTACGAGGAGCACCAATTTATGGGAGATGCAACAAAAAAAATCGCACTCAGATGGTACCTCACCCCATATAGGTTGTCGAGGATTTTCCCGGGGACTTCCCCACTCTGCTGGAGAGTCTGTGGTGAAAAGGGTTCACTGTGCCACATCCTATGGTCATGCCCCAAATTGCACTATCTATGGAAGCAGATTGAAAGGTTGATGGCGGTGGTGACGGGTGTTCACCACGTATTATCACCGGGTATGGCAATACTCTCACTGGATCTCCATAATATGTCAGCACCACATAGGACCATTATATCGCATATTATTTTAGCTAACTGTCTTGCTATTTTGAGGCATTGTAAATCCATAGATATACCCACGATTACGGAGATCATACACATTATACACACGCATGGCACGTATGAGATACTTCATTCCTCAGCCATGGGAAACTATGCTATGACTTCTCAAGACTGGAGTACTTGGATGGAATGGTATAAGGGAGGGGCACTAATATAATGGATGACTGGATAATGATGTGAATATAGGAAGGGTGTTAAACTTAAGCTCTATTTTAAAACTAATATTGCTATCAACATTCAGCGCTCAACACCCATAGATCTGACTGCGGGAGAAATTTGTTTTGTTTTGTTATTTTTATTTCTTTGGATGGATGTCCATTTCTTTTTAGTTTTCTTTAGTTCATTCAGCATCTGATTACTGAATATGCTTTCACTGATTGAGGTATCAATACTATAAAAGTTTTTTACTGCAAACAGGAACACACTTCCAAACAAGAGGCATCACTATTACTACCTGTGCTCCCTGGAGCAACCATTGTGTGGGATTGCAAGGGGGGGGACAGGATATACTTTTCATGACCTAGGCCTCGTTTAGGAACCTTGCACTGGTATTTATATATGGATCAACTAGAGATGTTCTTCCTGTGTCTATTGCCTTGCTTATTTTTTATTTTTTGGATACATATATGTTTTGAATGCTTTTTCAATAAAAACATTATTGTGATAAAAAAAAAAAAAAAAGATGGAAAGACCAAACTGAATTGTCTATAGCTTCTTAGCCTTTGATGAACCCTACATGATCCCGATGGGCTGTTTTTGGGAGAAAATATTGCAGCCTTGTTGCAATCAACTTCGCCAGGATCTAAACATCCAAATTTAGAAGGGATATTGGGTGAGAATTTGCACGCTATGTTAAATCTTTACCCACTTAAGGGATAACCGTAATTTAGACAGTAGGGCCTACATACGTATATCTTTATGTCCAATCAGGAAATTTAAATAATTACGACACGAGCAGAGGCATACATTTATGATCATAGGTATCATTATAACCATCTGATAAGACAAAGAGAGCCTGCAACACCACTCCAGGTGATACAATAGCTGTACTGAAGATCTGGTGCTGGTCCAGTCATAAAAACTGAAAGACTGTCAAAGTATGTGCAACAGAGGTGACCGCACTCCAATCTTCAGAATTATGAATGCTTTAAAGGGGTTGTAAAGGTTCCTCTTTTATTTTACAAATAGGTTCCTTTAAGCTAGTGCATTGTTGGTTCACTTACCTTTTACTTCAATTTCCCTTCTAAATGTTTTTTTTCTTTGTTTGAATTTGTCACTTCCTGTTTCTCCTCAGTAAGGTTTCCACCATCATTTGAGTGGTGGAAAGTCATTTAGAACAGCTTACTGAACACCTTAATGAGGAGGAACAGGAAGTGAGAAATTCAGGCAAAGAAAACAAAGAAAAAACATTTAGAAGGGAAATTGAAGGAAAAGGTAAGTGAACCAACAATGTACTAGCTTAAAGTAACCTATTTAAAAAATAAAAAACGAACCTTTACAACCCCTTTAATTGTAAAAATCCACACATTACATCAATCAATTATAACCATCTGGCCCAAGCTCTGTCCCATAGGAAGCTCTTTAACCACTTAAGACCTGGACCATTATGCAGGTAAAGGACCTGGCCAGTTTTTGCGATTCGCAACTGTGACGCTTTAACTGACAATTGGGCGGTCGTGCGACGTGACTCCCAAACAAAACCGGCATCCTTTTTTACCCCACAAATAGAGCTTTCTTTTGGTGGTATTTGATCACCTCTGCGTTTTTTTTTTTTAAAGTTATAGCGTTTACAAAATAGGGGATCGTTTTATGACATTTTTTTTACTAGTAATAGTGCCGATCATCGATTTTTTCGTGACTGGGACATTATGGCGGACACATCGGACACTTTTGACACATTTTTGGGACCATTGCCATTTTCACAGCGAAAAGTGCTATAAAAATACACCGATTACTGTAAAAATGGCAATGGCAGTGAAGGGGCTAACCACAAGGGGGCGCTAAGGAGTTAAGTGTGCCCTAATGGAGTGATTCTTACTGTAGGGGGGCGTGGCTGTAGGCGTGACGTCACTGATCGTCGTTCCCTATATCAGGGAACAGACAATCAGTGACACTGCCACTCAGAAGAACGGGGAAGGTGTGTTTGCAAATACCTCTTCCCGTTCTTCAGCTCCTGTAACCGATCGCGGGACACCGGCTGCGAGTCAATACTTTGTAGAACCACCTTTCTCTGCAATAACAGCTTCAAATTTTTTTTTAGGTATATCTCTACCAGCTTTGTACATCTAGAGAGTGAATATTTTGCCCATTCTTTGCAAAATAGCTCAAGCTCTGAGATTGGATGAACAGCAATTTTCAAGTCTTGCCACAGATTCTCAATTGGATTTAAATCTGGACTTTGACTGGGCCTTTCTAACACATAAATATGTTTTGAGCTAAACCATTCCATTGTAGCTCTGGCTGTCTGTTTAGGGTCGTTGTCCTGCTGGAAGGTGAACCTCCGCCCCAGTTGCACGTCTTTTGAAGACTCCAACAGGTTTTTTTCTAAGATTGCCCTGTATTTGGCTCCATCCACCTTCCCATCAACTTTTACCAGCTTCCCTGTCACTGCTGAAGAAAAGCATCTCCACAAAATGATACTGTTACCACCACTATGGGCCAAATTCAGGTAGAGTTAGGCTGGAGTATCCATTGATCCGCCAGCCTAACTGTCACTTTAAGCCGGCGTTTTTGTTTTCTGTAACCAGAAAACAAGAAACGCCGGGTTGGAGTTCCGATGCGATCGGCGCAATTGAATTTCACCATCGCGAGTCGGAAATTCACGATCTTTTTCGGGCGCGACGCAGTGACTTTACGACGTTTCCGGAAGCGATACGCGACGTAAAGATAAAGCAGCCCCCTAGTGGAGTATCCTATGTTAAGTATAGGCGTCGTCATCGCGTCGGAAAAAAAAAAAATCGCGTCGTTTGCGTAAAACTTTCATGAATGGGGATGTGACGTCATTGACGTTCACTCACAGAATTTGGAGCATGCGCACTAGGATGCATTGACACTCGACGCATGCGCAGTACGTTCGCCGCGGGATCGCGCTTAGTTTTAATAATACACGCCCCGTACCCGCCCAATTTGAATTCCGCCGGCTCATTTGCGATGCGATGCCGCAACTTTAGGAGCAAGTGCTTCATGAATAACAGCACTTGCTCCTAAAATTTCGGCAGAGTAACGTAAATGAGAAGCGTTACTCCAGAGCAAAGATGCTCTCATCTACCTGAATCTGGCCCTATGTTGTTCCACGGTGTGTTCAAGGTGACATGCAGTGTTAGTTTTCCACCACATACAGTATAGCGTTTTGCTTTAAGGCCAAAAAGTTAAATTTTGGTCTCATCTGACCAAAGCACCTTCTTCTACACGTTTGCTGTGTCCCCCACATGGCTTCACGCAAACTGCAAATGGAATTTCTTGTAACAATAGCTTTCTTGCCACTCTTCAATAAAGGCCAGATTTGTGGAGTGCACAACTAATAATTGTCCTGTGGATAGATTCTCCCACCTGAGCTGTGGATCTCTGAGTTACCATGGGCCTCTGGGTTGCTTCTCTGATTAATACTCCCCTTGCCAGGCCTGTCAGTTTAGGTAGAAAGGCCATGTCTTCGTAGGTTTGCAGTTGTGCCATACTCTTTCCATTTTCGGATGATGGATTGAACAGTGCTTCGTGAGATGTTCAAAGTTTTGGATATTTTTTTATATAACGTAATCTTGTCTTAAACCTCACCCACAACTTTGTCCTGAACCTGTCTGGAGTATTACTTGGTGTTCGTGATGCCGTTTGTTCACTAAGGTACTCTAACAAACCTTTAAGGGCTTTACAGAACAGCTGAATTTATACTGAGAAATAGATATGTGCATTCCCGTTCGTACAAATTTTCATTTTCGTACCCGCAGGATAATGTGTACATACGAAAAAATGAAAGCACCAAAATACGAAAACTACGAGATTACGAATGAGCCGCATAACGATTAACCGCAAATACGAACGAATGATCCGACGAAAAAAAAAAACGACAAAATGAAAACGGCAAAAGAACAAAAATGACATCTATAACAAAAGATTTACATTCTGTATTTTGTTTGAATCCTTTTTCTATTTGTTTTCAGTCCTATGTTCATTGTTCATATGACATCTATAACAAAAGATTTGCATGCTGTATTTTGTTTCAATCCGTTTTCTGTTTGTTTTCAGTCCTATGTTCATTGTTCATATGACATCTATAACAAAAGATTTGCATGCTGTATTTTGTTTCAATCCTTTTTCTGTTTGTTTTCAGTCCTATGTTCATTGTTCATATGACATCTATAACAAAAGATTTGCATGCTGTATTTTGAATCCAAAATACGAACAGAAAAAAGGAATTTAAAATACAGAATGCAAATCTTTTGTTATAGATGTCATATGAACATACGACTGAAAATAGCAAAAGAAAAGGGTTTCAAGATACTGCAAATCATTGACGAAAATTCACGAAAATTATTGTCTAACAAGTAACGAACATGAATTAAACAGAATAACGAACCATCCCGCATGTACGAAAATAAAACAGTAACGAAAATACGAAACGATCGGAATACGAAAAAAATCGCGTCATACGAAAAACGAACGGGAACAAACAGGAAAACGGGCGTCTTACGAAAAACGAACGAAAACGATTTTTTTTTTCTGTGCACATGTCTACTGAGAAATTACACACAAGTGGACTCTATTTACTAATAAGGTGAGTTCTAAAGGCAATTGGTTCCACTAGATTTTAGTTTGGGTAATCCAAAAAAAGGGGGCTAAATACAAATGCACGCCACACTTTTCAGATATATTTTGTAAAAAATTCTGAAAACCATTTTTAATTTTATTTCCACTTCACAATTATGTGCCACTTTGTGTTTTACATTTATGTTTCTGGTTGTAACATGACAAAATGTGGAAAATTTCAAGGGGTAGAAAAACCTTTTAAAGGCACTGTATATGTAAACAAAAGATCAGGTGGCAGCCTTGCAAATCTGAAATACTGTTTGATGCTACAAGGGCCAAGGAACATGAGGGGATATGATGGGGTGCACTCTGATAAGGAAAGGTGGAGTCCTGGCCTCTAGGTCGTAGGCTTGAATGATGGGCTCTCACATTCTATTGGCAATAGTAGATCTTGAAACCCTAGGTTGTTCCCTATGGAAACCCAGAGGAATAAAAGGGAGCTGTAGGTGAGAGATCAAATCGAACAGTGCCTACCACATCCACTAAGGATAAACCACTGAGGCTGAAACTTGACCCTTGATGGTACTCAAAGTCAAACAGTCACCTAGACAATACTAAAGTAAGACAGGGTTTTCCCCACAGAGTTCTCCTGGTACTGAATCTTCTTGTTTCACAAAATGAGACATGTGCTTTTCCACATGCAATCGCAAACTTTGCAAGAAGTCAGTTTCCTAGCCTATAAAAGTGTAGGGACAATATACACACAGGCCCCTGTCCTGTAGGATATGGGCATCAACAGCTAAATCTTTAAGGCCAGCAATTGAGAAGTAGGGTGGTAAACCAGGCTTGTGAACCAAAGATGATCTGGGAGGGCCCAGTTTTTCAGGATGCATTGATCCCACAGATCCCAATCCCACAAAGAATCTGCCTGTAAGGGGGCTTGTGAATGGCTGTGAATTGGTGCCAAGAGCAGTTCTTGCCCCGTTCCTTGCTACTAGAACAATCTTTCTGCTTCAAGCTTTAACCCTCTGTCATCTTGTACCCCACTTCATGAAAGGAGCCTTCCCACAACATTCCTGGCCATTAACCTTTATATCCCAAGGAAGGAATGTCCACACAAAAAGATAGAGTTTCTGTACTTCCCTGATGTTACTATAAGATGGCATTTACAGTTACATGACATCACATATACATACTATGCAGGGTCTCTTGACAGCAGGGCCACTGATAAGGCAGTACAGCCAGCCATCCTGTATTGGCCTTGTGTCTTATCGGTTTAAAAGGGGGGCCTGGGCACCTGCTGAGCAGGAGGCCCAGCTGTACTGTCTTATTGTAGACACTGATCTTCTTCTGCCTCCCCCTGCAGCACTGCCAGCTTCTTTATCCTTCCTGTTGCACAGCAAGGGGCCACATGTGCCCCTTCCATCTGCTGTCTGGGCCCCCCTTTGCCCGCCTCGCAGTGTAGCTGACTTCCCTCTTCTCATCCCCCCGCTGGCAGCCGAGGCTGCCAAAAAAGGAACCGATATATGCTCAGTCACTTTTGGCCAGGGAAGGGAGGAGGAGGCAGTCGGGTAGGCTTTATGGCGCCCTGTGATTTGTAACAGCAGCCCTGGTCAAATGTCATAGCAGCACACAGTATATTTCTAGTAAGCCATCTTCCCTTAGTCTCTCTGCTTTCCAGTGACATTAGTACTCACTCAGAGGGCTCTAGTTTGCCTTAGGCACTTTGTGTCCAGCTCACAACTCCTAGGTACTGTAGTCTCCTCTCCTGAGACAGGCTCATTGCAGTTCACCTCTGGCATAGGTACACTTCTCCCAGGTCCTCCAGGGGGAAAACCTCACTTTAGGGAATACTTGGCCTGGTCTACAATGTCTTTTGCAACCGACTCTAGCTTCCACTACCATAAGAGACAGGCTGACTACAGCCAGACAGTGTAGGGCTACCTCACCCTGTCCTCCAGCGTCTGATACACTATTCTGGGACAGACTAGATAAAACTGCACCTGTTTACACACTGCCAAGGCTAGAGGATCCCTGGACTTAGAGACAGACATGTGAAAGGCTGACCGCAGGTCAGCCTGTATTTGTAGGAGTCGGGAGGTATTTTAACCCGCACTCCTTCCTCCTTCTGGACGACGGTTTTCTTGTGTCCCACCATCCTCTTTTTTTCTTACTATTTCTTCTTTTACTTCAACTTGGGTATGGCCCCTTTTAGGCATACTGACCACGTGACCCCGGCACACCTCAGGTCCCTTTCCCACCTCAGGTCAATTTCTCTGTTTTCCCCTCAGACCTTTCCCTAGCATGATTACCTGAGACTTTTGAGTACAAACTCAATTAATTGTTAAACCTGGAAGCTGAGATGTCCAAGTCTGGCATCCCCCAGATGCAACAGAGGTTCTCATCTTGGGATAAAAAGAGGCTTCTATGAAGTCAAGACTCTGACAACCGACAAGTCCACCTGCAAATTATCCACACCTGGTATGAGCAAGGTGTACAGGGTAGCACAGAAGTGTAATCTTGTACATGATAGCCCAGAGGGGTATCACCACCCATTCACATAAACATGTTTTGCGTGAATTCCACTTCTTCAGGAGCAGAAGTTAAAAAGTAGAAACACTATCTAAAAGAACCATTTTATATACAATGCTCAAAAAAAGGAACACTTTTGAATCAGAACTCCTGGGATATTGATCTGGTCAGTTAAGTATACAGAGGGGGTTGTTAATCAGTTTTAGTTGCTTTTCTGTTTATTGAACATGGGCAACAATGAGACGACCTCCAAAACATTAATGTTTTTTCAGGTGGAGGTGTCTGGCATTTTTTGGCTAGGGTCAGTGTCACTACTGGTAGCACAATGCGATACTTGGACTCTATAAAGGTTGCACAGGCAGTCCAACTCCTCCAGCATGGCACATCAATACGTGTCATTGCCAGAAGGTTTGGTGTCTCCCAGCACAGTCTCAAGAGCATGGAGGAGATTCCAGGAGACAGGCAGTTACACTAGAAGAGCTGGACAGAGCTGTAAAAGGTCCTTAACCCATCAACAGGACCGGTATCTGCTCTTTTGTGCAAGGAGGAACAGGGTGAGCACTGCCAGAGCCCTACAAAATGATCTCCAGCAGGCCACTGGTGTGAATGTCTCTAGCCAATCAGAAACAGACTTCATGGGGGTGGCCTGAGGGCCCGACGTCCTCTAGTGTGCTCTGTGCTCACTGCCGGACAAGCTCAATTGGCATTTTCCATTGAACACCAGAATTGGCAGGTCCGCCACTAGTGCCCCATGCTTTTCACAGATGAGAGCAGGTTCACCCTGAGCATATGTGACAAATGTGAAAAAAAAGGGTCTGGAGAAGCCGCGGAGAACTTTATGCTGCCTGTAACATCATTTAGCATGACCGGTTTGGTGGTGGGTCAGTGATGGTCTGGGGAGGTATATCCATGGAGGGATGCACAGACCTCTACAGGCTACACAATGGCACCCTGTCATTATATAGATATCGGGATGAAATCCTTGGACCCATTGTCAGACCCTACGCTGGTGCAGTGGGTCCTGGGTTCCTCCTGGTGCATGACAATGCCTGGCCTCATGTGGCGAGAGCATGCAGCCAGTTCCTGGAGGATGAAGAAATTGATACCATTGAATGGCCACCACTCTCACCTGACCTAAATCCAAAAGAACACCTCTGGGACATTGTTTCAATCCATACGGTGCCGCCAGGTTGCACCTCAGTCTGTTCAGCTCAGTGATGCTCTGGTCCAGATCTGGGAGGAAATACCCCATGACACCATCCATCATCTCATTAGGAGCATGCCCCTATATTGTCAGGCATGCATACAAGCACTTGGGGGCCATACAAACTACTGAGGACCATTTTGAGTCATTGCAATGAAATTTTATCAAAATAGACTAGCTTGCTGCATATTCTTTTCACTTTGATTTTTGGGGTGTCTTCGAATTCAGTCCTCTGTAGGTGGATAATTTTCAATTCCATCAAATGATGTGCCATCCTTTCTTTCCTAACACATTACCTAGTCCATATCAGTATAAATATCCACCATGAGATTTATGCCCGTTGAGGTCAGATATGTTTTCAAAGTGTTCCTTTAATTTTTTTGAGCAAGGGCATTAGCATTATCACTGTGTACAGGCAGGGAGATGGGAAATATCTCCCTCAGACTGGTTCTGCCATTCATGAAGTGTTACCGAACCTCTTTCACTGTACCGGCCCTACCATAAGAGAGTGTGTCTGTATGTGTAATACATACATATATATCTCACACACGCATGTGTTTGATCTTTGGGGTGCTCACCCTATTGCAATAGGCTACACACACCTATGTTGGTGATTCACTGGTACTTAGGTGGCAACAATCGTATTTAATCCCTCAATCTTCCATTAATATCTTTGGCACTAGTTTTTCTTGTTTGTCCAAGTTTCTGTTTTTATAGGATCTATTCACTAATAAATGGCTGAAGTAGAAAAAAAAGCTCTCATTAAAATATTTTTTTTTTGTTCATCTTTTTTGGCCTGGATTTTACCATTTCACTAAAATGTTTACCTCAGTTCACTGAATAGTGCATTAAGACAAAAACATTAAAATATTTGAATAAAATCAATACATAAACATTGGATTACATCTTAGTATTTGTTTTTATTAGGGTGAACATTTAACAAAACATAAAAAAAAAGAACATTGATAATATGAAAAAGAGCATTCTCAAAAACAATAAAAATTATACAAAAAATTAAACAAAAATTGCAGTCATATGCGATTCTATGTGAAACCGTGATGAAGTGCACAAAGAAGAAGCAAGAAGCTAAGCAGCAAAAATAGAAAAATAGACATGAATGCCAATCCCTAATTAAAAAGAACACACAACAAAAATTGATACTATGTGAAACAGTGATAAAGTGCACTTACTCAAGAAGCTAAACAGCAAAAAGACAAATATGCAAAAATGACTATCCCTAATTAAAAAATAAATAAAATAAAACTGTGATGGGACAGTGATCCAGGCCATCAGTGACTGAACCTTCAGGAGTACTACACGCCTACTATAGTACTTATAGTACTTTAGTACTAAAACTTGTTAGACAATTGAGTAAGAAAGGCCAACTACACAGGTGAGCTATTACCATCGAGGCTCAATCATGAACCAACTGCATAGCAGGAGGAGTTAATAATCGATTGTGCATATAAAAGATAATTAGAATCGTGCTAAAAAATATATAATAATTCTATAGATCAGTCCACCAGATATAGAAGCACAGTGTTCCTATAAAAGTCCACCAGTGATTATAACTATAGACCTTGATGATTCCTGATGATAGAAACTGCCATCAGTCACCTCATGTGAAGAATCCGCCACTAAATAGTAAGATTTGCTGCATATCAGCTCCAGATGATCCCCTGTTACAGGGAATAAAACAGCACATTTGGCTTATACCCAGCCTGGGTTTTTCTCACAATGAAATCATTCTCCTATTTGCGGGGCACCAGTTGTTTACATGGATGGATGGTTTGTATACCAAAAACAACAAAAGCTCCACATGGCAATTTTTTTTATAGAGTTTATTAAAAATAAAGTAAAGCACTTACATGTTTTTTTTTTATAAAATGTTTTATTAGGAGAAACTCAAAAGGCATTACACAGAAGAAATGCGAACACATAACTCAATTTTTGACAATGTTTGATACGAGAGAACAATGCAAGGTACAACGGATAAGCAGAAAACATGGTAAATAAAAAAAGAAGAATGTGCTAGAGATGAGTGAGTACAGTAGGAGAGACCAAGAAAAAGGAGAGAGGTGAAGGAGGAAAAGAAGGAAAACGGTAGGAAGAGTGTTGTAGTGACATCTCTTAAGTAGCCGATCAGACAAAAGAGAAAGGATGAATGAGAAATGACCAAAAAGAAATGTAATAATACAAGTCATGGGGCGGGAGACCGGGAAGGGGCCGCGAACACGCCATCCCTTCGCAGTGGCCCGACCCCACAAACATTATGCAAACATAGTACATTATACATTGATATACACATGGCCAAAGCCGGGTCAAATGGGGACAGTGATTCCTCATTTTTCAACAGATCTTTTCCGTAAAAAGGAAGGGACAGGACTGTAAGTCTTTCTTTTCCGAGGATGTCAGGCATTTTTCTATAAACAGTGACCATTTTTTGTCAAATTTGCTGCAAGTCCGCGTGGACTGTGTCTTGGAGTCTATTTTTTCTTGAAAGAGAAGTGACTTAAGATTTTTGATTGTCTCAGATACGGATGGGGGGACAGGGGATATCCAATGGAACAAAATGTTTCTACGGGCAACCAACAGTGTCAGGAGTGTCCAGTAAAAGGTGTCTTGAGGAATCCCTGTGGCGGGCGACAAGGGGTTAGCGATTCGCGGGGCTAAGCCAAATAACAAGAGCATGGGGTCCTTGTCGGGGAGGAAGCCTATGACACTGTGAATAAATTGAAGGATCGAGGACCAAAAGGTAGCAATCTGTGGACAGGACCAAAGACGATGAAATAGGGAAGGTTTATGCAAGGAGCACCACGGGCAACCAGGTCCTGTACTAGTAGGATGATTCATCGAGAACGGGTAGTAGGCTCTATGCATGATTTTAAACTGTGTTTCCCTCCAAGACTCACATAGAGTGATAGGAGTAGTCAGGCGATAACCGCTAAGGATATTATCCAGGTCTACATGCAAAGGGAAATCTTTCAGCCAGTTGGACATCGACGTGTGCCTGAGTGGTTTCGTGAGCACTTACATGTTAAAATTAAAATGGACGTGCACAACCAAAATAAATCCAACTTTCCAGACACAAAGGGATAGGTGATGTCAGCGCATCTCTCCGCCCTACGCGTATAATCAGAGATGACGTTGTCCAGGGGCACGGGCGGCGTCTCCTCAAATAGAAAACAATATAGCCAAGCCTCCATTTGAGCCGCCGTTTCAATATCTGCATCGGCGTGTACCAAGTCTCTGACAAGATGAAAAAGTCATCAAGCCCGGTTTGGTGGACCGCAAACGACCGACGAGAGAACCGGCAGGCCATCTCTATTAACCACTTCCTTACTGGGCATGTATACCCCCTTCCTGACCAGGTGAAATTTCAGCTTGCGGCACTGTGTCGCTTTAACTGACAATTGCGCGGTCGTGCGACGTGGCTCCCAAACAAAAATGGCGTCCTTTTTTCCCCACAAATAGAGCTTTCTTTTGGTGGTATTTGGTCACCTCTGCGGTTTTTATTTTTTGCGCTATAAATAAAAAAGGACGACAATTTTGAAAAAAATACAATATTTTTTACTTGTTGCTATAAAAGATAGCCCAATTAAAAAAAAATAATAATTCAGTCTAGGCCGATACGTATTCTTCTACATATTTTTGGTAAAAAAAAAAAATCGCAATAAGCGACTGGTTTGCGCAAAAGTTATAGCGCCTATAAGGGACAGAATTATTATTATTTTTTTTTTTTACTAGTAATGGCGGCGATCTGCGATTTTTATTGCGACTGCGACATCATGGCGGACACTTTTGACACATTTTTGGCACCATTCACATTTATACTGCAATCAGTGCTATAAATATGCACTAATTACTGTATAAATGTGACTGTCAGGGAAGGGGTTAACACTAGGGGGTGAGGAAGGGGTTAAGTGTGCATCCTGCATTGTGTTCTAACTGTGGGGGGAGACCGATCTGTGTCCCTATGTACAAGGAACACAGATCAGTCTCCTCTCTCTATGACAGGACGCTGTCATTGTGAGAGCCGGCAATGAGAAATGATCTCATATGTTTACATATGAGATCATCTCTCATTCGCTGCACAGATCGCATCGCAAACGGCCACTCTGATTGGCCGTTCGCGGCAATCTGTGATTGGCTGTGTCCAAGGGACACGGCCAGTACATAAGTTCCTCGCTGCGCGCTCTGGAGCGTGCGCTGGGAACGAAGAAAGGGGCTGCCGTGAAAACACGGCGCCCCGGAGAATTAATCGTACGGCCATAGGGAAGTGGTTAATGAATGCATTGACATCCGTGTCTACGTTGGGGCCATAGGGAATGTAAAATTTCAACCTATATATCCAGGCCATCATCTGCTTTAAAATCTCCTTCACCAGAGAGCTTCCTCTCCAGTGAGGTGTATACTATATCAATGTCCAAAACAGAGCATCTTAAGGGTCTTTATCATGCATCAAATCATAACGCCTAGAAGCGGAATGATTTTTAAAATCTTTTCTAATATTAATGTGCTCATTGAGCCTCACCTGAAGGGCTCGCTTGATCCTGCCCACATTTTGGAGCCCACAGGGGCACTGGATAAGATATACCACTCCCATTGGAGACAAAGCCACAAATCTTCCTATCGCTACACGTATTGAGGGAGCAGACCTGATATTTTTTACAGAGATAATACCCGTAAGGTTTTTGAAAAAACATCCATTTTCTTTCGGTGAGTCCTGTACACTAGGGGCTATCTTGTCTCTCAAAGAGGTGCCCCTAAATACTATCTGTGGCTTCTTGGGAAAGACTGTGCCAAGTACCTGATCACTACCCAATACATGCCAATGCTTTTGTATCAGCCTCTTAATATTCTGGCGTTGAAAGGGTAGTTATAAATGGGAGAGAGACCTTAGTATTAGTTTCATCTGGCTGTTTTTCCACTAACAGGGGCATCCTAACTCCCATATAGATTTTATTGTGCCATGTTATGATTCTGAATTATACCCCTGCTCTATAGACCTATCAAAGAGGACTCATCTATGGCAGTACAGTTACGCCTGAGGCGCATAAATTGACTCAGAGGTACTGATCTTAGCCAGGGTTCATAATGGCAGCTATCCAAAGGAATGTAAGAATTCCCAGGGTTTGAAGAAAGTCGCCGTAACAAACCTTATATGATTGATTTTTATCTATTTTTAATCATTTTGAAAAGGAATCAGTTAACTTTTATGTCTCTATACCCTGTAAACAGTCATTTCAGCAAAAATATTTTTTTCCTTTAGTGACCCTTTAAGGTTTCAAATAGTTGATTTCCTCCATACTGGACTTAAAATTAAATGTGATGTCCCTATTATTCAAATAGAAGAATTGCACTCACATTGCCAACATCCGTAAATAATGTGGTAAAGAAAAAGCAAAAATAGGGGGTATGAACCCTAATCAGACTTTCAGCGGCACAGTAAACAACAGAGATGTATAAAAAAAATACAGTGCCTTGCGAAAGTATTCTGCCCCCTTGAACTTGGCGAATTTTTGCCACATTTTTTCAGTTGTTAAAAAAGTTTGAAATATCCAATAAATTTCGTTCCACTTAATGATTGTGTCCCACTTGTTGATTCTTCACAAAAAAATACAGTTTTATCTTCATGTTTGAAGCCTGAAATGTGGCAAAAGATCGCAAAGTTGAAGGAGGTCGAATACTTTCGCAAGGCTTCTCATTTATATGTACTCATATGTATGATTTTTAAATTCTTGTATTATTCTTGTATCCTATGTTAGATATGTGGTTTACTTTTTCTATTAAACATTTATATATATTTTATACATCTTTATTGTTTACTGTGCCGCTGAAAGTCCAATTAGGGTTCATACCCCTATTTTTTGCTTTTTCTTTACCACATGTCCCTATTGTTATTATTAAACATCTCCATAAATTCACAAAGTTCAGAGTTGCTGACCTCCCATAGAAGGAGAACATCATCTATATCTAGCCCAAAAGACCACCTTGGGTCTCTGTTGGGCATAGATGACATCTTCCTCCCATTTGGCCATGAGCAGGTTGGCTAGACTCGGCCATACTTAGCCCCCATAGCCACCCTCCTATCCTGGCAGTAAAAACCCCCAAAAAAAGGGTAATAATCGTGTACAACGAAGTTACATCAGCTGTAACTAACCACAACCTATTTGGGCGTGATTCCAGACAGTAGATTGATAATGTGCCTAGTACCTTTAATATACAATGGCATCTTCTGCACCAGTGACTGCAGATAATGGTCAACATACTTACCCACCCGGGACGTGACAGAGTTAATACCACTCACTATAGGACATCCCGGGGGGGGGGGGGTCTGATTTTTATGGACATTTGGTAGATAATAGTACGTGGGGCACCAGGAATAATACCTCTCTTAAACCCTCTGGGCCAGATTCACATAGAATCTGCGGCGGCGTAGCGTAAGCCATTTACACTACGCC
This sequence comes from Rana kukunoris, assembly GCA_029574335.1. Lineage (NCBI taxonomy): Eukaryota > Metazoa > Chordata > Amphibia > Anura > Ranidae > Rana > Rana kukunoris. The sequence continues at coordinate 240,955,529 of CM056051.1, forward strand.
ACCGCAACTTAATGGAGCAAGTGCCGTATTCCCAAAGCACTTGCTCCGTAGTTTGCGGCGGCGCAGTGTAAATGGCCCTGCGCATCTCCGCGTAATTCAAAGGGGGCGGCTTGTATTTAAATTTAGCGCGCCCCGCGTCGATCGAACTGCGCATGCGCCGGCCGGGAAAAAGGCCCAGTGCGCCTGCTCCAGCTCACGTTGGAAAGCGTTGTTGAAACCGACGTCAAAACGACGCAATCGTCACTTACGCAATGCCCTATTCGCGAACGACTTAGTAAAACGACGTAACCGACGGAAAAAGACGACGCTGACCTGACGCCATACTTAACATGGCAAGGACGTAACTTATTAAACCTACCCCTCATATAGCAGGGGTAGGTTTACGCTTACGGAAACAACGTAAACGACGACGGGGCGGCGTAAAAACGTTCGGGAATCAGCGTATTAGGCTCATTTGCATAGGCAATTGAGAAAACAACGTAAAGGCCTCCTAGCATTCAGAAAAGTAATTACATCTACGATCTGACGGTGTAAGTGTTTTACACCTGTTGGATCTTCACTGTATCTATGCGTAAGTGATTCTAGGATTCTCTGTCTACAATACTCTCTATATCCTTTTTATATTTGACGACAGGGTGCCTATACAAAGGGGTGTAGGTTTCACAGTCCCCCACTATAGGATACATTTCCATCAGGTAATCGCATAGATCAAGCACAACTATCCCCCCTCTCTTATCTGTCCATATGACTAGAGCTTTGTTGTTACACCGGGAATCCAATCCCATCTCTAAATCCCTCTGCATCCTAATGTTCTTCACCCTAATCTTATTTAAGTCCCGTAAGACAACATCCCTAAATAACCCTAAATGGACGGTGCTAATGTGCCTGGGGGATTAAATAGAGAGGCATTAGAGAGATTGGAGTGTTTAAACTCAGATGATGTAACTCTATTCTCTTTAATAGGATTGGACAAAAAGTATCATTTGATATTGAGTTTTTGCACATACTTGCGTACATCCATATAGGTCTGAATTTTGCTTAACTTCCTAGGTGGAGCAAACATCAGACCCTTGACCAAATTGCTTATTTTCCAGATCAGTACCGGAACAAAAACAAAAATAAACTGTTTAAAGAAAAGAGCACAGGCCAGAGGGGAGAACAAAAAGTCAGACTCATAATAATATGCAACATCCTACTGATGATTTAACCCCCTCGGTATCCTACTCTGTAATTTGAAGATCCAAAAGACCTCTTTTGGAGAGAAGGCGAAATACATCTCCTCCTCGTCAGGGGAATTTTCACCTTTTCGATCACCTGTACAAGTGACCGATTTCCTGCATGTTTGGAGTTAAAATGACCGGCTACATTAGTGGGCTTACATAATTTAATGTCTGCTTAATTTTTTACGAAACCTGTCTGAGTCTGTAAGTGGTGCTACCCACAGACTGCACGAAACATACTGCACAGGTAATGGCATACACCACATAAAAGGTGTAACAAGTGGAAAAAATTGTCAATACTGTACTGCCAACCGAGGAGCAGAAGGTGTCACCCTGCAACATGTGGGGACAACAAAGACACTCACGGGAACCACATTTAAAGTTGCCCTTGCAGTGAAACCAAGTAAGGGATTTTGCAGAAATCTCTTTGGAATAAAAAATAAAAAAAACTGGGCGATAAGCAATTACCCAATGTTTTTTCTTTTCTGGCCACTATGTTAACTCCCCCATCCAAAACCTGAGCACGTCCGGTCATTATAAAGTATGGATAAATATTTGTTGACAATAAGTTTGATTTACCGTATTTATCCGCGTATAAAACGCACGGACCCTACCTTTTAGAGGATAGTTTCAGAAAAAAATAAATAAATCCACAGCCCCTGCGTATAACACGCAGACACAGTTTACCCTCTATTTTCAGGGTAAAAAAGTGAGTGTTATACGCCAATAAATACATTCATTCTTAACTATAACCTAAATCTAAAAGGACGCTTATCCACCCGAATCTTCTTTAACTTTTTTGTACATGATTACTTTGGACAATATAATAAATCTTTCCTTTCTCTGTTCAAGGCCATAGAATATGGTCTGTCTAATGACCATCTAGGGCAGGGGTCTACAAACTTTCTAAACAAAAGGGCCAGTTTATGGTCCTTCAGAGGGGCCAGACTAGGGCCATTAGAAGTAGAAACTGTCTAGGTATCCAGTGGGAGTAAATAATACCATATCTTTGGCATCAGTGGGAGGACTAGTGCCCCATCGTTGGGGTCAATGGAAAGAATTGATGTGTCAGCTGGAAAAATAGTGCCCCATTGGTGTCAGCAACAATAATTATGCCCCATTGAAGTTGGACGGAATAGTGCCCCAGGGCCACATTAAGGCAAGCAAAGGGCTGCATCTGGCCCTAGTGCCGCAGTTTGGAGACCCCTGATCTAGGGTATCCCTCAGCCAGAAAGCAATTGTACAGCTTTGAGGATTCTTCCTCAAAACCCGCTTGCATGCTGCAGCACAATCTGAGAAATTGTCCCACTGGGATACTCTTGATGGTGTGGTGGGGATGACTGGAAATGGCATGAAGGAGACTATTGCCTGCTAAAGTCTTTCTATATAAACTACAGGAGATTTTCCCATTTTTATTGCTCAACAAAACATCCAAAAAGCAAATAGACTCCCTATCACTGCAACCAGTAAAGCGGAGATTGTGCCGATTCTCTTTCAAGAATTCCAGAAAACAGTCAAGTACAATCCCTCTACAGCAAATAAAGATAAAATCTTCTATATACCTATAGTAGACATGTGCAATTTGTTTAACAAATTCCAAAATTCAAAGTTATGGGCTTCTATTCGAAACAGGGAGAGACATTTTTCTACAATTTGTGCTATACAAAGAAGGACTCTTTCCTTTTTGTTATTATAGGTGTACTGGTTTTATTGTATATGTTGTAGTTATTTGTGGGTTTTGTTGCAGAAACCTCAGATACAAGGGTTAATCGGCATAATCAAAAATTGGTTGATTTCAGCTGAGTATATGCCATGTAAGGGTTTTACTTACCAGTGTTTGCCAGATTACGACTAAGCAAATTCCAATTTGTGAAAAGCATTTATCTCTGCCAGGTCTGCATTGATGTCATACCTACAATGTGTCTGATGATTTTTATCTTCAATAGTCTTCACTTTTGCTTCAAACCTGTAAGTGCAGTCAAACCTTTTCCAATGGCTCCTATCCAGATTGGGGACTGAACATGCCTTGTGAGGTTGAAGCGTGGGATTTCTCTTACCTGGAGCAACTTGGCTTTGCTTTCTACTAGGGTTGTCCCGATACCGATACTAGTATCGGTACCAATACTGAGCATTTGCGCGAGTAATTGTACTCGCGCAAATGCTCCCGATTCCTAATCCGGATACTTTTTTTTTCTGAATGGGGGTGGAGAGCGGGTGGGAACCGATCAGAGAGGAGACTGAGGGGGCAGCGAGGAAGGCGGAGAAGAAGTCAGAGAGAGGGCAGAGAGCAGAGCAGTCCCTAGGTATGTATAACATCACACTGTAGGAGAGCTGCTGCTGCTGCCGCCGTCTAGCTGTTCGGCGCCTAAGCCAGGGAACATAACAGCTTTCATTTGAATAGCTGCGTGTTCCCCACCGCGCGTCATCATGGCCCCTCCCCCTTGTCGGGCACTTTGATAGACAGATCACCTGTCCCAGGATTGGACAGGTGATCTGTCTATCAAAGTGCCCGGACAAGGGGGAGGGGCCATGACGACGCGCTGCGGGGAACACGCAGCTATTCAAATGAAAGCTGTTATGTTCCCTGGCCTGAGCACCGAACAGCTAGACGGCGGGGGAGACATGGCTGCATATGAGGGGAGACATGGATGCATATGGGGGGGAAGACATGGCTGCATATGGGGGGGGAGACATGGCTGCATATGGGGGGGAGACATGGCTGCATATGGGGGGGAGACATGGCTGCATATGGGGGGGAGGAGACATGGCTGCATATGGGGGGGAGGAGACATGGCTGCATATGGGGGGGAGGAGACGTGGTTGCATATGGGGGGGGGGGAGAGACGTGGCTGCATATGGGGGGGGAGACGTGGCTGCATATGGGGGGGGAGACGTGGCTGCATATGGGGGGGGAGACGTGGCTGCATATGGGGGGGGGGAGACGTGGCTGCATTTGGGGGGGGGGAGACGTGGCTGCATTCGGGGGGGAGATATGGCTGCATTCGGGGGGGGGGGGGAGACATGGCTGCATATGGGGACACATGGCTGCATTTTGAAAAAAAGTATCGGTATTCAGTATCGACGAGTACATGAAAAAAAAGTATCGGTACATGTACTCGGTCCTAAAAAAGTGGTATCGGGACAACCCTACTTTCTTCCATCTGGAAAGTATTCACAGCACTTCACCTTTACCATATTTTGTTCAGCCTTAGTTTCATGAACTAAAAATAAAATAAAAAAAACACTAAAGTTAACTCATTTTTTTTGTATGATGTGAAAGATGTTACGCCTAGAAAATAGATATCCAACGTGATGCTTGAAAATTATACATACTAGTGGAATAGTGCCAAACTTCAGTACTCAAAAATCTCCATTGGCAACACTTACATTTTTCTTTACAGGTTACCCGTTTAGATTTACAGAGGAGGGCTTGGGATAGAATTGTTGCTCTGGTGTGTGGACTGAATGCCGTTTAAAAATGTGGGTGCGACGAATGTACGTACGTCTGCGCTTGCGGGGATGTTTACATTTTTACACATTCCCTTTAAAAAAAAAAAAATGTTGGATCCCTTTTATTCCTATTACAAGGAATGTAAACATACCTTGTAATAGTGCATGACAGGTCACCTTTATTGAGCGATATGGGGTCAATAAGACCCAACATCTCTCCTACAAGCTGGAAAGCCTGAGATATAGAAAAAACAGGACGATCTTGGCCTTTTAGCCAAGTATATGGCAGTATTTACAACTGCCAGGCCGGGCGTGACATACCCTCACACCGGGGCCCCCAAAAGTCAGATGGGGACCATCTGTTCCCCTAAAATCTCTATGATCAACTTCCAGCACCGATGGATTCCTTCTCCGGCTTGCCATTCGCTAGCACCTGTAAGAAGAATCAAGCAGCTGAACTGCCACTAAGATTGTTCCTATGATGCAGGGAATCGCTGGCTGAAGAGAACAATAATGGGTTGATGACTGTAGGTGCAGGCATCAGCCCAGCATAACCACTGAATTGGTTAAAAATAAAAAAAACTTAAAGCAATCCCATGCACAAAAGTATTCACAGCCTTTGCTCAAACTGTTGAAGCACCTTTGGCACCAATTACAGCCTCAAGTCTTTTTGAGTATGATGATGCAAGTTTTGTACACCTATTTTTGTTCAGTTTCTCCCATTCTTCTTTGCAGGACCTCTCAGGCTCCATTCACACTAATGCTTTTTTTGATGCATTTTGCAGAAATGCAAGGACATTTTTTTAACATGGTTTCCTATGGAACATGTATACATGAATGCTTCTTTGTGCCTCTGCGTTTTTGGAAAGGGTCAGGGACTTTTTTTCCTGCAAAAAGCAGTGTTTTGCATGTAATAGAATCCAATGGACCTGCATCAAAAACACAAGTACCGTGTTTTTACCACGATTTGCGGTTTTTTTTTTTAACCTGTTTATAGCTGGTTGTTAAAGGAAACGTAAAAAAATTAAAATTGGCGGCAAAAAAAAAAAGACGCACATCAAAAAATGCAGTAAGCACCATGAAATCGAGTCTCAAGCACCATCAGCTTAGATGGGGAGTTACGGTGCACAGCCATTAACACCTGACTGTATTAAGCAAATACATTACAGTTTAGACAATTATGTGCTACCAGAACATTTTGCAAACAGGTAAGGGTATAGTGTGACTTTTGCTGTGCTTGAAAAAGCATGGATTTTCCATAACCAGTTCATAACGTGTGGAAGATAAACCAGAGTAGCAAAAAGAAAAATGTACATAGCTTGAAAATTCTCCAAATCACTATGATTGAATATAAAAGCAATTTATTAAAATTCAAGGTCATTAAATCATTCAATGATTTAATATCACCATAAAGGCACTGTGATTCTCTTGGTACACCTTTTAATTTTTGTTATCATGCTTGACTAGACATCAATCAGACTTAGCCACAGTGCTATTTCATCTCTTATTACATAATATTGATGCAGTGGTGAAGGATTAAAACAGCATTTATATTTATGATTTAAATAAAATTACTTTTCATATCAGATCTAAAATAAACAGTTTTAGGATAATTAGAACACACTCTGCAACATAGGATACATCTGTTTTACAGAAACATTTTAGGCACCTGAAATAACAGAAGGAAACATAGGAGTGAATAGAAATCTTGTACAAATATGTAGATATACAAATACACACAAACCAAGTAAAAATAAGTCACAAAAAAGACTGAAACACTTTATTATCTAAATACACACACAATATTGTTAAAAGTATATTTTCTTTTGAAAGGATTTGTGTCTAAAAAGCAAAGTTCCCCTGACATGTTCTTAAAGCGGACATTTCTTTCCTTTCCCTAAAATTCACATCAGCATGCCATTGTGAAATAGTTTAAGGCTGGATTCAAATCTGAGCATTTTGTGAACATGAACCAAAGCGTGCATTTTGCACTTGTAATTCTATTAAAATGAATGGGCTGGCTCTATGGGTGTAGCATGAAAAATGCAGTGAAAGAAAAAAAAAAAAAACACACACAAAAATAAGTGTAAAAATGTAAAAAATTATTATTTTTTTGTTTGCTTACACTTCCTGTTTTTCCTAAAGCCAATGGTGACGTAGCCCCGGCCACACATATGCCCTCTGCTAAGGCAATGGCCCCATTGCATTGCAGGGAAATCCCACATCAATACTGTAAGGTCTTGCAGTACTGTCATTTGGTGAATGCGTAATATGGCGCACCTGCCGCCATGCACCTAATTTTTCCGTATATAAATTATATTTATGTGCTGATGGGGAGAAAAAAAATGGTTTCTCCTTGAAACCGCAGAAGGGTTTTTTGTTTCAACAGATGCTTGCACATTACGAACAAGGCCCCAATTCAGCACCATGGCAAGAGAAAACCAAGTATGAAGAAAAGGTTACAAAAAAATATAATTATGAAGGTTTACTTCTCCCCTATTCAGGTTTATAGAAAAAAGGGATGGAGTAGTGTTCTCTTTAAGGACTGTGGGGTTAAGGTTAAGAAACCTCCAAAAATATAAAATTCTACCAATTTAGATATAAAAATAGGCACTTGTATGGATATGTACAGTAAACCATTTACTCTGGTTTTTGCAAACCTTTTTGCTTCAAGAAATATTTATTGCTTTACATACACATACTAGCTGAAAAAAAAAAAAAAAAACACACAATAGGAAATTGCAGAAAAAAAAGTACAAGTTTAGTGGAAGGTTGCCATGTGCTTACAGATTGCCACACAGAATTACCTTGCTGATCAGTTCAGAACACAGAACACATTTCTTATCACATAGGCATTCTATACAAAAAGTCCCCGTTCACACTCTGAACTGCAAAGGAACGTGCTGCCCATTCCTGTGCGAATCACATGTGAACAGTGCGGTGCAATTTAAGCCCATTCATTCTGGATGGGCTCAAATCGCACCAAAAAAAGTGCATGCACTTTATTACCATGCAATACAGGTGCATGCAAACGCACTGTGTTTGCGACCTGCGTTTAAGGTGTCTTTAACTTAACATTGACATTTACTGCAGGTCTCAATGTGGGAAACACGCACGGAACATGGGTTTTCAAAACCGTGTTCTAGTGTGAACCTAGACTGACTGAATGTACCAATTTAAAGCTAAACTTTAGCCACACACATTTTTATTCAAATAAAAATCGTCTAAAATTAGAGATAACATCACTGTGTTGCACAGAACCTGTGCAAAGCTGTAGGAGGGGTCCAAGCAGGTCTACCCAGTTTAGGTTGCCTGAAGAAAACTATAGGAGTTAAGCCCCATACACGCTATTGGATTTTCTCCAGATTTTTTTATCTTCAGATTCACCAAAACCATATAATATGAGGTCAAACCTTAAGGCCTCGTACACACGATCAGACATATCCGATGAAAACGGTCCGCGGACCATTTCCATCGGATATGTCCGATCGGGAGTTTGATCCGATGGCGTGTACACACCATTGGATCAAATTCCCCGCCGCCGGACGGCGCGGTGACGTTGACGCCGCCACGTCACCGCACCAGGAAGTTAAACACTTCCGCGCATGCGCCGAATCCATTCGGCGGCGGCGGTGGGGGACGACATGTCTGCTGGTAAGTGTACTAACCAGCAGACATGTCGGGCGGACAGATTCCCACCAGATAGATTTCAAAGCATGCTTTGAAATCTGTCGGGTGGAGAAATCTGTCCGCTAGACCATACACACGAGCGGAGATGTCTGCTGAAACGGTCCATCGGACCATTTTCAGCGGACATATCCCCTCGTGTGTACGAGGCCTAAGAGTTTCAATTTGTATTGTATCAGGCAGGCCCTTGCACTACATGGTTTTGGTAAATCTGAAGACAAAAATCTGCAGTATATCTAATAGTGTGTACAAGAACTAACAGTGACTGGTCTTTATGCGCTAAAATCCTGCATAGAGGCATTGATTTACACTGGATTACTGTACAGATCTGGAAGGAATACCCAAAGCAAACCAAGAGAGAATAAACACGCCTCTTGTATTCAATCTTTGCTTAACCTGGAGTTTAGCTTTAAGTGGCCATAGTGCAACTATAGTGTTCCACATGATCTGGAGATTTGGCCAAGGTTAAACAAAATGTTAGTTCTGGTAGATTGTTAGTGGGTTATTTGATCCATAAAAGTAAAACTACTCTTGCAAAATCTGACAGCAAGACCTCAGGGTCAAAACTCTACACACCTTTCATATAAGAAAATCAGATTTTCTTTATTTTGGAATTTACATACATTCTACTTTTAGATCTTGGGGGGGGGGGGATAATCAGTCCCCCCCAATATCAGTTTTTAATACCTGGCAGATGCTAGTAGCTTTTCCGATTCATAAATCTAGACACGCTTGTAGACTTATTTCTGCAGAATGTGTGAGGTGTGAGCATGGTTCAGGGAGTGTCAAAGCATAAAAACACAAGTAGGCCTCATCACATATAGCATTTAGCAAAAGGTCCCTTTGCCGAGAAAAGTTTTTGGGGGTAATTGCCCTTTAACATATGGATACCCATTCCCAAGACTATATATATTATACACAGTGATAATACTTTTCAATATTTGCCTCTTTTTTCTTTAAAGTGCCATTAACACCACTCCTCCCAGCTTTGTAAACACTTGTTGCCAGTGAACACTGCTTTGCCACCGCAAATGAATTCTGCTTGAAGTTTTATCAACACTTAGCACAGATGAGAGAAAACTTCATTCTTGTCTTGTCATTTCCATAAAAGGCTTTTGATTTGGTTTTAAAAGTTAGAGCGCAACCTTTTATTCTCTTCACGTAGCTTTTCTATCTCTGCAACTAAGTTTTCGTTTATAGAGTATCGTTCAAGAAGCATTTGTATTTCAGTCTAAAAAAAAAAAAAGAGGAGAAAAGAATGGATAAAGCAGACACATAGGCAAAAAGTTTAGATGTGCAGTAAAATGCAGCAAACCACTAATATATTATTTATATGCAACTTTTCATTTAAATGTAAATAAAAAATACAGCAACCACTTAAAACACAAATAGCAGCATATTCCAGTCATAAAAATAAACACTTTTAAACCTTCAGAGACTAGAAATCATTGAACAGCAGGCAATGTTTTGCTGAAAAGATTTGTGTAACTTGGGTTACAGGAGTTGAAAGAGACATTTTAATTTAACTCATATTTGTCATGTTTTGGAAAGCAATGCCATCAGGAACAAAGGAGTACCATTAAAAATGATCAGCTTCTGCGAACCTAAATTAAATCGCCATAAGAAAATAATGGGTCTTTAATTAGTGATCTGAAAATGCTAGTAGCCTGGACGTTATGCAGTCCCTCTATCTTCAATATATTTTAAATAAGTGTCTCAGAACACGTATGAAGTTCTAGGAAGATGTAGCATCAAAATCCATTTCTTGTAAGAAACCACGCATAGCTCTCCAAAAGCTTTGTCTCCTTAAAGGAGTTGTAAAGAAAAAAACATTTTCACCTTAATGCAATCTATGCATTAAGGTGAAAAAACATCGGATGACGCCCCCCCCCCCCCCCACTCCCGATTTACTTACCTGACCCCTCGAAAGTACCGCACGTGGTCTCGAGATCCTCTTCGCCGCTCAGCCTGGCCGCTGATTGGCTAGAGTGGATGGATTGAGAGCTGCGCAGCCATTGGCTGGCGCTGCGGTCAATCACATCCAGTGACGCGGCGCGCCGAGGGATACAGTGAGCGGCTATGGCTGCTCACTGTATCACCACCATGTGAGCTCTCTTGCATGACTGTGGTCAGTACTTGCGTGGAGGACCAGAGACAGCCACCAAGGGACCCCAGAAGACGTGGATCGGGGCCACTCTGTGCAAAACGAACTGCACAATGGAGGTAAGTATGACATGTTATTTTAAAGGAAAAAAAATCCTTTACTAACCCTTTAAGTTTAAGGGTGGTGCAGGCCTGTCCAATTTACGGTTTTACAATCTTTCCTTTGTACTTAAGGCCTGGACTATCTGAAAAGTCCTGTTACTCTAATCTTATGATTAAGGATGCCCTCGTCTCCCAGCTCCTCCTTCCTGCCTTTCTCCACTCGACATTCAAGGGCATTGGCGTCTCACTTCAGATCCAATATTCTCATTAGAGACACAGTCATCTCTTGAAGGGAGGGGCGGAGGCTGCTGCGACTACCCTCAAACCTATCCCGTCATTTAACTATCCAAGTTAACACTATGTTTCTCCTATCTACCATTTATAAAATCTGATCATTGGTTGAACACAATAGAAACCATGCACCCTGAAGTGATACCTGCTTCACTGGCCATGTCACCAGGTGTTCCGCAGCCATAGCACGTCACTTTTTCCTTTTTGATTCCTTCTATTTTTAAATGAAGGCACTTATGTAACTGACAACATCTTTGAACCACTGACCAGTGGGCATATTGGTAGAATGAGTATCCTCTCTGCTTAAAGTTTCAGTCATGCGGTTGGAGAACAATCTAGTATGGTCCGAAAAGTTCCACGCAGCTGGTTTTACAACAAAATTACACTTGCAATCCCATGGATTTCTTTAAAGGATGTAGGCCCCAGGCAAAGTCTACATAGAAGAGGGTCTGGCTCATGTGTGTGTATAGAACAATAAGATCTACAAGCAAGCTTGAAGACTGTCCTAGAAGCTTCAAAGAGTTTGTACATGGACTGAAATACCGCCCCCCCCCCACAGGCCAAGAACGATTGGTCCAAAGGCATATGGGTTGGCAATGGGGGGGTTTGAATGAGTAATGAGAGGGGTTTTGTAAAAAAGGGTTTGGAACACAGAGCTCAGTCTATTCTCTTGGGAGCAAGCTTGCAACGAGGCTGTGTCTATGTCATTCTGGGACTTTGCTTCTGACGGCCATACCGAGGCCTAGCTGCCTATTTTTTACATCTGAGCACAACCAGTGAGGGTTATAGCTGATAGGAAGTGTTAAGTATCTTTCATTATTATTACCAGTATTGTTATAGGCTGTATAGATACCTGTTGTTAGAATGTAATATTCCTACTTTGAAGGAAATAAATATAATAATGTGTGTACCTAGCAATTGTGTCAGTCTTTATAACTATAATGTATATTAGCTAATTACAGGGACATACAAATACAAAGAATACATAGTTGCAATAGTTATATATTATAGGTGACCATAGAGGGTATACATATATATATTATAGCACATCTATTACATACCTACAGCTTCTGTTGTCCATCCTACACCAGTAAATTTTACTCCTACTGCCAAAATGCATGACAGTTAAATTTCATGATTATTAATGAAAATAATTTTGATGCGTAGAGAGGTCTATTAATTAAATTTTCAACCCGGTGCCACAGGCAGATGACGATGTAGTTGATGAAAAAAAGCATGTTTTTATATGGTTTTAAATGAAATTACTTTACTTGCACACACAAAAAAAATGCAGAGGTGATCAAACACCACCAAAAGAAAGCTCCATTTGTGGCGGGGAAGAAAAAAAAAAACGCAAATTATGTCTGGGTACAGCATTGCATGACCACGCAATTACCAGTTAAAGCAGCGCAGTGCCAAATTGTAAAAAGTGCTCTGGTCAGGAAGGGGGGAAAATCTTCCGGGGGTGAAGTGGTTAAAATAATCCTAGATTACAAAAGGCAATTTTTTTTTATTATTTACATCCCACAATTTTATTTCTTGATGCTGTGAACTGATTTTTTTTTGTGGCAGCACATGCCAATAAAATATTAAGTGAACTGCTACTTCGAAAGCAAAGCTATACAATTTCTAAATAACAGGTTCTTTCACAGCTGCTTATATTAGGCTTTATTAAGACAATACTTTTCTCGAACGATGCTGAGCCAAGAAGTCTCCTTAGTGTTGCTTTCTTTGGCATATTTAATACTGCAATACATTTTGTAATTGGCCAACATTCAGCATTGTTTTTGCTTCCTCAATGTTAAAAAAACAAAACAATTCATCAATAATCTTGCATATATTTAGGTGAATGAACTACGTTTCTGTATACATACCGACTGCAAATGAAATTGCTTAATCATCTCCACTTGTAAATTGACAATATCTCTATGACAGTCTTCCCTAGAAAATAAATAAAAGTAATTTGGTCATTATACTCTATATACCAAAACATCCAATATACTTGGCAAAGCTTCCTTTTCAGAGATCTGTCAATAGAGGCTTTAAAATAAACCTGCAGATTTAACAGTTTTCCAAAACCATTACATTCAAGGCACGCCTCCGTTAACCACTTAAGCCCTAGGTTTACCCCCCCATGACCAGGCCATTTTTTGCGAAACGGCACTGCGCTAATTTAACGGACAATTGCACGGTCGTGCGATACTATACCCAAATACAATTTATGTCCCCCCCCCCTCCACAAATAGAGCTTTAATTCGGTCATATTTGATCGATTCAGCATTTTTTTTCCTGAATAGATAGATAGATAGATAGATAGATAGATAGATAGATAGATAGATAGATAGATAGATAGATAGATAGATAGATAGATAGATAGATAGAAGAAAAAGATATATAATGTTTTTTACTTTGGTATAGAACATGATTGATTTATGGATTTATTTTTTACTAGTAATAGCTGCAATCAGACTTTGGTGGTGGACAAATTTGGGCACCAAGTGACGATCAAAGTGTTAAGTGTGCACCTAGGGAGTGCTTTTTAACTGTGAAGGATGGCTTAACCGGAAGATAATAGATCTGTTCTTATGCCTGGCAGGAACACAAGGATCTCCATCTCTGACAGAATAGTGGTCTGCCTTGTTTACATAGGCAGACCGCCACCTGCCTCTCCTGTGAATGACCTGGTGGACATTGCTTCCACCGGACCCTGCTGATTGGCCCCGCTGTGTCAAATGACAGCAGAAGCGGGTTGCCGGCAGCGCGCACACACCAGACCATCTGCTTCAAATTACGTACAGGTCACAGTAGTTAAAGAGCTTATGTAAGCTCTCAACTGAACTTTCAAACCAACAAATGGTTGGTGTCACAGCTGCCAAGTGCAGCACCAAGGCAACTGCAGGTCTAAATGGAGGCTAGGATGGCGACATCTTCCAGCACTTATGTAGTTCCACTGATATTTCTTCCCATTCAGTAAAATGTCTGCCAGTATCGGAGGTACTGTCAGACAGCTGACAAGTCTGCATGATCCTGGCATTGTACCCATGATCTTCTAATCGTGCATGCAATTACAGGTCGCACATTTTAAAATAAAATAAATGCATATTTTTTTACCTGCGATGTGCAATTATAATATTTTTTTTTAAATAAAAAGGTGAACTTATCCTTTAACCACTTAAGGACCAAGCCTCTTTCTGAGATTTGGTGTTAAGTTTAAAACTGTTTTTTTTTTGCTAGAAAATTTCTAAGAACCCCCAAAAATTACATTTAATTTTTTTTCTAACACCCTAGAGCAGGGGTGGCAAACACAAGGCCCGCGGGCCGAATCCGGCCCGCCAGACCTTGCCATGTGGCCCGCGCAACGCCAGGCAGGTTGCCACCACGTGTTTCGGTTTGTCCCGTAATTACAATTTTTGTCAAGTGTCTCGGGAGCCTTCAATCCGGGACAATAATGCCTGCCACACACACTGTGCTGTAATTAAATAATTTGAAATCACTGGTTGCTAAGGCCACACCGCTTGGCGTGTAGCAACCAGTGACGTCACCGTGCCCCGCTCTCTGAGACTCCCGACTCCACCCCCACCTCCTCCTCCAGCCGCGGTTCTTGCAGCAGAGAGAAGCTCAGAATCGTCAGACAGGTCACCTCTGACCTCCTCCACGGCTCCACCCCACTGCCAAGCAGCAGCCCAGTGAGTGGCCTCCGAGGCTCAGCTGGACCCGGTCTGTCCCGACCTCCCGCTGCCTGCCCTGCAGTGAGTTTCAGGCCCGGGTCGTGACATCTCCGACGGTCCGACCACCTTCAGGGCCCAGGCAGGCTCCTCCTCCTCCCGCCCGAACGGCCCGACTCACTGCATCGGAACCAAAAGAGAAGACCGGCCGGCGTCTGGCCGAGTGCCCAGGATGGGCTGGAGGTAGGTGCATTGCACACACCCACCCACCACAGACAGGGGCTGGGACAGGAAGGACTGCATGCCAGGCTAGGGGGGTCAATTTCACTCACCCCCTCTCTCTCATCTATCCCTCCCTCTCTCTCTCCCATCCATCCATTTCTCCCTTTCTCTCTCACATCCCTCCCTCTCTCTCATCCATCCCTCCCTCTCTCTCTCCCATCCCCCTCTCTCTCCCCCCTCTCATCCATCCATCCCTCTCTCTTCTCTCCCCCCTCTCATTATCTCTCTCTCTCTCTCTCTCTCATCCATCTCTCTCTCTCTCATCCATCCCTCCCTCTCTCATCCATCCCTCCCTCTCTCTCATCCATCCCTCCCTCTCTCTCATCCATCCCTCCCTCCCTCTCTCCCACCCCCCTCTCATCCATCCATCCCTCTCTCTTCTCTCCCCCCTCTCATTATCTCTCTCTCTCTCTCTCATCCATCCCTCCCTCTCTCTCATCCATCCCTCTCTCTCTCTCATCCATCCCTCTCTCTCTCTCATCCATCCCTCTCTCTCTCTCATCCATCCCTCTCTCTCTCTCATCCATCCCTCTCTCCCATCCCTCCCTCTCTCCCATTCCCCTCTCTCTCCCCCTCTCATCCATCCATCCCTCTCTCTTCTCTCCCCCTCTCATTATCTCTCTCTCTCTCTCTCCATCCCCCTCTCTCTCTCTCATTCATCCCTCCCTCTCTCTCTCCCATCCCCCTCTCTCCCCCCTCTCATCCATCCATCCCTCTCTCTTCTCTCCCCCCTCTCATTATCCCTCTCTCTCTCTCTCTCGCATCCATCCCTCCCTCCCTTTTATCCATCCCTCCCTCCCTCTCTCTCTCTCATCCATCCCTCCCTCCCTCTCATGCATCCATCCCTCCCTCTCTCTCTCTCCCATCCCTCCCTCTCTCTCTCCCATCCCCCCTCTCTCCCCCTCTCATGCATCCATCCCTCTCTTCTCCCCCCCTCTCATTATCTCTCTCTCTCATCCATCCCCCTCTCTCTCTCATTCATCCCTCCCTCTCTCCCATCCCCCTCTCTCTCCCCCCTCTCATCCATCCATCCCTCTCTCTTCTCTCCCCCTTCTCATCCCTCTCTCTCTCATCCATCCCCCCTCTCTCTCTCTCATCCACCCCCCTCGCTCTCTCTCTCTCTCATCCAATGCCTCTCTCTCATCCACCCCCTCTCTCTCTCTCATCCACCCTCTCTCTCTCTCATCCACCCTCTCTCTCTCTCATCCACCCCCTCTCTCTCTCTCATCCACCCCCTCTCTCTCTCTCATCCACCCCCTCTCTCTCTCTCATCCACCCCCTCTCTCTCTCATCCACCCCCTCTCTTTCTCTCTCTCCCTCATCCACCCCCTCTCTCTCTCATCCACCCCCCCTCTCTCTCTCTCATCCACCCCTCTCTCTCATCCACCCCCCTCTCTCTTTCTCATCCACCCCCTCTCTCTCATCCACCCCCCTCTCTCTTTCTCATCCACCCCCTCTCTCTCACTCTCCCACTCCCCGTCTCTCTATCCCTCACCCAATGACATCTGCAAGACTTCCACACACACACCAAACCCCATCCCATCCAATCTCATCCACCCCTATCCCGACCCCATCCCATCCAACCCCATATGCAGCAAACTCCTTAAACCTGCACTCCATTCGCATCAAAGTCCTGAACCCTGCACCCCATAAAACCAGTAATAAAAAAATGCAGTGATAATTATTTATGATAATGAATAGTGGACACCTAGTCCAACAGATACAACCGGCCCTTTGAGGGCAACCATTCTGTGAATGCGGCCCCCGATGAATTTGAGTTTGACACCCCTGCCCTAGAGAATAAAATGGTGGTTGTTGCAATAGTTTGTCACACCGTATTTGTGCAGCGGTCTTACAAGTGCACTTTTTTCGGAAAAAAATAGGATTTTTTTTTTTTAATACAGCTCATCTGTAAAATCCTTTTCTTGGGAATACATCACAGGGCACAGAGCCTTAATTACAGTACTTAATGGGTTATGTAGTCACCACAGGTGATTGGACACTGGCAAACCCAAATAAAATAGAGTTCCTCCATTATATAACCCTTCCCAACTGTATCTCAGCTTTGTAGCAAAGCAATAAGTGTTCCACGTTATCCTCGAAGAGGGGTGGGAGTTCTGTCTCCCGTGATGTATTCCCAAGAAAAGGATTTTACAGGTAAGCTGTATTAAAAAAAATCCTACTTTCTTGATCATGCATCACGGTACACAGAGCCTTAATTACTTAATGGGATGTCCCATAGCAATGCTAAATTTTAAAGGGAGGGAGACACAGATCAGAATAAGACCGCCACCGAGCCAGAGGATCTATACTGCTGCCTGCAGCACACTACGCCCGAAGGCGGCATCCTCGTAGCCCCTCACATTTACCTGGTAGAATTTAGTAAATGTATGGACCAAAGACCAAGTAGCAGCCTTACAGATCTGAGCCATGGAGGTGATGCACTGCCCATGAAGCACCAACTGCTCTAGTCAAGTGCGCTTTTACCTAAAAAAGGATCTTCTTTTCTAAACCATAGGCCTGAATAATGACTTGTCGAATCCACCTTGCAATAGTTGATTTTGACGCTGCCTGGCCCTTCTTTGGGCCTTATGGCATAATGAATATACAATCAGTCTTCCTTATCTGAGCCGTAGCTTGCAAATAAACCTTTAAGAAATTCGGGTGAGGCCGCAGCACCACCCTGTCTTCATGAATAATCATATACGGTTCTTTACACGAAAGAGTAAATTTCGATACGCTCCTAGTCGAGGATATGGCTACAAGAAAAAAATGTTTTTGTGTCAACTCCCATGGGCACACGGGAGACTTAATCAGCGGATTCAACCGCAGTGCACCCTGAACAAAGGCCATGACTAGTAAATGAGAGGCAAGCGGCCTTTGAAAAAATAAAGACAAAGCCAAGATTTGGCCCTTGATAGTGCTCAAGGGCAACTTCATATTTAAGCCCAACTGAAGATAGGCAAGAATACCATTAATGGCAAACTTCCTAGGATGCCACTTTCTGGGTTCAAACCAGGAAACATATGCCTTCCAGATTCTGTAGTAGAGGAGCCTGGAGGCCAGCTTCCTAGCATTAACCAGACTGGAGAGGACTGGCCCTGAGAGCCCACGTTTCCTCAGAATGTGGGTCTCAACAGCCAAACCGTCAAATTTAGACTTTGTAAGGCAGGATGGAATATTGGACTCTTCAAAAGTAGGTCTGGGTGGAATGGAAGAACCCAAGGTCTTCCTACTGCCATCCTTACAACTTCTGCGTTGAACCTGGAAGCCAACAGGTCCACATCTGGGGTTTCCCATTTCTGACAAATGATTTGAAACATATCGGGGTGTAGAGACCAATTCTCCTGGAGAATGAGCGGGAAATATTGGCACATGTAGATATGCATCTCTGATGTCTATTGATGCCAGGAATTCTTCTCCCTGAAGGGTGGAAACAACTGTACAGACAAGACTCCATGCGGAAGTAGCAAATGTTCAGAAACCAAATCAGACTTTTCAGATCTAGGATAGGTCTGACAACCCCGTTTGCTTTTGGAACCGTAAACAGGTTCGAATAGGACCTTCGCATGTGTACCTGCAGGAGATTCAAGCGAGATGCTTGTTGAATAGAGTCCATAATCGCATCAATCTCAAAGCACAAGGCCTAAGGAAGGTCCTGATAAACCTCAATCTCTTCTGCAGGGAGGAGGTTAATCATCTGCTTCATTTGTTCCTTGAAGAACTTGACATACACCAATGGCTGTAACTGCAGGTTGTACTACAGCCCCAGCCACGGTAGAGGAGGCTTTTAATAGGGACCCTAGCTTTTTATCAGTTGGATCCTTAAAACCCTGGGCATTGTCTCAAGGACAGGTCAGGTTTTTGTTTTCACAAAAAATAGTTGCATCAATAACAGGTACCCCCCCATTACTTGGTGAAACCTTCCTCCATAGGATAAAGGAGGGAAAACTGCTAAGGAGGAGAAAACAGTTTATCTAGGTGCACCCAGTCATCATACATCAGTTTATTCAGCAAGGGATGAACTGTAAAGGCGCATGCAGCCTGTGGGGATTTCTGGGATCCCAAAGAGAAAACATAGGGCCTAGAAGTTTCAATAGGAGGCAATTTGTAAGTGGCATGCACCATCTCTGCATAATATTGCACCTGCATTTTTAGCGACTGAGAAGTCGCAGGAAACATCTCATCCATGTGCAGTCCTCAGACTGCACATGATCCTCATCTCCAGAGAGGGATTTTTCACCCTCAATTTTTAGGGACATTTATTATAGCAGAAAGTAAAAAAAAAAAAGTTCTTTCAAAATTGTCAGCTTTTTTGTTTATAGCGCCAAAAAAAAAAAAATCGCAGAGGTGATCGAATACCACCAAAAGAAAGCTCCATTTGTGGGGAAAAAATAATTATGTTTAGGTACAACGTCGCACAATTGTCAGTTTAAGCGACGCAATGCTTAATTGTAAAAAGTGCTCTGGTCAGGAAGGGGGTAACATTTTCTGGGGTTGAAGTGGTTAATGTACATCACGGGATACAAAGCAAGGTCATATCCATGACAACAGGAATGTCCCAAAGCACTGAATATGAGGAGCAGGCGGGCAGAAGGCCAACAAGCCAACTGGCTCCAAAGAAGTAAACCAGAAGATGTTAGATTGACTCATAATGCTATTCAACGCCTGCTTAAAGGGGTTGTAAAGGAAAAAAATAAAAAATTCATAATAAGCATCATTTACCCGCAGACATTCCTCTTTTCACTTCCTCATTGTTAATTTTTGCTCAGAAGTTGCTCCATTTCTTCTTTGTTATATTCACTTCCTGCTTGTCTGATTTTACTGACCACCGTAAAGGGAGACTTTACTGCGGTGGTCAGTAACGTGCTCGTCCCCTCCTGGGAACTACATCTGTGTGGCAGTGAAAAATGGGGGGGTTGTGGAGGCACTTGCTAATGAATAAAGGTCTCACTCCTTAATGTGGCAAAACCCCTCCCTAACATCAACAGTGATGGGGGGGTATGCGTGGAGTGATAATACTGTGGTTGATGACCAAACTAATAAATAAATAATGTGCAAAATTGCATACAAAGCATATATAACAAGGTGCGATGTGCTTAAAGATTCCAATGTATAAAACATTCAAAATTGTGCCATAAGATGAAGCATACTTGAGCAATATCAGTAACACAAATAAATATGTGACAATGCTTAATAACAGTCCGGTGATGTATTGGTCAATACATAAAAACCAAAAGTGCAAAGTGCTGGCAAACATCCAGGTAAGTTGCTGGACAAAGCATATCCAACTAAATTCAATAAGGTGCTAAATAAGCAGTCCAAATAAATTAATAACTGTAAAGTGCTTTCAAAATAGTCCCGGTGACGTCACTCCGCTCGCGGCCGAGAACGGAGTTCTTTTATTGTTTTATGCCGAAATTCACTGCGTGCATGTGAGTGTATCTTCGTTTTATGTAATATATTTTTACACACTGTTTTGCGCAATGAGGTCCCGTTTGTTTTTTCACTGAAATGTATCGTAACCTGGGAGACTTGGTATCAAAGTGAGGGGATTGACTGCTCGTTGGACGCTGCTGCTGATCTGTAGTGGAAACTGGGCATTGTCAGGCTGTATCACAGCCTCCAGAAGGTGAGAGGCTTGTGCTTGCGGTTTCACTAGGTGTCTTTCTCCTGGATTCTTTGGACACAGTGTGAGGTGGAATATAGCTATTATATCAACACCTCCTTACTCAGCACTTATTACTGGATGAACACTAAGGCACTTTGCACTATTTTGAAAGCACTTTACAGTTATTCATTTATTTGGACTGCTTATTTAGCACCTTATTGAATTTAGCTGGATATGCTTTGTCCAGCAACTTACCTGGATGTTTGCCAGCACTTTGCACTTTTGGTTTTTATGTATTGACCAATACATCACCGGACTGTTATTAAGCATTGTCACATATTTGTGTTATTGATATTGCTCACGTATGCTTCATCTTATGGCACAATTTTGAATGTTTTATACATTGGAATCTTTAAGCACATCGCACCTTGTTATGTATGCTTTGTATGCAATTTTGCACATTATTTATTTATTAGTTCGGTCATCAACCACAGTATTATCACTCCACGCATACCCCCCATCACTGTTGATGTTAGGGGAGGGGTTTTGCCACATTAAGGAGTGAGACATTTATTCATTTGCAAGCGCCTCCACAACCCCCCCATTTTTCACTGATTATCTGTGTGTGAGCACTTTATCTGGTGGCTGCTGCTACATTTAGTAGTTTTTAGTTATTGGTACTGCGCATCAGTTCCCCCATTTTTCATATCTGTGTGGCAGGACGCTCTCTACGTGTTAGAGACTTCAAGGAGGTGTGAATTACTGGGTGTGCTGCAATTCATACTGGGAAATGTAGTTCTTACATGAACAAATGATACAAACCAGAAAGTGAATGAGAGAACAGAAACTAGAATGTCAGAGGTGATATAGATGAAGGAATTTAATAGGTATTTATTTGTTTGTTAACAGAATCATTACACAATTCTGTCTGTCTACCTTGCAGACATTAATTTTAGGCAAATTTTTTTTTTCCTTTACAACTCCTTTAAAGTCAGAAGCGCTCTGCTTAGAATAGGGAATCTGGGGCACTCACAACTTTGTCTCCCTTATTACAGTTTTAAACCAAGGCTAAAAAAGAAAACATGTCCATTTAAAACAAAAGAAAAAAAAAGTTGCAAGTTTTTTTAACCACTTCAGCCCCGGCAGGATTTATCCCCTCAGTGACAAGGCCATTTTTATTTTGCGATATGGCACTGCATCAATTTAACTGACAATTGTCGGTTGTACGACGTTGTACCCAAGCAAAATTAATGTCCTTTTTTCCCCATAAATAGAGCTTTCTTAGGTAATATTTGATCACCTCTGCGTTTTATTATTTTTTTGCGCTATAAAACAAAAAAAATAAAAATTTTGAAAAAAAGAACAATATTTTTTACTTTTTGCTAAAATATCACCACCCCCCCCCCCCCCACAAAAACAAAACAAAAACAAAGTTAGGTACCTGGTAACTTTTTCTAAGAAGTCTTCCAGGGCAGCATCCAAGAGATAGGCTCCTCCTCCCTGAAACAGGAAACACATTAGTCCGGCATTATAAATTTCAGCCTTACCTGTGTGCCCAAGTTATATTAAAGTACCAAAGGAAGTCTCAGTAAGCTTAAAGCTCCCACGTTGTACCAGGTATTTGTCGTTTTAAGGGTGGGAACTAGTGCTGTCCTGGAAGATGTATTAGAAAGAGAGTTACCAAGTACCCAATTTTCTCGAATCGTCTTCCAGGGCAGCATCCAAGCTGGTCTATGCGATAGTGCCTTGGAAAGGTACAGAAGCTCGACCATGTCTCTGCCCTGCAGATCTGTTCCATAGTCGCCCCTGCTTTCTCTGCGACTGAGGTTGCCCAGGCTCTGGTTGTGTGTGCTCTGATCCCTCCTGGAGGGGTGAGGTTTTGTGCCTCATTAAGTCGTCTGTAAGGCCATTCTTATCCATCTGCTCATGGTATACTTGGAAGCCTGCTTCCCCTTGTTAACTCCCGCATAGAGGACAAAGAGAGGTCGTTCTTCGCCAATTTTTCGTTCTCTCGAAGTATGTAATGTGTGTTTCTTACATTGAGGCTGCTGTAAGCGTCTTTTCTTGTTGTCCATAGTTTTTGGAAGCAAAGGGATGATGATATTTTGGGTTCTATGGAACGTTGAAGAGACCTTGGGTAGGAAGGCCAGGTCTGGCGAGAGAATTATTTTGTTTATTAGGCAGTATGGTTCCATCATGGACAGGGCTTGGATTTTGCTTTCTCTACTAGGGCCACGAGAAGTGCAGTTTTTGAGTGATGTTTTTGTCTGAGCTGTCCTCTATCGGTTTGAATGGATGGGATCCTTTGCGAGTTTGGTATCCATGAACGAGGAGAGTGCTGCCACTTGTATCTGCAGCATGGCTTGGGAGATATTTTGGTCTGCTCCATCTTGCAGAAAATCCAGAATTGTTGGGATTATTCCTCTGCTGGGGATCAGTTTATGTTCCAGGAGACAAACGTTCCTCACTTTCTCGTAGATTGCCCTGGTTACGGGCTTCCTACTGTCTAGGATGGTATTGATTACCTTATCTGACAGCTCTTTGTTCTGAAGTCTTACCCCTTCAGTAACCGAGCAAAAAGCTTCAGGATTCGTGGTTTGGATGGTTGACTGGGCCCTGTGATAAGAGATCTGGCCGGTCCATCAGTGTCAGTTGAGGTTAGATGCTGAGGTTTTTTCAAGTGACTGAACCATGCTCTGTGGGGCCAGTGCGGTGCTACTAGTATCACTGTTGCTCTCTCTGTCTTTATTTTTTGAATCACTCTTGGTATTATGGCAGTAGGAGGCAATGCATAACAGTTGCCATCTCCAGCTCTGACTGAAGGCATCTACTCCGCTGTTGCCATCCGTAGGATTTAGTGAGAAGAACGTTGGGGATTTTGTGTTTGCTTTGGAGGCAAACAGATCTACCTCAGGCAACCCCCCCCTTCTTTTGAGTGATTTGTTTGTCTGTTTTATGGTCGTCCGGCTCAGGGAGTCTGACAGATTATTGTCTGTTCCTTTCAGGTGGAAGGCCGATATTGACCTTATGTTTGATTCCGCATATAGCAGGATTGTTCCCGTCAGCCTCATCAAGATTTTGGACTTTGTCCCTCCTTGCCCGTTTAGGTATGCCACTGTTGTCGCGTTGCCGATAGGATTTTTACTTCACTCTGCTGTATTGCTGGTTTGAATGCTTCCAATGCTTCCCCCACAGCTTTTAGCTCCCTCATATTTGAGGAGGCTTGGGCCCATCTGGAACTCCACTTCTGTGTGCAGAGCCCCTCCATGTGTGCCCCCCAGCCTAGAGCGCTGGTATCGTTGGTGATCCTGACTGGGTCAGATTTAGGCTATTTGCGTTCTTCGGTGTATCGAAGTAGATTGAGCCACTATTGGAGTGTTTGACTGTGGTTGGAACCGGAATGGACTTGTCCAGGGATGAGTGGTTGCCATCCCACTGGGACAAAATGCAATTCTGTAGGGGTCTCATGTGAATCTGTGCCCAGGTGACGGCTGGGATTGAAGATGTCATCAGCCCTAGCATGGTCATTCCCTGTCTGATTGTAATGGCGTTGGTTCCACTTAGAGTGGTTACTGCCTGTGTGATTTTTTTTTTTTGTTAACGGAAGGAAGAAATGTTTTGGTTAGTCTAGTATATAGCCAAAATACACCAGTCTTTGGCTTGGGGTCATCTGATTTCTCTGTATTCACCCCAGTTTTTGCAGATGGGACATGCTTGCGCGCAGGTTGTTCTCTAGGGTTTCCACTGAACATGCAAAGAATAGTAGAGCATCTAGGTATGGTATTATGCCAATGCCTTGTTGTCTTAGACCCTTTAGCGCTTCTGCCATTATCTTTGAGAAGATTCTGGCGATCCCAGGGCCACAATTGGGTGGAGGTGATCAAATGGATGGACAGGCATCCCCAGTGAATACACGCGCAACAACATCTGTGGAACCCAGCCATGCCGGGTTGAAGCAGCAGCAGGGGGTCCCTCCAGCATTGCGGTATGGGGAAAAGCCAGTGCTTTTGTTTTAGATTGGGGGGATGATTTCAGACTCCTCGGTAGGGGTTAAATCTCAGGCAAAGCAAGTTTTTTCCTCAAAGTTGCTGCTCCTGCTCACCCTCCCAAGGCCTGCTGGACTGAATGCGATGCTGGCAGGGGGCCTCCTGCTACTAGCACAGAGACAAGGTAAAATAATAAACGTTTCTTGCGGGTCCTGTGGGTCCAGAGGAAACGACTGAGGCACGCAGGAAAGATTGTGAAATTTCTAATGGTGGACTTATGTGTTTCCTGTTTCAGGGAAGAGGAGCCTATCTCTCGAATGCTGCCCTGGAAGATGATTTGAGAAAAAAAAATCTTCATCAGTTTAGGCCAATATGTTTTCTTCTACATATTTTTGGCCAAAAAATAAATAAAAAAATAAAATCACAATAAGCGTATATTGATTGGTTTGCGCAAAAGTTACAGCGTCTACAAAATAGGGGATAGATAGAGCATTTTTATTAATATATATATTTTTTTTACTAGTAATGGTGGTGATCAGCAATTTTTATAAGGACTTGCGACATTGTGGCAGACAAATTGACACTTTTTTGGGACCAGTGCTATAAAAATTCACAGATTACTGTATGACACTGGCATGGTAGGGGTTAACACTAGGGGGCAATCAAAAGGGTTAAGTGTGTCCCAAGGAGGTGTTTCTAAATGGGGGGGAGGGGGTAGTGGACTAACTGAGTACAGAGAATGCTGTTCCTAATTACTAGGAACAGACGATCACACTGTACTCCCCTGACATAACAAGGATCGGCTTTGTTTACACTGGAAAATGCCCGTACTCCCCCTGTGGAGCAACTGCAGGCTGCCGGCGGACATCGTGCTCGCCGGACACACGAATCAGCTCCGGGGTCGTACACGTGCCCACTGTATCCATTATATGAAGCACCGTACTGGTACGGCGATTCGCGCAATACAACTACAGCAGCTGGTCGGCAAGTGGATAGTGTGATTGTTCTGCACCACTAAATATTTAAACATATGAAAGTATGCAGGCCTTCTCATCCTATAAGAGAGAATGGTAATTTTAGTGCCAGCAACCAGGAATTCAGATCAATGCTTGGATCCCGTAGGTCTCATGTACACTGTGTTTTAGTCCCGATGCATGAAGCTTTGGCATTAAGCTGTAGGTCAGGGGTGCCCAACCTTTTGAAGAGCAAGGGCCACATAAGCAAGTTGGTAACCAGTCGAGGGCCACAATGAGCGGAGCGGGCGGATGACGGGTCACGGCTACTCTATAGGCCCTCTGATCCGCCCAGATGAAAGGGGACGAATTCCCTTCTGTTTTTCTGATTGGAGGTAGGCAGGTGTAAACAGGCATCTGTCGCTCTATAGAGGTGAATTAAGGGTCCCATTTGGTCGGGCTGATCGTGTGAAAAGGGCCTAAGACTGCTTTCACACTGATGTGCTGCGGTTTACCCAAACGGGTGCAGCGTAGTGCACCTGTGTCTATCCTGCGGGTTAGTTAAACTTTGCCATAGACTCCACCTGTGGCAAAAGCCGGCCCTGTAGAGGAAGCATTGGCTCATGGGGCTCTGCTCCGTAGCCGCTTTCTTCCTCTACCACCAGCTTTATTCACAACACTGATGCTATGGTATGGCGGGTCAGCAACCTGCGATCTGGGCTTGTCAACCCACCATTCCAGAGCAGGAGGTCGCGGGCCACATGAGAGGGCTCCGCGGGCCACATGTGGCCCCTGGGCCACTGGTTGGCCACCCCTGCTGTAGGTGGAGGGCTAAGGTGAACCTGCCAGTGGTCTGTCAAACTTTACAGGAGGCTATCAGCTGCTGCAACTGGATGGTGCACCTAGCAGTACATGCATTTATGAAAACGTGCCCAGGGACAAATGCTCAGAATGCAGACTGCTTACAGACTAAGCTTTCTACTCAGGGCGCATACTTCCCTAAATGGAAGGAAGGAAGGAAGGAAGGAAGGAAGGAAGGAAGGAAGGAAGGAAGGAAGGAAGGAAGGAAGGAAGGAAGGAAAGAAAGAAAGAAAGAAATGCAAGTCTGGACTTTATCAGCTTAAAAAAAAAAAAAAAAAAGGACACCTTTCAGGGGGAGTGGGGTGCAGATACCTGTCTGAGAAGGGTATTTGCACCACTTCCGGGTTCGGATCCCCGTGGGGAATCCAGCCTGGCACGTCACCCCCCCCCGCTGCCTCCTGGGAAACACTGCTCTCAGGAGAGAGCGGGGACCATTGACGGCCCGCCGCGATCCTCGCGCATGCGCAGTAGGGAATCGGGCAGTGAAGCTGCAAGGCTTCACTTCCTGATTCACTCACCGAGGATGGCGGCGGACGCAGCTGAGGACCAAGCGATTGCTCAGCCTCGGCTGCCGACATCGCGGGCGCGCTGGACAGGTAAGTGTCCTTTTTTTTTTTTTAAAGTCAGCAGCTGCCGTATTTGTAGCTGCTGGCTTTTAAAATAAAAATTTGGCCAAACCTCCGCGTTAACAGAAAGCTGCCCAAGTGTTTTGCCTTCAAGTCATAACAAAGACAAACATGAAAATACAAAACAGGTTGGTTTGCTACAGATCTTCAGCTTGTGTTAGCTGTTTATTCAGAACATTTGATTTGCCAAGATAAAATGCATTTCATATCAATATAGACTGAGGTTTGATCAAGTTGCCAAAATGCTTGTTTCATTGAATGAAGCTGATAATTAATGGTGTGTTGTTAATGATTTAATAAAAGCTCAATCCCATGAGGCACATTAGCATCGTAATTTGAGTTGCAGCATTGACAACTGATTTTGCTTTCAGGAGCACGTCTGTGGTAGGTTTCTCCCTATACATCTACAAATGTGGTTCACAGGATTTCACATCCAACAGCTGGTTAGAATGCTATCTGTTCAGAACAGTGCACCCCCCTTCCCCCCAGCCCGGTCACGGTTCATAACACTGGAGAGGGTCACAGACTGCCACTGTCATTTGCTTTTCCTCTAAAGAAATTTAAGACTTGGACCCATCTGGTAGATTGCCTTAATATACTGTGGAATCACGAGGCTTGCTAGTTTGTTGTCAGTAAAATAAATGTATTGGCTTCAGACACAAAAGTTTTAAATAGTTTACTAAAATGTGTTTTTCCAATTACTAAACTTAGTTTAATACCCTTGTTATGCTCTCACTTCATTTCTCCAAGTGAACACTGGGTACAAAAAAAAGGGCACAGAGAAATTAAAAAAAAAGGGACATTTGCATTTTATTGTAGGTCAGAACTGATTTTAATCTTCATTTTTTTTTAACACAAACTGTATAAATTTACACTAGAGCCGATTTACAAAACATTTAACAAAGAAAAATTAAAGCAGAAGCAAAAACAGAAATTAAACCTGACTGGTTACTATGGCACAGCTCATGGTCTACATTTCAAAAATGAACCATAATGTGGCCACCAACTTAACACCTTAACAAAAGAAGGTAAAACAAATCCTAATGTCTCAACACAGTTTTGGAACTTTGAGTTGTGTTCGTAAAAATTGTTCATATCAAATCGCAATTACTTTGTGTATCCAGGTGATTCATATATTTTTTATTTAGGACAAATTGGGCTTTGGTAATGGATAGCTCCCGATTTTTAATTTAGCAAAAAAACACACAAAAAAAAATAAAATGTATTTTTTTTATATTTCGATAAAAAAAAAAAATAAAAAAAAAAACAACCAAAAATAAATTCTCCTGTACACCAACATTGACCTAGATCATACACTTATCCAGCTAGATTTTCTTTAACCACTTAAGAGCCGGATCTTTAGGCAGCTAAAGGACCCAGACAGTTTTTGCGATTCGGCACTGCGTCGCTTTAACTGACAATTGCGCGGTCGTGCGACGTGGCTCCCAAACAAAATTGGCATCCTTTTTTTCCCCACAAATAGAGCTTTCTTTTGGTGGTATTTGATCCCCTCTGCGTTTTTTATTTTTTGCGCTATAAACAAAAATAGAGCGGCAATTTTGAAAAAAATTCAATATTTTTTTTTACTTTTTGCTATAATAAATATCCCCCAAAAAGATATAAAACATTTTTTTCCCCTAAGTTTAGGCCGATACGTATTCTTCTACCTATTTTAGGTAAAAAAATAAAAATAATAATAAAATAAAAAAATCGCAATAAGCGTTTATCGATTGGTTTGCGCAAAACTTATAGAGTTTACAAAATAGGGGAGAGTTTTATTGCATTTTTATTTACTACTAATTGCGGCAATCAGCGATTTTTTTTCGTGACTGCGACATTATGACGGACACGGACAATTTTGACACATTTTTGGGACCATTGTTATTTTTGCATTGTTTACTGTGAAAATTACAATTGCAGTTTGGGAGTTAACCACAAGGCGGCGCTGCTGAAGGGGTTATGTGTGACCTCATATGTTTTTCTAACTGTAGGGGGGTGTGGCTGTAGGTGTGACGTCATTGATTGTGGTTCCCTATATAAGGGAACATACGATCAATGACAGCGCCACAGTGAAGAATGGGGAAGCTGTGTTTACACACAGGTCTCCCCATTTTCAGCTCCGGGGACCGATCGCTGGACTCTGGCGGCGATCGGGTCCCGCAGTCACGGAGCTTCGGACCGGGTCACAGGAGCGCGCCCACGACCCACGGCTGGGCACTTAAAGAGGACGTACCTGTACGTGCTTGTGCCCAGCTGTGCCATTCTGCCGATGTATATGTGCAGGAGGCGGTCCTTAAGTGGTTAACACATAGTTGCATGTTTCTCCTATAGTAAGGAGGAAGAGACTCAATTTATATTTTCTCCATTCAAGAAAGAGAAGGGGGGGAAAAAAAAACACACGGGGATGGAGTGTACAATGACCAATTACTGCAGTGGCCAGAGGATATTACAGCGATCAGGTGGATCAAAAACCAAGCCTCCCAGTTCCCAATCTTAAAGGAGTGTTCCAGGCATTTTATTAACCCCCCCCCCCCCACATTGACCACTTCCTATAATCTACTTGACCTTTTTTTCCTGCAGTGCAAACACCATTGTATGATGTTTTAATCCTCCACTTCCACAGTAAGTCGCCGCAGCGAGGTATGTCATGTACGCTCGCCCTTTGGCTCCTGGGGTGAGTGTCATCAATCCCAGGAGTCAATGGGCCTCTGCCACTTGTAGCAACGCTTCAACGTGCTTTGTATGATATGCACATGCACGAGATAGCCAGCAGCTTTCGGAAGGAGATACCAACCAGTAGGCTTCAGATACCCACACGAAAGGTGGGAGCACGCTCGGTGGGGGCAGCAAGGTACAGTTAAAAGAAAATAAAAATGTATTTACAAAATTTACATTCACTACTAATCCTGTTGGATATGGAATTAGGTGAAAACAGAGGTGTTTAAAAAAAAACAAAAAAACCTGGAACTCTGCTTAAGTACAGGACCCAGGGCTCTCAGTGAGAGCCTGATCTCTGTGCTAGAAGCATGCTGTGTAGCTCACTCCCAGCATAAAATCAACCATGCATATATGCCCTATATACAGACCCACGTCCTTGAGGGTTAATATTCTCAATCTCCTTTAAGGTTCACTAATTTAGCAATACATTTCAGAATTCTCTAAACAGTCAAAAAATATTTTGGTATAATATCCATCCAAACATTCTCAAGTCTTGCACAACAGTAAAGCAATGAATACAAATGTCCAATGATGTTTTGCTGTGATAATTCACAGCAGAAGCCAATGTCCTCCGGCTCCTGCCAATCGCTCATAAAACACAGAGAACTGATACATGCCTATATAAACAAGGCACATCTCAGTTTTGACAGGGGGAGGAGGGAGCGATCCTGTGTCTCTGCCATGCAGGGACATAAGCCAGGAGAGTCCCTGCCCACCCACAACCCCACAGGACACTATGGGACAGAACCAGAAGCACACATTATGTATGAGGATACTAAATCCCAGGGTGTGTACGTTTACTGACATAACCCCCCCCTCCCATGTCCCTGGTTCTGGGATGTACAGGGGGGAAACGTCTCGCTGCACTGTACACAAAGTTTGTAGGGCCGCTGGTGTCCAGGGTTCCACTACCCTTGTAGTGCAGGATATAAAATGAGCCTCCCTCAGGGCTCCAGGAGTATGAACAGAAGTACAGTCAAACAGTGTACCACAAAACCAGACATGTACATCTCTTCTGCAGGCTGGTTAGACTGGCAGAGTGCGGCAACAAAGCAGTAGGCCCAGATGAAGATCATAGCGGAAAAAAAATGGGGGGGGGGGGGGGTAGAGAAACCCCCCCCCCCCTCATCATGTGAAAGGCTAGGCAAAAGTTCCTAAAGGAGCACTTAGGTTGGCCACGCCAATCTGCAAAGCTAGGACGGTTGGTATGTAGTCTGTGCAAAAGAAAGCAACAAATTCCATACTCTGTCTCTAGTCCGCATTCACCAGGGTCAGGAGATTGCATCTTTGGGGTTTTCAAAGGACACTTTCCCATCGTGTTCCACTCTGAGCCGGGCAGGAAAAGCATAGCATATTTGTAGTTATGCACAGGTAATCTGCGCTTGGCATCCATGAAGGTCTGGCGACGGTGCTGAATCTCAGCCGAGAAATCCAGGAAAGGCGATTTTGACATTCCCAAAGGCAATGTTCCCCTTCATCCTCGACATTCTGAGGGCCGCATCCTGATCCTTATAGTTAAGCATTTTCGCTATTATGTGCGTGGCGGAGCTCCCTGCGGTGGTGGCCTGGCCGGCATGCGGTGGGCCCTCTCCGCCGCCAGCATGGGGGAGATGGCCTCCCTCCCATATGATGTTATAAGGCATTTTTCAAGGAACGCTGTGGGATCCTTGCCCTCTGGAAGGCCAATCAAACGAAGGTTGCACCTCCGCAGCCTGTTCTCCATTTCGTCCTGCTTGGAGAACAGCTTCTGAATCTGTTGCTGCATGCGGTCCACTCCGGTCTGTAATGGCGGGAGGGCGTCTTCCACATCCCTCAGGCGGGTCTCCGCGGTCTCGTAGGTTATGCAGGTCTTGCTTAAGGAGGGAGATGTCCACCATAACCTCCTCAATCTACGTGGCCAGTGAGCTAAGACAGAGCGTAATAGCCTCCAGGAGCTTGGCTGTGTCGCCCGCTGGTCTCTCCTCACCTTCCTTTGCCTCGCTGCCATCTTCCTCCCGCTCCGCCGAGTCTTGGTGACGGTATTGTGCCAGTTTCACCGCTGTGGATTTCTGCGATTTGGGCAGCGACGTGATGCCCTTGGCTCTGGGTTTCAAGACAGGTAAGCAGGGAAACAAAATATGGTCTGTAGAGGACAGAATGCTTAGGATTACAGGATCAATGGCCGGAACTCCCTGGAAAGCATCCTACTCCATGTACCGTCAGGTCACGCCCTCATTGGGATCCTTTTTAGCAAAAACATGTAGCAGAATACATATTGGCCTAAATTCATTTAGGAATTCGATTTTTTTTTTATTATTAATATTGGATGTTTTATAGCAGAAAGTAACACAAATAGTGATCAAATAGCCCCAAAAGAAAGCTCCATTTGTGGGAAAAATAATTACATAACTGTTCCACTTTGGGAGGTCAAGTGGTTAAGACAAGCCAGAAATTCACAAACAGAAGACATCCCCCCCATCTTGCAGTGTTGAGGTGGGAGCGCATCTTCATGCAGAAGAGTTTTTTTTCCCCAGCAGGTTCAGGGCTTTTGGGCTGGCAAAAAAATTTGGCCACAAAGGAGGTGAAAGGCTTGTTAGATTTGTCCTTCGAGGAAGATCCCTGGCCACGAAAACGACTTTTGTCAGCAAAAAAAAGGGGGGGGGGGGGGGGGGACACATACCTTGCGACGGGAGTCTTGTCTTCCGAGCTTGAAGTAGTAAAGTGCTCTTAACCCACCAGTGAGATTTATGTTATTACAAGCCACGCTGAACAGTCTGGTCAGCAGACCAATCACTGTCTAATGCTTGCAGCCTTAACCTACGCAACATCTCCAAAATACACCCTTTCCTAATCAACGGCATCGCAAAGCTTCCAATTCACCACCAGTTAGCTCTCGCCTCAACTACTGAAACTTCCTCTTCGTTGGCATATATTTATATAGACTATTGGCCTTTAGCCCATCATGAATGCTGCTGACAAACTTATCTAGCATCCCAACCATTCACTGTCTGCTACTCCTCTCTGCCAATCCCTCCAAATTAACAAATTAAAAAAAGGATTTTTAATAAACCGCTTACCTGTAAAATCCTTTTCTTGAAGTACATCACGGGACACAGAGCGCATAGCCATTACACTTGGGTTATATGGGTACCTTCAGGTGATGGACACTGGTGTAATCAATTTCACAGGAAGTTTCCTCCCTATATAACCCCCTCCCACTGGGAGTGCTTCAGTTTTGTAGCAAGCAATTCCTCCGAGGTTACACAATGTTCCCCAAAAGAGGGGTGGGAGCTCTGTGTCCCGTGATGTACTTCAAGAAAAGGATTTTACAGGTTAGCTGTTTATTAAAAATCCTTTTTTCTTTATCGTACATCACGGGACACAGAGCGCATAGCCATTACACTTGGGATGTCCTAAAGCAATGCTCTATGAAGGGAGGGAGACCATAAGAGCCTAGAATAGCCAAACAAAAAAATTATCAGGAAGTAAAGTAGCTCCACCAACAGAGAAAAGGGGGCGTGACCCGGGCCCGAGGATTCTATACTGCTGCCCGTAGGACCGCCTGCCCAAATGCTGCGTCCGTACCCTTTGCAACGTCCAACTTATAAAATTTAAAACCTGTGCCATAGAGATCTGATGGTGTGCCGCCCAGGAGGCACTCATGGCCCTCGTAGAATGGGCTTTAACTGATAAGGGAGGTGGAACGCGCTTCAGACCATAGGCCTGAAAAATCAGCTGCTTAATCCACCTAGCCAAGGAAGACTTGGCAGCCGGCTGACCCTTCTTGGGGCCATCCGGAAGAACAAAAAGCACATCTGTTTTCCGAATCTTCTCTGTAGCCTTGAGATAGACCCTCATGGCTCGAACCACGTCCAAAGTATGAAGCAGTCTTTCCTCTCTGGACTGGGGAGTAGGAAAGAAGGATGGTAGGACTAGGTCCTGATTCAAGTGAAAACTGGATATGACCTTAGGAAGGAAAGAAGGTTGAGGCCGCAGAACCACTCTGTCCTTATGCAGAATAAGGTATGGCTCCCTGCATGACAAGGCTGCCAGCTCGGAAACCCTTCTGGCCGAAGCCATAGCCACCAAGAAAACCAACTTTCGGGTTAGTAGCACAAGAGGGATTTCTGTCAGAGGTTCAAACGGCTGCCTTTGTAAAGCTGACAAGACCAGATTTAAATTCCAGGGGCAGAGGGGAGCTCTAATAGGGGGATTCACATGCAAGACCCCCTGCAAGAAGGTTTTCATAAACGAATGGGTGGCCAAGGGTCTTTGAAACCATATCGATAAAGCTGACACCTGCCCCTTTAGAGTACTAAGAGCCAACCCTTTGTCAACGCCAACCTGGAGGAATCGCAAGATCCTGTCAATAAAAAACTTTTGAGGATTCCATTTTTGAGACTCGCACCACTCCACATAGGTCCTCCAGACTCTGTAATAAATATTTCTAGAGACTGGTTTCCTAGCCTGAATCAACGTAGATATGACCTGAGCTGAGAGGCCTCTGCCCTTAAGAATTAGGGATTCAGCCGCCAAGCCGTCAAATTTAGCTGCTGTGAAGCAGGGTGGCAGATTGGGCCCTGAGACAGCCGATCTGGGCGCAGGGGGAGCGGCCACGGCGCCCCTACTGACATCCTCACGATGAGTGCGTACCAAGCCCTCCTGGGCCAGGCTGGGGCCACCAGGATCACAGGCCTGCGCTCCACCCTGATCCTCCGTAGAAGGCGGGGAATCATCTGCAGTGGAGGGAACGCATACAGGAGAGAAAACTGGTGCCAGGGGCAAACCAACGCATCGGTCCCGTAGGCCGAGGGATCCCTGGCTCGGGATATGAATTTGTCCAACTTTTTGTTGGATCTCGTTGCCATAATGTCCACATCTGGAACTCCGAATCTTTGGCAAATCTCTTGGAATACCTGGGGGTGAAGAGACCACTCCCCCGGGAGCAACTGTTGACGCCTCAAAAAATCTGCTTGAGAATTGTCTATCCCTGGGATGAACACCGCCGAGATGCAGGGTACATGGGCTTCGGCCCATGAGAAAATCAGGTTTACTTCCCTTTGGGCCGCTAGGCTCCTCGTGCCCCCCTGGTGGTTTATGTATGCCACCGCAGTGGCATTGTCGGACTGTATCCTTACTGGAAGACCCTGAAGGGGAAGAGTCCAGGCGACCAGGGCCAGCCGAGCAGCTCTGATCTCTAGGATATTGATGGGAAGCAGTTTTTCTGCCTCCGACCACTGCCCTTGCTGGATCTGTCCTTCTAGAACTGACCCCCAACCTGACAGGCTGGCATCCGTGGCTACTATCTTCCACGTGATGGGGCAAAAGGATTTCCCCTTTGACAAATTTTGAGGGACCAGCCACCAGAACAGGCTGCGCCGTACCCCTGGGGAGAGAACTAACGGACGATCTAATGCCTGAATGGACTTGTTCCAAGCAGAGAGAATGGCTGCCTGGAGATATCTGGTATGGATCTGGGCGTAGGGCACTGCCTCGAAGGCGGCCACCATCTTCCCCAGCAGTCGCATACATAGGCGAATAGTCGGCCTCCTCTTGCCTAAGACCACTTGAACTGCTTGAGTTATTGATCTGACCTTTGCTTGAGGTAAAAATATCCTCTGGCAGTCTGTATCTAGCCGAAGGCCTAGATATTCCAACTGCTTTATGGGTTGCAATATCGATTTTTCTTGGTTCACAATCCATCCGAATTCCTCTAGATGCCGAACTGTGCGAACTACTGCATGATTGAGGTTGGAAGCTGATCTGTCGATAACCAGAAGATCGTCCAGGTATGCCAGGACCAAAATGCCTTCTGTCCTTAGGACGGCTAGCACCGGGGCTAACACCTTTGTGAATACCCGCGGAGCTGTTGCCAACCCGAAAGGGAGGGCTACGAACTGGTAATAACGGTGATCATAAAACGAAGAAACTTGTGATGTGCCGGGTAGATCGGCACGTGCAGATACGCATCCTTTATGTCTATAGATGCTAGAAAGTCGTCTTGATGTAGGCTGGCTGCCACCGAACGTATGGACTCCATACAAAAGGTCTGAATCTTTAGAAAGCGATTTAGGCGTTTGAGGTCTAAGATAGGCCTGACGTCGCCATTGGGTCTCTTGGAAGACTTGACCCCTGAAAATGAGGAGGGGGGACTTCCCGAAACTCTGGCTTGTAGCCCGTGGCTACCACGGACAGTACCCAAGAGTCGGAAATTCTGGCCTCCCACACTTCGGAGAAAAACCGAAGCCTTCCCCCCACCCAAGAGAGTGGGGGCACCCCTTCATGAATCTGACTTGATGACTGGTTTAACCGGCTTGCGAGACCATGGCCTCTTGCCTGCCGTGGCTTGTCCTTGTGGGCGGCTATTAAATGCTGAACGCCCGGGAGGCCGTCGATACTGACGGGAAGTTGAAGGGGCCGAGCCTGCGAAGGCCTGTCGCTTAAACGCGGGCCCACGCGGTCTTTTCTTGACAGGTAAGAAAGAACTTTTACCACTTGATATGGTCTGGATATATTTATCTAGGTCTTCCCCGAATAGTCTCCCACCATGAAAGGGAAATCCTGCTAAAAGCCTTTTGCAGGGTGCCTCTGCTGACCAGTTCTTCAGCCACAAAAGGCGACGCATATGAACCAATAGCAGAGATAAACGGGACGCCTGTTGAATGGAGTCCTTAATAGCATCTACTGCAAAGCAGAGAGTCCTTGGGAGGTCAGCCAATTCACGAGCTTGCTGAGCCGGTATGTCCCTTAATATTTGTTTAGTCTGATCCTTTAAAGCCTGACAAACGCCAATGGCTGCCACCGCTGGCTGAACCACGGCACCTACTGTGGTAAAAGAAGCCTTCAGTAGGGTCTCCAACTTTTTGTCGACCGGATCTTTAAACATCTGGACATTTTCAACCGGACAGGTCAGGGATTTATTCACGCAGGAAATGGCTGCGTCCACGGTAGGGAGTGCCCATTTCTTTGCAAATTCCTCTTCCATAGGATAGAGAATAGTGAACCTTTTAGGAGGGATAAAAATCCTATCAGGTCGAGCCCAATCCTGAAAAATCACGCTCTCCAGAAGGGGGTGAACCGGACAAGAATCACAACTCAACGGTGCCTTCAAGGAACCTAAAGAGGATACCGTGGGGGCTAATTGTTCTGACACTGGAAGTTTAAAAGCAGTGCGAACCATATCTGTCAGAGACTGGATCCACAGGCTCTCCGCTTGAGAAGCCGAAAAAAATTAATCTACAGTGGAACCCTCAATGTCTGAACCGTCGGGACTCGGGTCCGCTTGATCCCACTGTGGGTCCAATTCCTCCGAAGAGAGGACCTCTGCATCTGAAAACACCAATCTAGGTGACGGGGATCTAGCCCGCTTGCCACCTGGCAAAGAGCGGGCAATTAAAGCAGTTAACCTTTCCTCTAGCCCACCCAGGGTGGTCGCTAGCATTTCTTCCGTAACGTAAACGGGAATGGGTTGATTGGGGGCCGCCTCTGCCCCTAGCACCCTCAATGGCTCCTGCAACATGCTGTTCGGTGGTCTATCTGGTGAGGGTGGGACCGCTGGAGCCTGGCCCAAATCCTCTGACCCCGACGGAGACCCCTTTAGTTTTTTGGTACCTTTTGCAGCCTTAGCTGGTCCTGATCCCTTGGGAGCCATTGCACAACCTTGAGACACCCCTAAAGCCAACACCCAACTGTTGTAGCTAGAAGTGAACCATTAATAAGAACAGGCTATAGTAAACATTTTCCAAATTTCCATACGCCCGAGAAGGCGGCAATACCGAGGAAGTCCTGTGAGTATTGCCACACCAATGCCCGTTAGCTGGAGCCCAAGGTTGCACCGACTGAGATACTGCCAGATCTAAGGCTGAGTCCCTTTAAGAAAAAAATCCTTTTTTTTTTTTCTCTGGTCAGTATGGAGCTAAGTCCAGACCTGAAGATCCACAAACCCCCACTGGGTGTCACTGTATAGCCAGAAATGGCTCAGCTGCGCGCTCTGTGTCCTCAGCCTCCTCTGCTTTCAGGAGGGAATGACCAGCCAGGAAATGCTTTGCTGCTTTAACTGAGACCTGACGCTGCTGGCCCGCCCCCCCCACGCACGCTGACGCTGTAAAAGGCGGCGCGCGCGCGCCCCCCCCCCACGCTGAAACCAACATGGAGGAAGCAGAAAGCAGAGGAGAAGCCTGGACCAGCGCTAGCAACCCAACAGACACCAGGCAAGACACTAATCTTATTGTAATGCACACATAGAGGAAGCTGTCCCCATAGGCTTCCTAAGAAACAGGAGTTTTGCCAGCATTTCCTCCTTATAGCACGTGGGGCTGCAGTATCATGCTAACAGGCAGATCTGGGGGGAGTAGCAAATACATATCTTTAAAAGCATACATATACCTACATGTTATCTGGGGAAACATTAGTACATCCCATCCTGCCTCAAAAGACATAGTGGAGATAGTGGCTGATGCACAAGCATACCATTAGCCGACCCAGAACCCCCAGGGGGATACCTACTGTCGAACCAAGTCCCGCAGGCTCCCTCTTACCTGCTCCACGCCGCAGGGTATTGCAAAATGCAAGAGGCCCAATCTTCCCCCATCTCCGTGGGTATTGTCTTGGACCTTCAGGGACCGGGGTCCTGTGTTAAGGAACCCACACACCTGGACCTATATAGCATCCTGGCATCAGTAGCGTTTAGTTCTTGGAAGAGACTAAGGCACTGGAGCCCAGAATCCAGCCCTCCAAGGAGAGGCATTATAGGCAAAACCCCATGCAAGCAGGGCCCGGGTACTGTACACCTTGGCTTTGAAGCACTTCGGACGGATCCGGCTAGCTATCCTGGGTCCCGAGACCTCCGAGGGACAGCTAGACGTGACCAACACCTAAGACACTGGCGAAAAAACTGAAGCACTCCCAGTGGGAGGGGGTTATATAGGGAGGAAACTTCCTGTGAAATTGATTACACCAGTGTCCATCACCTGAAGGTACCCATATAACCCAAGTGTAATGGCTATGCGCTCTGTGTCCCGTGATGTACGATAAAGAAATACTAACAACCTAAAAAGCCACACACAACTCGGCCCCCAGCTACACCAATAACCTAGTCCCCAAATACCAACCAAATAATTGTTTGAACCTCCCAAGACCTCCTGCTCTTCTAGCTTCCTCATCACCTCCTCCCATGCTCAACTCCAGGACTTTCCCCATCCTATGGAATTCCCTACCCCAATCTGTCTATCACATACACTGTTCACTTTTAGACAATCCCTGAAAGCCCTTCTCTTCAGAGAAGCCTATCCTGCCCACACCTAACTGACTATTATCTCC
Source organism: Rana kukunoris (assembly GCA_029574335.1). NCBI lineage: Eukaryota > Metazoa > Chordata > Amphibia > Anura > Ranidae > Rana > Rana kukunoris. The sequence continues at coordinate 240,994,381 of CM056051.1, forward strand.
ATCAGCTGATACCCCACAGTTATCTTTTGTATCATTTATCCCTCCCTTTTAGATTGTAAGCTCTAACAAGCAGGGCTCTCTGATTTCCCCTGTATTAAATTGTATTGTAACTATACCGTCTAACCTCATGATATAAAGCATTGTGCCAACTGTTGGCAGAAAGAAAATCCTGCATAATAAAATATTAAACCCATCCATGATGAAGCATGGCTGTCTCCTTCAATAAACAATAGAGAAAACTAAAAAAAAAGTTCAGTAAACATAACGGCATCTTATTGAACTACCATGCCTAAAGAATCATCTTCCAAAAGCACACTGACCACTGAAAACCAAAATCAAAAGTTACATGGCTTCCTGCATTAGAAAGATTGTAAATGACAGCAGAAAATAAAGAAAAATGTTTTAAAATTACCGGAAGTCATCAAGCGTTTCCTCTATCATGTTTCTTATAAAATTAATTTGAACAGATGTTAAGGGGGCTCCACTTTTCTCACTAGCCAATGAATCAGTAATTTTTTCTGACAATGCGGAAGCGATGTCTGAACTGATTGATGTAGATAACTTTGGGCCTGTAAAATGAAAAAAGCATAGGACACTAAATACCAAAGAAAAATGTACTACAATCTACTAAACTTTGTCTTAAAAAGTTAAATAATAATTTACATATCTTAAAGTGGACGTAAACCCCCAAAAAAAAAAAAATTTTTTTTTTGATGTCACAATGTAGAGTATAAGATTTCCTATCATCTGTGCCTAGTCTTGCCACACAGTTCATCCAGATCTGAGAAATCCTCTTTTAATGTTCAGTGAAAATGAACAGCCTTCCAGATAAAAACCTGCCTAAAAGTCAGTTTTCTCTCTTCTTGCTTTGAGTGACAGGTTATTTACATATCTAGCTTGGACATGTTTATCATATGTTATGTTAATCATATGTTATGTTATGTTTATCATAACATGAGTTGATTCACAGTATGAAAAGTGAGAAATCCACCCCTCCCCCACATAACACATCCTGGTAATATACAATGAACTTTGGATCACCTCATGTTATGATAAACATGTCCAAGCTAGATATGTAAATAACCTCTCACTCAAAGCAAGAACAGAGAAACGGACTTTATAATTTGGCAAGTTTTTATCTGGAATTCTGAACATTAAAAGAGGATTACTCAGCGCTGGATTAAATCTGTGTGGCAAGACTGGGCACAGATGATTGGAAATCTTATACTCTATAGTGTGACATCAAAAGAAAAAAAATTGTGTTTTTGTGTGTGTGTAAATGTGCTGTTGGTGCAGACTTACTTGCTGTGTTGTGATCTCTCCTCAGCGGCGCTTGAAACAAACGCCGAGGGAGAGATCAGATAGCTTCCTCCTTCCTGTATTTACACAGGAGGAGGAAGTGACAGGGCGGGCGGGCGCGCGCATTGGCTGGGAGCGATCCGGAGGGGGCGGGTGAAAATGGATAGCCGCCCCCTCTTGTCGGATAGCTCCTGCAGCCCCGATCCCCCCCAAGGCAGCAACGTATATATACGTTGATGTGCCTGTCGGTGCCATTCTGCCGACGTAAATGTACATGCGGCGGTCCTTAAGTGGTTAAAGAAGCTTAGCTTTGCTACCTTTAACCCTGTTAAGACAGACTATGTTAAAACCTAGTTAAAACAGATAATGAAGATCATCTACCTGCACAGTAAAGACAGGGTTAAATATAGCACACACGTCCAGCCCCCTCAAACATTTTAAACTAGTCGAATCTTACAGTACTGGAGAATCGCAAATAGAGGATTTGTGCATAGTTGCGTTGCTTAGCCATGTTTCCATGTCCTATGAACGAAAACATAGGAACTGGAATGCAGAAAAATGGAAGCAGGTGCCCTGGACTAATAAGTCAAAATGTGCAGTTTTTGACTAACAAGAGACAATTCTTCGTGAAGCTGGAGAGCGGTATGATAATGAATGTCTGTAGGCAACAGTAAAGCATAGTGGAGGCTCCTTGCAAGTTTGGGGCTTCATTTCTGCAAATTGAGTTGGAGATTTGGTCAGAATCAAGTGTTCTTAATGCTAAGAAATATAGGCAGAAACTCATCCATCATGCTATACCATCAAGGAGATGTGTGATTAGCCCCTAATTAATGCTACATCAGGACAGACTCCAAACACACCATGCCATTAGGAACCATCTTCAGCATAAAGAAAAAGTAGTCCTGGAAGTGATGATTTAGCTTCCACAGAGCCCTGATCTCCACATCATTGAGTTTGTCTCAGACTACATGAAAGACAGAAGGCTTTGAGGCAGTCTACATCCACATGCGATCTGTGGTTAGTTCTACAAGATGTTTGGAACAACCTACCTGCCGAGTTCCTTCAAAACCTGTAAGAAAGTGTTCCTAGAAGAACTGATGCTGGTTTAAGGGAACAGGTGGTTACACCAAATGTTGGATTTGAAATTCTTTTTATTTACTTTCCATTTTGTTAACATAAAAATAAACCATTAAACACTTCTATTTCTAAAAGCATTTTTAATTCACAGCATTTTTTCACACCTGCCTAAAACTTTTGCACAGTAGTGTGTGTGTATATATATATATATATGTATGTGTGTGTGTGTGTGTGTGTGTGTGTGTATATATACACACACATACACATAATTTGCATTTACATCACATATACTATGTATCCATCAAAGAACACTTAAAAAAGAAGCATAGATTCCCTTTAACAAAAAGCATATTTTTCCTAAAATAATGAAAAACGGTTGCATCTTACATACTTGCTGCATTTGTAATATAAGCTGGAACATCTTGTTTAAATTGGGGTTGCATAAGATTTCCTTTTCTTTCAATTGCTTCTGGAGTCCGTGATACAGGCACCGGTGATGTAGTTAAATTAATATGCTCAGCATTCGATGGTTTTGCAGGCTTAAGAGAAAAACAAAATAAATATAAGACCACTAAATACTTTTTTTTTGTCCATACAACCCTAAAATCATCTGCATTAGCTTATGGCTTGGCCAATTGTGTCCTTGTGATGTGACAGGGCAAACTCTGCCACCAGGGAGATAGAAAATAGTTAAACAAGGATAGTGTCTTATCTCCCTCCCTCTTTCATCCTCAGCAGCACTAGAAACTTCAGCACTGTAAAGCTCCTGAGCCAAAACAATCAAGGCTGAAAATGTACATATTTTATTTGAAGAAAGTGGCATATTGTTTTTGAGACCAAGGAGAGTGGAGAGTTTTCAATAACGGACTAGTCTGGGCTTCAATAAAATGGCAGCCTCCAGCAGAAAGAAACAAGAGCAATGCTGGAGGCAATTTACAGCACACACCAATTTTGGAAGCATAATTATTATCTAAATACCTAAAAAAAAAAAAACAATAACACAACATGTTATGTGTCAACACTACTTTTTTGCAAACATTCATGCTGTATTTACCTTTTAGAGGGCCAGGCAGTTTACCTGAGATTTTTTTTAATTTATTTTTTGTAAGACAGGGTACGCATTTCTCACTGGACAAATGGTTATTTAAAAACATAAAAGCAAGCCACTAGGAACAATGAAATGGTACTTTAAAAAAAGGTGGCCTTGCCTGGCCAGGAGTTGATCAGTTCAAGCAAAAAACATTATATGTCTCTTTTGTACTATGCCAAGTGGACACATTTTCTAGGAAGAAGATGTTTAACAAAAAAGCAAAAAAGACAAAAAAGGGATTTTTAATAACAGCTTACCTGTAAAATCCTTTTCTTGGAGTACATCACGGGACACAGAGCGCATAGTCATTACATATGGGTTATATGGGTACCTTCAGGTGTGGACACTGGTGTAATCAACTTCACAGGAAGTTCCTCCCTATATAACCCCCTCCCACTGAGAGTGCTTTAGTTTTGTAGCAAGCAATTTCTCTGAGGTTACACAATGTTCCCCAAAAAGAGGGGTGGGAGCTCTGTGTCCCGTGATGTACTCCAAGAAAAGGATTTTACAGGTAAGCTGTTATTAAAAATCCCTTTTTCTTGATCGTACATCACGGGACACAGAGCGCATAGTCATTACATATGGGATGTCCCAAAGCAATGCTCCATGAAGGGAGGGAGACCGTAAGGCCAAAAATAGCCAAACAGAAACTATATCAGGAGGTAAAATAGCTCCACCAACAGAAAAAAGGGGGCGTGAACCGGGCCAGAGGATTCTATACTGCTGCCCGTAGGACCGCCTGCCCAAATGCTGCGTCCGCAGTCTTTGTGACGTCCAACTTATAAAATTTAGTAAACGTATGTACGGAAGACCAGGTTGCCGCTCTGCAAACCTGTGCCATAGAGATCTGATGGTGTGCCGCCCAAGAGGCACTCATGGCCCTCGTAGAATGGGCCTTAACTGATAAGGGCGGTGGAACGCGCTTCAGACCATAGGCCTGAAAAATCAGCTGCTTAATCCACCTAGCCAAGGAAGACTTGGCAGCCGGCTGACCCTTCTTGGGGCCATCCGGAAGAATGAAAAGCACATCTGTTTTCCGAATCTTTTCTGTAGCCTTGAGATAAACTCTCATGGCTCGGACTACATCCAAAGTATGAAGCAATCTTTCCTCTCTGGACTGGGGAGTAGGAAAGAAGGATGGTAGGACTAGGTCCTGATTCAAGTGAAAACTGGATATGACCTTAGGAAGGAAAGAAGGCTGAGGCCGCAGAACCACTCTGTCCTTATGCAGAATAAGGTACGGTTCCCTGCAAGACAAGGCTGCCAGCTCGGAGACCCTTCTGGCCGAAGCCATAGCCACCAAGAAAACCAACTTTCGGGTTAGCAGCACAAGAGGGATTTCTGCCAGAGGTTCAAACGGCTGCTTTTGTAAAGCTGACAAGACCAGATTTAAATTCCAGGGGCAGAGGGGAGCTCTAATAGGGGGATTTACATGCAAGACCCCCTGCAAAAAGGTTTTCACAAGCGAATGTGTGGCCAAAGGCCTTTGAAACCATATCGATAAGGCAGACACCTGCCCCTTTAGAGTACTAAGAGCCAACCCCTTGTCAACGCCAACCTGGAGGAATCGCAAGATCCTGTCAATAAAAAACTTGCGAGGATGCCCTCCTTGAGCCTCGCACCACTCCACATAGGTTCTCCAGACTCTGTAATAGATATTCCTAGAGACTGGCTTTCTAGCTTGAATTAACGTAGATATGACTTGGGCAGAGAGGCCTCTGCCCTTAAGAATTAGAGATTCAGCCGCCAAGCCATCGAATTTAGCTGCTGTGAAGCAGGGTGGTAGATCGGGCCCTGAGACAGCAGATCTGGGCGCAGGGGGAGTGGCCACGGTGCCCTTACTGACATCCTCACGATGAGTGCGTACCAAGCCCTTCTGGGCCAGGCTGGGGCCACCAGGATCACCGGCCTGCGCTCCACCCTGATCCTTCGTAGAAGGCGGGGAATCATCTGTAGTGGAGGGAACGCATACAGGAGAGAAAACTGGTGCCAGGGGCAAACCAACGCATCGGTCCCGTAGGCCGAGGGGTCCCTGGCTCGGGATACGAATTTGTCCAATTTCTTGTTGAATCTTGTTGCCATGATGTCCACATCGGGAACTCCGAATCTTTGGCAAATCTCTTGGAATACCTGGGGGTGAAGAGACCACTCTCCCGGGAGTAACTGTTGACGACTCAAAAAATCTGCTTGAGAATTGTCTATCCCTGGGATGAACACTGCTGAGATGCAGGGTACATGGGCTTCGGCCCATGCAAAAATTAGGTTTACTTCCCTTTGAGCCGCCAGGCTCTTTGTGCCCCCCTGGTGGTTTATGTATGCCACCGCCGTGGCATTGTCGGACTGTATCCTTACTGGCAGACCCTGCAGGGGGAGAGTCCAGGCGACCAGGGCCAACCGAACAGCTCTGATCTCTAGGACATTGATGGGAAGCAGACTTTCTGCCTCTGACCACTGTCCCTGCTGGGTCCGTTTTCCTAAGATTGCCCCCCAACCTGTTAGGCTGGCATCTGTGGTTACTATTTTCCACGAGATGGGGCAAAAGGTTTTCCCTTTTGATAATTTTTGAGGGATCAGCCACCAGTACAGGCTGTGCCTGACTTCTGGAGAAAGAACTAATGGACGGTCTAATGCCTGTATGGACTTGTTCCAAGCAGAGAGAATAGCTGCTTGCAGAATTCTGGTATGGATCTGGGCGTAGGGCGCTGCTTCGAAGGCGGCCACCATCTTCCCCAGCAGTCGCATGCATAGGCGAATAGTCGGCTTCTTTTTGCCTAAGACTATTTGAATCGTTTGAATCAACGACCTGATCTTCTCTTGAGGTAAAAATACCCTCTGGCATTCTGTATCTAACCGAAAGCCTAGATATTCCAACTGTCTTGTGGGTTGTAACCTTGATTTTTCTTGGTTCACAATCCACCCGAACTCTTCTAGATGCCGCACTGTGCGGACTACTGCATGATTGAGGTTGGAAGCTGAACTGTCGATAACCAGGAGATCGTCCAGGTATGCTAGGACCAAGATGCCTTCTGTCCTTAGGACGGCTAGTACCGGGGCTAACACCTTTGTGAATACCCGTGGAGCTGTTGCCAACCCGAAAGGGAGGGCTATGAACTGGTAATGACTTTGGTTTATCGTAAAACGAAGAAACTTGTGATGTGCTGGGTAAATCGGCACATGCAGATATGCATCCTTTATGTCTATAGATGCTAGAAAGTCGCCCTGATGTAGGCTGGCTGTCACTGAACGTATGGAGTCCATACGAAAGGTCTGAATCCTTAGAAAGCGATTTAGGCGTTTGAGGTCTAATATAGGCCTGACGTCGCCATTTGGTTTTGGTATAACAAAAAGGTTGGAGTAGAATCCCAGACCCCTTTCTTGGGTTGGTACTTCTACAATTACTCCTTGGAGCAAGAGGCGATCCAACGCCTTTACGAGAGAGGCCCTCTTTAACGGGTCGCTTGGAAGACTTGACCCCTGAAAATGAGGAGGGGGGATTTCTCTAAACTGTAGTTTGTAGCCTGAGGCTACTACGGACCGAACCCAAGAGTCGGGAATTCTGGCCTTCCAGACTTCGGAGAAAAACTGAAGTCTTCCCCCCACCCAAGAGAGTGGGGGCGCCCCTTCATGAATCTGATTTGATGACTGGTTTAGCCGGCTTGCGAGACCAGGGCCTCTTGTTTGCCGCGGCTTGTCCCTGTGGGCGGCTATTAACTGCTGACCGCCCGGGAGGCCGTCGATACTGACGGGAAGTCGAAGGGGCCGAGCCTGCAATGGCCTGTCGTTTAAACGTGGGCCCACGCGGTCTTTTCTTGACCGGTAAGGAAGTACTTTTTCCACTTGATATGGTGTGGATATATTTATCTAGGTCTTCCCCGAATAGTCTTCCCCCATGAAAGGGAAACCCTGCTAAAAGCTTTTTTGCAGGGTGCCTCTGCTGACCAGTTCTTTAGCCACAAAAGACGACGCATGTGAACCATCAGTAGAGATGCACGGGATGCCTGTTGGATGGAGTCCTTAATAGCATCTACTGCAAAGCAGAGAGCCCTAGGGAATTCTGCTAATTCATGAGTATGCTGAGCCGGCATGTCCTTTAATATATGTTTTGCCTGATCCTTCAGGGCCTGACAAACACCAATGGCTGCTACTGCTGGCTGAACCATGGCACCTACTGAGGTAAAAGCTGCTTTCAGTAGGGTCTCGAATTTCTTGTCGACCGGATCCTTGAACATATGGACATTTTCAACCGGACAAGTCAGGGATTTATTCACGCAGGAAATGGCTGCGTCCACTGTAGGGAGAGCCCATTTCTTTACATATTCCTCTTCCATAGGGTAGAGAATAGAGAATCTTTTAGGAGGGACAAAGATTCTATCAGGTCGAGCCCAATCCTGGTAAATCACGTTCCGCAGAAGGGGGTGCATTGGAAAAGATGCACCAGTTAATGGAGCCTTTAAAGACCCCAATGAGGATACCTCCGGGGCTACTAGTTCTGGCACTGGAAGTTTAAAGGCAGTGCGAACCATATCTGTCAAAGACTGGATCCACAGGCCCTCTGCTTGAGAGGCCGAAAAATATTCATCTATAGTGGAATTTTCCCTGTCTGAACCGTCGGGACTTGGGTCTGCCTGATCCCCTTGTGGGTCCCGTTCCTCTGAAGAGGAGACCTCCGCATCTGAAAACCCCACACTGGGTGAGGGGGATCTAGCCCGCTTGCTACTTGGGCAAGGACGGGAAAGCAACGCAGTTAACCTTTTCTCTAGCCCACACATGGTGGCTGCTAGCATTTCTTCCGTCACGTAAACGGGAATGGGTGGATCGGGGGCCGCCTCTGCCCCCAGCACCCCCAATGGCTCTTGTACTATGCCACTCGGTGTCTTGACTGGCGAGGGTGGGGCCGTAGAAACCTGGCCCAAATCCTCTGACCCCGATGGAGACCCCTTTTGCTTTTTGGCACCTTTAGCAGCCTTGGCTGGTCCAGATCCCTTTGGAGCCATTGTACAACCTTGGGTCACCCCTATAGCCAACACCTGACTGTTGCAGCTAGGAGTAACCAATATGAGGGCAGGTATGAGAAAAATGAAAAAGAACTAATTTCTCTCTTTTTCTTTTATATTTCTCTTTTTTTTTTTTTTTTTTTTTACCCGCCTGGGAGGTGGCAATACCGAGGAAACCTGTGAGTATTGACACACCAATGCCCGTTAGCCGGAGTCCAAGGTAGACTCAGATACTGCTGGATCTAAGGCTGAGTCCCTTTAAGCAAAAAAACTTTTTTTTTTTTTTTTTTTTTCTGGTCAATAGTGGACCTAAGTCCTAGACCTGAAGATCCACAAAACTGCCACTAGGTGTCCCTGTGTGGCCAAAAGACCCAGCTGCACGCTCTGTATCCTTTCTTCCTCTGCCTCCAGGAGGGAAAGACCAGCCAGAGAAAAGTTTTTCCCTTATACAGACCCTGACGCTGCTGGCCCGCCCCCCCCCCGACGCACGCCGACGCTATAAAAGGCGGCGTGCACGCGCGCGCGTATGCGCGCGCGCACACACGCGCGCACAATCGCACAATCGCACACACGCGCGCACAATCGCGTGCACGATCGCGCGCACCACGCTGAAACCACATGGAGGTAGCAGAGCAGAGGAACAACATGGACCAGCGTTATGCAGCACCAACAGACACCAGGTAAGCACTAATCTTATTGTAGTGCACACACAGCGAGGAAGCTGTCCCCATGGGCTTCCTAAGAAACAGGAGTTTTTTACCAGCAATTTCCTCTTTAAAACATGTGGGGTTGCAGTATCAGTGTTAACAGGCAGACCTGGGGTGAGTAGAAATATATAACTTACACAAGTATACATATATTTACATATTATCTGGGTAAACATTAAAATCCCATCCTGCCTCAACAGACATAGTGGAGATAGTGGCTGATGCCCCAGCATACTGTTAGCCAACCCAGAACCCCCAGGGGGATACCTACTGTCGAACCAAGTCCCGCAGGTTCCCGCTTACCTGCTCCACGCCGCAGGGTATTGCAAAATGCAAGAGGCCCAGCCTTCCCCCATCTCCGTGGGTATTGTCTTGGACCTTCAGGGACCGGGGTCCTGTGTTAAGGAACCCACACCCCTGGACCTATATAGCATCCTGGCATCAGTAGCGTTTAGTTCTTGGAAGAGACTAAGGCACTGGAGCCCAGAATCCAGCCCTCCAAGGAGAGGCATTATAGGCAAAACCCCACTCCAGCAGGGCCCGGGTACCGTACATCTTGGCTCTGAAGCACTTCGGACGGATCCGGCTAGCTATCCTGGGTCCCGAGACCTCCGAGGGACAGCTAGACGTGACCAACACCTAAGACACTGGCGAAAAAACTAAAGCACTCTCAGTGGGAGGGGGTTATATAGGGAGGAACTTCCTGTGAAGTTGATTACACCAGTGTCCACACCTGAAGGTACCCATATAACCCATATGTAATGACTATGCGCTCTGTGTCCCGTGATGTACGATCAAGAAATATTGAATTTATGTTGTAGACTTTACCACCTCCTTCTCCTAATGTTATGGTCATTAGCTGCAGAAAGGAAATCAAATTTACCAAGATACAGAGCAAGGATGCCTTATGTGATAACACAAGGACCAATTTTTAAGGCTTAAAGGAACACTAAAGATTCGTTTTTTATTAGTTCAATTGATTACTGTAAGCTAGAGCATTTAAATATCACTTACCTCGTTTTTCCTTTTGACTTCCAAAATACAATAATCCAGGTTTGAAAATGCCATTTCCTGTCTCTCCTCTTCTTGCTTTCCATCAGCACCTGCATGGTGGAAAGCAGAATGTGCTCACCCCCTCCCTATGACTACAACCCTGCGTGACGATGCTCTCTTAACCCTCATAGGCATGGAGACTAAGCCTAATAGGAACTGTAGTTCCCATTAGGCCGTGATGTAGCAAGAATGAACACGCACTGCAAACCAGGAAGTCAGTGAGAATAATGATTCAGGAGTGACAGAGGTGAATAAAACAGCTCAATTTCAACAGGTATCAAACTAGTTATAATGCAAAACATTACTTTTTACTTTATCAGCTACTGTCAGACTTTAATTTAAGAGGGAAATATTTTTGTCTTTACAACCCCTTTAAGCCTTGTAAAAGTCAAATAAAGCTGCTATGCATTACCCGTTTAAAATTCTCTCTTAAATCTGGCTTTTTAATATACGGTCTTCTTGCGTTAAGCTCTACATTTTGGGGCTCATCTTCTTCTTTAATTGGGCTTCCAATAATTAAGTGCAATGGAGAGGAATGCATTCCTTGTGAACTGGCACCAACAGGATGTCGTCTTGTGGCAGGCATGGAATTTAACTGAGCCAAGTAATCAAGATCTAAATGCAAAACAAAATACCAGCTCTAAGTTAGCTAGAATAAAAACAGACTCCGCAAATTTAAAGCTAGAATGAGCAAAACAAAAACTACAGTAGTAATAATGACAAACTATGATACAAGACAAAAACTTACACAAAATGGACATTTCCCACAAAGTACATTTTTCGTTTAACCAAGGGGATTTACAGTCTTGTGTGCATATTTATAAAAACACTATTACGGATTATTAGTTTATAAAGCCTATTTAACTAAATTCACTTGAAAACTCAAAATGAGTCTACTTTGCCTCTATTCACTGAATATCCCATATTGTTCAACGGAAACACCATCAGTAAAATGAATCAATAATACAGCAAATGTTACGCCCACAGGCTCCATAGGGTTGAAAAAATGCAATGCTTCAAACCGCAAATCATTTTCTTTTGATAACCCAATCACTCATGTAAAAATTATGCTGCCAGTTTTAGATGTCCCTTAGTAAATGGCTTTTTATGAAAGTTCAAAAGATAAAGATTTTTGAACAGGGTTCTCAGTTTGTTCATTAAGGGCTCTTTCGAACGGGGTGGATCAGTAATGATCCGCCCCGTGCACCTCAGTTTGCTCAGCGGGGATCGCTCTATTGATCTCTGCTGAGCTGCCGGATGACTGGGCGGTCCCCGCACACTGTGCAGGGACCGCCCTGTCTTTTCTCCGCTCTCCCCTATGGGGGGGGGGGGTCAGATGAACACGGACCGTCTGTCCGTGTTCATCCGATCCGCCAGACGGAAGGAAAAAGTAGGTTTTTCCTCAGTCATACTTTGGCGGATCGGAGCAAGTCGGATGTCAGCGGACATGTCTCCGCTGACATCCGCGGCTCCATAGAGGAGCACGGAGCGTCCGTTCAGGTCCGCAAAAAAAACTGGCAGGTGGATCTGAACGGACGCTTCGTGTGAAAGAGCCCTTAGGATATTCTTGCAAACACCAAATACAGGGAAAATTTTAATCAAAATGATAAAAGAAGTCCACATACCATTTCCTTTAGAAGTGAGCTCATCGATCCCTTTAAAGTGTAATGCATCTATAATAAATAAAAAAATTGTTACAAAATAAACCTAGTAAAAAGTTGGGTAACATTATTTTGATTTCAGATAAGAAAATTTGTGGATTAGAGTTGCTGCACATTTCTGTTTTGTGAGAATCATATCAGTGCTGTATTAAGGGAATTGAAATTGGCGATGAGACGAAATGCATTGCAGTGGAGTTTCTAGTGCTGATGTCTTGCTGCTGCCTGATCCTGGGTCAGCAGCGGCTTTGAATGTGAGTGTTTTGCATCAGTATATGTTCATTTGTGCTTTTTTTTTCCCATCAATTTATATTTTATATTTCCATTTGTTTTTATTGAATGTTTTTTTTTTTTTTTTTTTACAAAAAACAGATATAATTTACATTACATTTCCAAAGAACATACACACAAAAAAAAATATCACATTTAAAACAAACAACATAACATGTACATAAATAACCAAAATAACAATAACGACATGAACAACTTGGGTCTATCCTACACCTCCTGGTCTTTCATCTCTTTTTCCTTTCCTATTCTCTCGTGTGGTTCCCCCCTCCCTCCCGGAGAGAGAGGGAGAAGAAGAGAAAAAAAAAAAAGAGTGGGGGGGAGGGGACTATGCCCACCCCCTCCCCTACTGTATTGTTTAAAGTGCTCCGTGCGCATTTACCTCATGTCTTATCTTTTAAATATTCCCTAAGACTTCCAAGTATTGCTATTTTAGGGGGACAGAAAATATCCCTTTTTACCTCAAAATCTCCTCGTGAGAAATAGTTAATAGTTGAGTCAAACTGAGCAAGCCAAAATTCCCTAAGTACCATCTTCCCTGCTCATGTAATCTACATAAACCAGGGGTTGTCTAAACTCCGCCCAGCCCCTCCAAGTCCCGAAATCTTCCTGGTTAAGTTCCTTGAATAATTCCTCCTCCATATTTCTTGTCCTTTCTACCTCCCTCAACCATTCCTGTATTGACGGGGCTTGCTTTTCCTTCCACCTTTTTGGGATCACTATCTTCGCTGCATTTAATAGGATTGGAATAAATGCTGTTTTGTATTTTCTTCTTAGGTATAGCTATTGCATGGAACAAACATTGCCAGGGGTCCAGACCGATCTCGATTCCACTGATCTCTTTAACCACTTAAGGACCGCCGCATGTACATTTACGTCGGCAGAATGGCACCGACAGGCACATCAACGTATATATACGTTGGTGCCTTGGGGGGGATCGGGGGTCCGATCGGACCCCCCCCCCGTACATGCGGCGGTCCGCGCGGCTGCAGGAGCGATCCGACAAGTGGGGGCGGCTATCCGTTTTCATCCGCCCCCTCCGGATCGCTCCCAGCCAATGCGCGCGCCCGCCCGCCCTGTCACTTCCTCCTCCTGTGTAAACACAGGAAGGAGGAAGCGACGTGATCTCTCCCTCGGCGTTTGTTTCAAGCGCCGCTGAGGAGAGATCACAACACACCAAGTAAGTCTGCACCAACAGCACACTTACACACACACACAAAAACACATTTAACCCCCGCGATCGCCCCCCCCCCCCCCCCTCCCCCCTGTCACAGTGTCACTGAATGCAGTAATCATACATGTATGATTACTGTATTTAGTGTCAGTGTGACAGACAGTGTGACAGTCAGTCAGTGTTAGTGTCAGGGTAGCCCCCCCACCCCCCCCCCCAATAAAGTTTTAACCCCTTGATCACTGCCCTAGTTAACCCTTTCACTCCCTATTGCCAGCGTCACTAAGCGATCATTTTTCTGATCGCTGTATTAGTGTCGCTGTTCCCGCTAGGTAGCTAATTTTTTTTTAATGCGATTTTTTTTTTACTAAAGACATGTGGCTAAATAAATTTTGGCCTAAATGTTTGACTAAAATTTAGTTTGTTTTTTTATTATAACAAAAAGTAAAAAATATTGATTTTTTTCAAAAATGTCGCTCTATTTTTGTATATAGCGCAAAAAATAAAAATCGCAGAGGCGATCAAATACCACCAAAAGAAATCTCTATTTGTGGGAAAAAAAGGACGCAAATTTTGTTTGGGAGCCACGTCGCACGACCGCGCAATTGTCTGTTAAAGCGACGCAGTGCCGAATCGCAAAAACCCCTTGGGTCATTTGCCAGCGTATTGGTCCGGGTCTTAAGTGGTTAATTAACTCTAATATTTGTATCCAATATAACTGGATCTTAGGGCACTGCCACCAAATATGGGCATGGGTTCCCACTCCTCCGCACTCCCTCCAACATAGAGGTGACACTTTGGGGTTTATCATGTGTAATGTTGCTGGAACGTAATACCACTTAGTTAATAGTTTAAAGTTCATTTTTTTTTTTATCTGTGTATCTACAGATGTAGAGTGAACATAATCTAAAACTTTACTTCTCATGGTTTCTGGTAGTGGTTGGTTCAGTTCTAATTCCCAGCTCTCTGTTGGGCACACAGCTCCTCCCTCTAAATGAGTCATTAACAACTTATAAATCATAGAAATTCAATGCCTACCTATCCCCATTTGGTCAACTAATTTTTCCCATGCATTTAACCCACCAACCCCCCGAAGAGGTTTTGGGAGGGTGCTTACAAAATGTTGCAATTGTTTATATCTCCAGCCTTCCCATGGAGTGGGCCCATATCTTTCACGCAGTTCACTTAGTGAACATAGGACATTGCCCCTCATAACATCCCTCAGGTCCTGTGCATGTTTTGGTCTAATGTGTGTACACACAATCAGACCAAAATCCCCGCGGACAGAGAACGTGGTGACGTAGAAGTCACCGACGTGCTCAATCCAGGAAGTTCAATGCTTCCACGCATATGTCGAATCAATTCGATGCATGCGCAGGATTTTGGTCCGCTGGTTAGACATACTAACCAGCGGACATGTCCGGACAGGTTTCCAGCGGACAAGTTTCTAAGCTTGGTTAGAAACTTTTGTCCGCTGGAAACCTGTCCGCTAGGCCGTACACACGATCGAACATGTCCGCAGAAACTGGTCTGCGGACCAGTTTCAGCGGACATGTCTCCTCGTGTGTATGCGGCCTTAAGTCTCAGGTGGGACGATATAGTCCCATTTTAGATACAATTTATGGTCTTTCCCCAGAGGGAAATAATTATTTCCTGTTAAGGGCATTAAGGGGCTGTTATATTGTCCCTGTATATTTTTAATTAATTTGTCCCACGTTCTTAGTGCTTCTAGAGTGATCGGAGCCGCTTCCTCCAAGGAACCCCTGAACTGCCTTGGAATCCAGATAATCTGTCCCAGCACAGATTTACAGATTTTCTCCTCCAACTCTATCCATTTTCTCTGCCGAGGGGCAGGTCCAATCTATAACCCTCCGCAGAACTGCTGCCTCGTGATATTTTTATTATTCCATACAAATTTCTGTATTACAGATCTCAATGTTTTGAAATACGGCAAACTTTGAAATATGTACAGAGCTTTTGGAAAGATCATCATTTTGACCACACTTATCAGGCCAAACCATGACAGTCTATGGGCGGGGTATCCTTTCAATTCACTTTTAATATTATTCAACAAAGGTATATAGTTATCTTCATATAAATCTATGATTGATTTCAACAAAAGTACTCCCAGATACTTAAACCCTTTTTGTTTCCACCTGAAGGGGTGTAGTTTTCGGAGATCCCCACTCTCATTTGTTGGAACCGAGATATTTAACATTTTGTCCAAATTTACTTTTAAGTTTGATACATGCCCATAATTTCCCAATACCTCCTAAATTTTTGGAAGGGTTTACGTAGGGTTTGTTAGATACACCATAATGTCGTCTGCAAAAGCAGATATTTTATATTCTTGACCTCCCACCTCTATGCCCTGAATTTCCTGATTTGCTCTTATAGATATCAAGAAAGGTTCCAATGACAACAGAAAGAGCAGAGGGGACAATGGACAGCCCTGATGTGTCCCATTAAAGAGCCTAAAACTTTCCGAGAGGGTCCCATTGACTTGAATTTGGGCCGTAGGGATAGAGTACAGAGCCTCTATCCATCTGATCATGCGGGGTCCTATGCCATACTTATATAGTGTCTGCAACATAAAATCCCAGTCCAGCCTATCAAAGGCCTTCTTCGGCATGTATTAACAGGAAAAGGGCTGGTCTTTTACTTTTCTTCATGTATTAGGAGGACCATTTTTAAAATATTATCTCTAGTCTCTCTACCAGGGACAAAGCCTGCTTGATCGTCCCCTATAAGTTCTGGCATATACAGCTTTAGTCTCTTGGCCAATTTTCTCGTTGATCAAGGATATTGGCCTAAAGCTAGAGCACATTGTAGGTTCTTTTCCCTCTTTTGCTAGGAGGGATATATAAGCACCTAAGGCTTCTCCTCGTATCTTGAAACCTCCTCCTATAGAAAATGAGGGGACAGAATGTTAACAAATTTCTTATAATATAAAGATGTATAACCATATGCAGACGACTCGCAACTGTATTTCCGCATTTGCAACAAAAAGGATCACCACCTCAATCTAGAGACATGCCTCTCTTTGATAGAGGACTGGATGACAGAGTTATCTTAAACTCAACGGAGCGAAAACAGAACTTCTCCTGTTTCACGTCAAGCGTAGGAATCAACCTGAAATAACTTGGACCCCCCCGCCCATTCTGGGCAAAATCATCACCCCTAGCGCCAAAGTCAAAAGTCTCGGGGTCATTTTTGACTCCTACATGACAATGGACGCACAAATAGGGTCTGTAGTCAGCGGATCTCACCATCTGCTGCGCCTACTACGCAGACTTATTCCTGTCATTCCCAAGGAAGACATAGCAGTCGTGGTGGGAGCAATTGTTAACTTCAGATTGGACTATGCAAATGCCCTTTACCTCGGACTCCCCAAGTACCAAATTGCTCGTCTTCAAGTCGTTCAAAACACGGCCGCCAGACTTGTGACTGGGAAAAAACCTTGGGAATCAATCTCACCTTCACTGAGATCCCTTCACTGGTTACCAGTAAAAGACAGAATCACTTTTAAAGCACGCGGTCTAACGCATAGATGTATTCATGGGAATGCTCCCCATTATCTATGCGAAAAAATAAAAGCTCATAATCCCAATCGCGTTCTGCGATCCACCAATCAAAATCTACTCCAGATACCGAAAGCCAACTACAAGTCCAAAGGAGATAGAAGATTCGCGGTCCAAGGTCCCAGACTATGGAATGCTTTACCAACCAGCATTCGGTTGGAGGAGAACCACCTAGCATTCAGGAGAAAGATCAAGACTCATCTCTTTTGATACCAAAGGAGACAGGAACAACAAGCGCCCAGAGGTGATTTAGTTCGCATGTGCCGCGCTATAGAAGTTTTCATTCATTCAACCATCAGGACCGGGGCTTTTCCCTAACTTACTATTTTTTTAATAGCCTGCTCTAGCTCTTCTCTAGAGATATCCTTACATAGTCTCCTTGAAGCCTCTTCTGGTATTTCTGGTAGTTTAATTCCCTTTAAGTATCCTTTAATTTTATCTTTTCTATCTTGTATATCCCCAGGGTCTTGAAAGTCATTTACTTTATATAGTAGTTGGTAATATTCCATAACATTTTTATTAATATCTCTGGTAGAGTGTTTCATCTCTCCTATTTTATTTTTTATCTTAGCTATGCAATTCGGCTTCCTTCTAGGTTTAATCTGTCCTGCCAACAATTTCCCCGATTTATTACCAAATCTGTACTGTTTTTTGGCAAAAATACGTTTAGTATCTGACTCCTACATATCTCTCAGAACTTCCCATTTTCCTAGCAACTTAGTCATTACCTCCTTATCATTTGCTCTTTTATGTTTCTGTTTTTTTCCTCTTTGCTACTTCTGCAATCAATATCCCCTCATAAAAACCTTATGAGCTTCCCACAGGACAGTTGGTGCAATATTCTCTATATTATTTTTTATAAAAAAGAAATTCATATACTTTTCCAAATCTTCCGCTATAGCCTGATTATATAGAAGTGATTCGTCCAGCCTCCAAGATCTTTGCCTATCCGGTATATGTTTCAGCTCTAGGCTGACTACAACCGGTGCATGGTCAGAGAGGGTGATCGATTTCACTTCTGCTTTTTTTTTTAATCCTTCTAGTAGCTGATGGTCTAGAAAACGCAATCTATTCTTGAGTAGGAGGAATGAACCTGGGAATAATATGTGAAATCCCTCCCCCTTGGGTACAGGACTCCGCTGCTGATATAATTTGTGTTTAACTATCCTTAAATGTTTTCCCTCTGTTTGAAGAGAGATAGGTTGGGTGTCCAAACATGGGTCGAACACAAAATTTAAATCCATAATCACCTTTCCTTCTCTAAAGTTCTCAAGTTTTTTCAATACATGTTTTAGGAACAAGCTAGGGTAGACATTAGGGCAGTAAATATTTACAAGCGTGTATTCTTTATTAAACAAATACCCCTTTATAAACAAAAACCTTTCAGGGTCTGATTCCATTGCCTTTAAATTAAATGGGGTATTTCTATCGAAACCCATAGCTACCCCTCTACATCTCTTATTGGGGGAGTATCCATGGATCCATACTGGAAAGCCTATATAGTTCAAACCCACCTTAGATGAATACTTAAAATGAGTTTCTTGCAAAAAGACTATATTTGCTGCCCATCCTTTCAGTTCCTGCAATATTTGGTGGCATTTACTAGGGTTGTTCAGACCCCTAACATTGTACCCAACTATCTTTTAAGGGGGCCATTTCTCAGGTAAATAAGGCTTGTATTGCTTATTTTTTATGACCCTACAGATAAAGACTGATTCTTGTATTTTTCCAGGATTGACTCCTTCAACTAACAACATACAAAAAAACATAACTAGACTACATAACCCTTCCCTCAAATACTTCCCCCCCTCCCTGCTACATTGAATATAAATGTCATGGCCCATCCAGCTGTCACCTAAATACAAGGCGCCCAACTGGGTGATGCATCTTCTAGGAGTCCCTGTATGACCTCCCGGTCGCCCGGGCCTCATCCCCACTACAGGAATGGTCCTGGTAGACCGGAGGGGCATAAACCATCCCCACCATACCTTCGACGGGCGAACACCTCTTCTTTAACCCCCCCCCCCCACTAGCAAAGATTCTTATTTATTTTATTTACTTAGTGCTTGATAAACAAGGTTCTAGACTTTTACCCATGGCTGATCTTTTAGCTTCCACTTATCCCAGTTTTCTATTTGTGGCACTGTCAAATCTAATTTACCACAGAAACCTTTCAGATCCTCTGGAAATCGCAGTATGGCCGAAACCCCGATTCTTTGCTGTTAGACAGGCTGGAAAGCCCCATCTATAATCTCCTGTAGTTGTTTTGTTAGGGGTTTCAACGCCCTCCTGCGAGCCAGAGTTTCTTGTGATAAATCCGTAAAAACCAAGATCTCAGCATCCATATATTCAACCGGCGCAGAGCTTCTCAATTCCTGCACAACTTCTTGTTTTGAAGTTTCAAAACCTTGCTATTACAGCTATCGCTATATCTGTTGATGGATTGGCTATTCTTTGTACTCTGTGCACTCTTTCAAACAAAATGGGTACTGCTGCTTCTCTCCTTGGGATTTTATTGAACAATTCACAAATCGTAGTCTCTAAATTACTGTTTCCCACTGACTCTGGTAGACCACGTATCCTCAAATTGTTACGTCTGTTACGGTTCTCTTGATCCGCTAACTTGTACCGAATGTTCCTAATTTCCTCCCACTCCAGATCTCCCCTTTCCCTTAACTCCAAAATCGCATTTTTGTGTTCGTCCAAGTGGGCCTCTGATACTTCCATTCTTTGTAGTACATTTTGTATGTCTGTTCAGGTAGCACTCAGTTCTCTTTTAATCATCCCTTCTAAGTGGGCCATCATCTCTACCATGTCTTGCTTTGTGGGGAGTGCCTGTAACTTATCTATTTCTTTCTCCATTTTCTTTTGAAGTTGATCTTGCTGTAGAGCCCCTTCTAAATCCGTATTTTTTTTCCTGCATTTCTACTGAAAGAGTTGTACCTTCTGAATTTTCTATTGGTTGTTCTTGCCTTTGGTCTGTTCATTTGTGCTTTTAACCTAATTTTAATAAACTTTTATGGGTCACATGTGTTTCTGCTGTTGTAATGACAGCCCTATGTTCCAGTGAGTGTTAAATTTACAAGGAGTTGTTGGCTGGTTTCCTGAACACTATGGAAAGAGTATATACAGTGGATATAAAAAGACAGGTTTCTGTGATGTAAAAAAATGGGACAAAGATAAAATCATTTCAGAACTTTTTTCTACATTACCTTAATGTAACCTATAAACTGTAATGCTCAGTTGAACAACAAACTGAAATCTTTTAGGTGGAGGGAGGTCAAAATAAAAATTAATATGGTTGCTGAAGTCAGCACACCTTTAAAAAACAATACTTTGTTGAAGCACCTTTTGATTTTATTACAGCACTCAGTCTTTTTGAGTATTAGTCTATCAGTGTGGCACATCTTGACTTGCCAATATTTGCCCACTCTTGTTTGCAAAAACACTCCAAATCTGTCAGATTGCGAGGGCATCTCCTGTGCACAGCCCTCTTCAGATCACCCCACAGATTTTCAATCCGATTCAGGTCTGGGCTCTGGCCGAGCCATTGCAAAACTTGGATCTGCTGGTGAAGACATTCCTTTGTAGATTTGGACATATGCTTTGAGTCGTTGTCATGCTGAAAGATGAAGTTCTCTTCATATTCAGCTTTCTAGCAGAAGACACAAAGAGAGAGGTGCCTCTGAGTGCAGATATAGGACAAGTTTAATAACACTTAGTACAGCCAACTCACATTTGAAAAGACATAAGTAGGCCTGGATAAGTCCTAGCAGGGGGGGTAATCTGGTCGTTAGTATGTCGATCCATTTACTGCGCCAAAAAATTCTCTTTTGGAATTGTGGCCAAAAAGTTCAACCTTGGTTTCATCAGACCATAACACAATACATTTTCCCACATGCTTTTGGGGGACTTCAGATGGGTTTTTCCAAAATGTAGCTTTGTGGATAAAAGGCTTCCATCTTGCCACTCTACCCCATGGCCCAGACATATGAAGAATACAGGGACACTGTTGCATGTACCACACGTCCAGTACTTTAAAGATATTACAGCAGCTTCTTTAATGTTGCTCTAGGCCTCTTGGCAGCCTCCCCGAACAGTTTTCTTCTAGTCTTGTCATCAATTTTAGTGGGACGTCCAGTTCTTGGTAATGTCACTATTGTGCCATATTTACTCCACTTGATGACTGTCTTCACTGTGTTGCATGGTATATCTAATGCCTTAGAAATTCTTTCGTACCCTTGTCCTGACTAATACCTTTTAACAAAAATACCTCTAAGGCTTTGGAAGCTCTCTGCAGACCATGGCTTTTGCTGTAGGATGCAACTAAGAAAATGTTAGGAAACTACTACAACAGCTGAACTTTCTTTGGGGTTAATTAGAGGTCATTTAAAATGATGGCAGGTGTGTATTGACTCCTATTTATCATGCGTTTGAAGGTGATTGCTTAATTCTGAACACAGCTACATCTCCAGTCATAAGAGGGTGTGCACACTTATGCAACCACATTATTTTAGTTTCAACTTACCCCCTCCTAAAATATTTCAGTTTGTTTTTCAATTGAGTTGTACAATTTCTAGGTCACATTAAAAGGAGGAAAAAGTTCCTCAAAAGATTTATCTTGATCTAATTTTTTTTTTACATCACAGAAACCTGACGTTTTTTTCTAAGAAATTTGATTTCTATTTGTGGAAAACAGGGTTACTCACTTTGTGTAACTGTCTAGTTATGCCTGGAATACCTGATCTCCTAATTGGACTTTACAAAAATGCCCTCCCCACCCAACAGTGAGGTCTACAAAACTTATCTGAACAATCCATTTGACCACTTACATTTTTTGGATTGGAAAGTACAGCTTCAATAAATCAACCATGAGGGCAGAAAGGAAGGTAATAGTCTGCAATGCACTATTCAGTGCCTGTCACAGAAGCTGCTGGCCATATTACTTCCACAGAACAGGAAGATTACTGTTCGGTGATATTAGGAGGCAGAGGACTTCGGAGTTCAACCTAATATAGCAGCTACCAGCACACAGACACTCTTTATTCATGGAAAGTACTGTTCCTGGCGTTTTTCTATTTTCAAATTTCTGATTAATCAAACTACAGACAAGTGACACCATGCTGTGCAAAACATAGCAAAAGGAGCCATCAAGTAACACGTATGCAGACATTTCCTCTTTAACAAAGAACATAAATGGTCCCACAAAAATAAAATCAATCTCTTTCACTCAGCCTCTTCAATATTAGAGCATGTTCAAGCACATCTTTATTATACAATTATGGTTGCAGTGTCCACAGTCTCATCCTTCTGAATTTAAATCACGATCCTTAAATTTTTGATAAAACTTTTCATAGGCTCCAACTGGACTAGGAGACAAATATCCTAAAAATCAAAAACATTTGTAATGAATTCAATATCTATGGCTGCCACAATACATACAGCGGGGAAATAATTATTTGATCCCCTGCATATTTTGTATGTTTGGTCACCGACAAAGAAATGGGTCTATAATTTTTATCAAAGGTGTATTTTAAATGAGAGAGACAGCATATCAACCAAAAATCCAGAAAAAACACATGATACAAATGTTATAAATTGAGTTGCAATTCAGCGAGTAAAATAAGTATTTGATCCCCTACCAACCAACAATAATTCTGGCTCCTAAATGCTCATGTGGTACACAGATTAGTCCTCTCAATTTAATGTGCTCCTGACAACATGTTATGTGTATAAAAAGACACCTGTCCATGGAATCTCTCTTATTTTAACCTCACAATCAGGGGCAAGACCAAAGAGCTGTTAAAAGGACATCAGGGACAATACTGTAGACCTGCATAAGGCTGGATTGGGGTACAAGACCATCAGTAAGAAGCTTGGTGAGGAGACAACTGTTGGAGCGATTATTCGCAAATGGAAGAAATACAAAGTAACCATCAAATCGCCCTCGGCCTGGAGCTCCATGCAAGATTTTGCCTCATGGGGTAAGGCTGTTAATGAGAAAAGTGAGGGATTAGCCCAGAACTACATGGGAGGAGCGTGAGAATTATATCAAGACAGTTGGGACAACAGTCGCCAAAAAAAAAAAACATTTATAACAAGGCTCGCAAGATCCCCCTCCTCAAAGGCACAT
Organism: Rana kukunoris; assembly: GCA_029574335.1. Classification (NCBI taxonomy): domain Eukaryota; kingdom Metazoa; phylum Chordata; class Amphibia; order Anura; family Ranidae; genus Rana; species Rana kukunoris. The sequence goes on from CM056051.1 coordinate 241,017,432, forward strand.
GTACAGGCCCGTCTGAAGTTTGCCAATGAACATCTAAATTATTCAGAAGGATTGGGAGAAAGTGCTGTGCTCAGATGAGACCAAAATTTAGCTCTTTGGCATTAACTTGACTCGCCGTGTTTGGGGGACGAAAAATGGCGACTATGGCCATAAAAACACTACCCCTACAGTCAAGCGTAGAGATGGAAACGTGATGCTTTAGGGATGTTTCTCTGCTAAAAAGGTACCAGCCAACTTTGTCGCATTGAGGGGCCAATGGATGGGGCTATGTATTTTAAAATCTTGGATGAGAACCTTCTTCCCCCAGCCAGAACACTGAAGATAAGTCGTGGATGGGTCTTATAGCATGACAATGACCCAAAACATACCACCATGGTGACAAAAATCGATAAAATATATGTATACAAGAAAAAAAAATCTAACCCTCAAGCCCAAACTAAAGCAATTAAACATAATAACTGCATGATATATTATAAAAATAATATTATTAATAATAATAATATTCCAAAAGATGTATTCTTACATTTTATAAGATGTTTTAAAAAATCATTTGAGCATGATAATTTTTACATCGAAAGGACATTACCTTCACGAACAGGAGAGAATATATCACCTAAACTACTTCGCCCAAACGTATCTACAGACTTCAAATCTGGAGTTTTAGAAATATCTGTTTCTTTTGATGGTATTACATCAAGACTTGTGCTACGTGGCATACCTTGAGAGGATTACAAAACAAAAGACAGTAAATCAACATTGGAGAGGTTGAAAAAAAACTAAATGGCAGATGATGGACTTTGAAGGCGTATATAAGTTAAAAAATTGAATATTTATTGAAAAAAAGAAGAAACATATAAAATCATTAAAAAGCATATAAATAACAGTTAAGGCTATTGGAGAGGCATTGGAGAGGTAAACTGAACTGAATTTTGAAGTGAAAAATCTACATGAAAAACATTTTGGAGCTATAGATATTGTCTTAATGTACCAAGAACCATCTACTTACCCTACTAAAGCAAATATTACAGGCCTATTTCTGAAGACTTGTCTCATTTGAAAGTTTTGGTAACTCACATCAGGTCTAAAAGTACATCAAGGAACCACACCTAATAAAATAGCTAGCTTTGAATAGGGAACTCCTGTTATGTTTTGTTTTTTTTTGCTGTCCGTCTCATACTGATTAAAAATTGTGAGTGATTAACAAGGAATATGCTGTTTTTTTTTCCCCAAGAATAAATACAAAGATTAACCACTTCCATACCGAGCCTATTCTGACACTCCTCTCCTACAAAAATCTTCACAAAATTACTCAGAACACCCAAACATTATATATGTTTTATTTTTTTATCAGACACCCCCAAATCGTTGCAACTTTTTGTCACACAGTATTTGCACGACAATTTTTCAAATTACGAATTAAAAAAAAAAAAAACAGTAAAGTAAGCCCAATTTTATTTGTATGATGTGAAAGATAATGTCACGCCGAGTAAATAGATACCCAACATATCACGCTTTAAAATTGTGTACACTTGTGGAATGGCGCCAAAATTTGGTACATACAAATCTTCATAGACAACACTTAATTTTTTTTTTTACAGGTTACCAGTTTAGAGTTACAGGGGAGGTCTAGTGCTAGAATTGTTGCCCTCACTCTAGCCACGTGGCAATACCTCATATGTGTGGTTTTGAACAGGTTTTTCATATGTGGGGCGTGACTTACGTGTGCATTCGCTACACACGCTTTAAAAAAAATGTATTGCTTAATTATTTTTTTTTTACACTTTCTCTACAATTTATTTTTTAATCACTTTTATTTATATTACAAGGAATGTAAACATCCTTTTTAATATGAATAGTGCACAGCATGTCCTCTTTATGGAGAGATGTGGGGTCTATCAGAAAAAAAAAAACACAAACAATTAGTCCGCAGCTTCAATTCCTATAATAAAAAGGACACTTAGGCCTTGTACACACGAGCAGACCGATTTGAACAAATCTGTCTGCTGGGGACGTATTGGTTTGATCGTGTACACACGATCAAACCAAAATCCCCGCCGGCAGCCGGCGCGCTGATGTGGTGGTGACGTTGACGCCGCCACGTCACCGTACCAGGAAGTAAAACACTTCCGCGCATGCGTCAAAACCACAGTTAGCAATGTCAGAAGGTGGTCAATAATGAAAGCTTCCAGGTTTCTCATTGTATACAGTTTCCTCAATCGGAAAGAACTACAGTGCATGTTTTCCTGTAAACTTTTTATTAATAGAGATTTTTCTATTTTGTTTAAACTACTTTAATTAGATGTTATATTTAGCAAAGCACAGTAGGTATCTGTATGGCCGCGTACACAAGATCAAATAAATCCAATAAAATCAATCTGTCAGACCGATTTGATCGGATTTGTCTGCTGGGATATATTGGTTTGATCGTGTACACACGATCAAACCAAAATCCCCGCCGGCAGACGGCGCGCTGACGTGGCGGTGACGTTAACGCCACCACATCACCGCACCAGGAAGTAAAACACTTCCGCGCATGCGTCTAAACCATTCGACGCGTGTGCGAGAAGACATGTCTGCTGATTAGCGTACTAACCAGCAGACATGTCGGGCGGACGGGTTCCCAGCCGACAGATTTGAAAGCATGCTTTCAAATCTGTCGGCTGGCCAAATCCGTCGGCTCGCCTGTACACACGATTGAATCTGTCTGCTGGGACGGTCGGGCCGACCGTTTCCAGCAGATAGATTTGATCGTGTGTACGCGGCCTTACCTGTCCAGGGATCCAAGATCCAGCACCCTTCTCACCCAGCTGTGCCAAAACGCACTCAGTCTTAACTGCCTTCTCAGTGAGTGAGCCTTCAGACTTGGAAGTGCTGGGGCAATGCCAATGGCTCTGGACCTGGAAAACGCTACACAGGTAAGTTGTTACCTGAGGAGTGTTCCCATCAGTAGCAGTCTCTCCTCTGCACCACCCTCTCAAATCTTACCATTACAGATCTGCCATCAGCAAGTGCCATAAGCATTGCACTGCAGTGGCAACAAGTAAAAGTGGTCTTAAGCCGGACATGGATCGAAACTCGGCCAGCTCAGCAGGGACCAACTGGATTTCAACCCATGTATGGGCTCACCCAGGTTGGGCACCTGCTGGCAGAACAAAATAGCACTGCGGGAGAGATTCCCCGACACTGACTTGATGGGGAAATCAAAAAAATAATTTTGGAAAGTAAATTGCATATGTATGGGCCTGCCTAACATACGCTGCAATTATAGACAAAGTGCCCCCTCACCATACTTAACATTAAACCGAGCACAGGCTGAACTAATACCCTACAATTAGAGAAGAAAAACACACACACACACCAACAAGTACAAATGTAGCTTTGTTTGCAAACTGTACTGGTTAAAGCAAAAGGCTACCCAAAATGGAATGCGTACCGAGAAGAGTCTCTATAATAAACCACATTATAAATCTTACCAGATTTGTCATCATACTCCTGGACCTTATTTTCCATCACTGTGGTTAGCTGTGTCTGGGCAAGTACATCTTTAAATGAATGTGTTCCACCAGCAAGAGAAGTTGCTTTCTTGTTGACACCAGATGACCCTGATGTTTTGCTCGACTTTCTAGACTAAAATAATAAAGTACAGTATTTAAGAATGGAGGAATTATTAACGTTGATTTATATATTTTATGCTATATCCCCAGATTTAACAAAACAGAAGCAAGGAGATGCACATAGTGGCATAAACAAACCTCTTAAGACTATCAATCAGCGACAGCAGTACCCTAAAGTATTATTTCTTAACCAGGGTGCCATGAATACAGGACACAGCTTGCCCTGGATCAACATCTTGTGTTTCATTTGTGCTTGCAGGCCAGTCACCAGCACCAAAACAAAAAAACATGTTCTAGGGATGTACACACAGCATTATCTACTGCCATTGTGTTTGTGGGGGCGGCCCATCTGCCTGCACTACTGCAACTCATGGCGCTAATCTAGGGAAGGCAGTATTCAGAAGAGGACCGATTCTGGCTCTTCTAGGCCTCTACCGAGCTCCTGAAGCTCATACAAAATAGGATTTTTTATGACAGCTTACCTGTAAAATCCTTTTCTTGGAGTACATCACGGGACACAGAGCGGCAATCCATTACTATGTGGGTTATAGAGTCTACCTTCAGGTGTGGACACTGGTGTAATTAACTACACAGGAAGTTCCCTCCCTATATAACCCCTCCCATACTGGGAGCTCTCAGTTTTTGTAGCAAAGCAATAAGTGTCCCAATATCCCCAAACAAGAGGGGCGGGAGCTCTGTGTCCCGTGATGTACTCCAAGAAAAGGATTTTACAGGTAAGCTGTCATAAAAAATCCTATTTTCTTTATCGTACATCACGGGACACAGAGCGGCAATCCATTACTATGTGGGATGTCCGAAAGCAATGCTTACTGAGGGAAGGGAGACACAAACAACGCAGGCCGCCATCAGATGTGAGGATCTATAATGCTGCCAGATGCATACTGCGCTAAAAAGCTGCATCCTTTTGCCCTCCTATGTACATCTGACAAGAATCAGTGAACCTAAGCACAGACGCCAAGTTGCGGCCCTGAAAATCTGCGTCATAAAGGCTCGGTAAAGCATCGCGCATAAAGCGCTTACTATCCTGGTACGGAGCACCCCCCCCCAAGAAACAGGGGGAGTCCCACTCTCCGAACCACAAGCCTGAATAATACCCTGATGAATCAATCTTGAAAACAGTTGATTTTAGACGCTGCCTGCCCCTTCCTGGGGCCTCCTGGTAGCGCAATAACATCAGCTTTCCGTATCCGAGCAGCCGCTTCAGATAGGCCTTGACCCTTCTACTCCAAAGGAGAGAGAGTGTAACCATTTTAATAGCTGAACTGAACACTGCCTGCCCACATCTAGGGTCTTCTGGCAGCACAATAAAAACTTCAGATTTCTATATCTGAACCTTCAGATAGATATTTAACTGCTCTCATCTCTACTGAGAGAAAGCAATAACCTTTCCTTCCGAAAACAAGGTTTTGAAAAAGGGGGAGGTAAGAATATCTAGATTCAAATGAACACTAGATCCTTCTAGTAAATAAAGCTGGGTGAGGATTAACATCACCCTACTAGTAAGAATAAGTATGGTTTTATACCAAGAGGTTGCCAATACTGAAACTCTCTTGGAGGCTACCACAACCAAGAACACCAATTCCCTTGTTAAAGGCTGAAGGGAAATATGGTGCATCGGCCCACAGAGCTGACCCTGTAAGCCGACAAAACTAGAGCCAATCCTCCAAGCACAAGGGCGACTAAACTGGTGGACTTATGTGCGTCACCCCTTGTATAATGGCTCGGAACAAAGAGTGTGAAGCAAGCGACCTTTGGAGGCAAGGCCGAGATCGGATCCTTGTAACTTAAGGCTAGCTCCGTCTCCTTTCCAAATGCAGGAAGGCAGGAATTTTATCTTTGACAAACTTCCAAGGATGCAACCATCTGTTTCATACCAGGAACATGGGCTCTCCCGATCCTGGGATATCTGGTCCTGGAGGCCAGCCTTCCTGTATGAATCAAGGAAGTGCCGTCGATTCTAAAACACCTGATCCTGAAGAATGTGGGCTAAAATAGCCAGACCAATAATTCACCTGTTGCACGACAGGATGTAATACCCCCTTCAAAGTAGGCCTGGACAAGATGTAAGGGACCGTGGGTCCTCTACTACCACCCCTACTGTCCCTGCACAGAAAAGGTCGTCAGGGCTATGCCGGAGTAATCAGGCCAGCTTCCGCCATCCTCTAATGTTGCATGGAAGCCACAAACGCTGTGGCACTGGGGGGAGAGACATAACCAGTGACCACTGGTCCCACCAGATTACTAACACATCTGCCCCGCATGCGGGTGGATCCCTTGTCCTTGACCTCAAGCTGTTCAATTTCTTGTTGAGCCTGGACGCCAATACATCTTATGTACAGGGTACTATTTCTGTGGCCCTTGGTCAGGAAAACAGTCGGGGTGTAGAGGTCCTTCTCCTGGAGACACTTGTTGAGGCTACAGCGAATCGCCTGCCAATTCTGCATTTCATGAAATGACGAATGTCAATAGGCAAGGCACAAGCTCCTCCTTGGTAAATTAAGTAAATCACTTAATATGGTATAGTCTGATTGAACTCTGACCGAACCAACCAGCCCCTGAACGTTCAGGCCCCTAAGCCAGATGCTCCATCGGTAGCTCTAGCTGACAGATAAGGCTCCCTTGGAGCTCGACTACTTCCCCTGGGCCAAGGTCTCTTCCTGAACTGGCAAACCCTTTAGTTAAGAACCACCAAGAGGAATTCCAGCCTATCTCTGGGACCGGTTCTTTGGATAATGCTAGGTCAAGATCCACTCCTTCTAGGCCAACACAATACTGTTTATAACAGTCCTGAATAAAAGTATAGGGAACTGTCTTGAATGAAGCCAGCATCTTCCCTAGTGCCTTAAGCAGAAGGCCAAAAGTAAGGAACTGTTCCTTGCCGTAACCACCTAGACCAGCTTTCTTATAGCGATGGTCTTGTCTTAGGCCAAAAGTACTCTCCTGGTGCAAAACATACCCAGCTTCTTGTCAATGAAGAATGTATCTTTAGACTGGAATCCTAACCCAGGAGATCCAGATACCTGACCATGCTGGACACCCTTAGGTCCAGCCATGCTGCTGACTGATCCATCAGCAGGAGTCTGCTTCCGTATGCCATTACTGCTATACCCTGGGCCTATAGACCTGCTAGAGGCGGGCCCTAGCACCCTGACAACCCAGACACGGAGGCTAACCCAAAAGGGCAAGACCACCAACTGGAGATAGTGCTGTTCCCCTGCACAACGCAGACAACCTCTGCAGTCCCGAGTAAATAAACACATATGCAACTGGCTCCCCATATGTGTATGTGGCAAGTGTTAAAGCCATATGCCTCAATGGAGGCGTGTGTACATGGCAGTGTGTGTTCATGGAAGCATGAAATCATATAAATATGTCTCACGCCAAACATGCATATAGCATGTGTGCTCTGGAACGAGCATCCTTGCAAGCAAGCAAGCATGTGCTATAAACGTGTTATGCAACAATGTGCAACATGAACCCATGCAGACACGTATCTCTATGCAAACACAAGGAATCCTGTATTGCTTAATTAAGTCACCATGTGCAACTTTAAAGTAACCATGCATGCGATTCAGCATCTTCCATGCGATCAACATCTAAGGCATTTTAAGCACTACTGTGCAGACAAGAACCCTTGTGTGACCAAGCACCCCTGTGCGTTCCAGCATCCTTATGCACCCAAGCATCTTAATGCGACTTTAGGCATTTCTGTGAAACAAGCCTCTCTATGTGATCAAGTATCCCTGGGTAATCCAGGACTCTGTTGATCCAACAACCATGTGTGATCCAGCTTCTTTTTGCATTCAAGCATCTTTAAGCGATCCCTTTAGGCCTTGAGTAATCCAGGACTTGGGTGATAGGGTAATCCTGTGTGATTCAGCATTTTTATGCCTTCAGGCCTCTTTATGCGATTCTAGGCATTTCTGTGGGAACAAGCCTCTTTGCGTGACCAAATATCCTGGGGGAATCAAGGACTTGGGTGATCATGTAATCCTGTGTGATTCAACCTTTTTATGCATACAAGCATCCTTTATGCGATTCAGCATTTTTATGCATACAAGCATCTTTATGCGACTTTAGGTACTTTTGTGGAAACAAGCCTAATTGTGTGACCAAACATCCTTGGGTAATCCAGGACGCTGATGATCAGGTAACCATGTGTGATCCAGCATCTTTTTTGCATCCAAGCAACTTTATGCGATTTTAGGCCTTTCTGTGGAAACAAAACCTCTTCTGTGTAACCAAACATCCTTGGGGGAAACAAGGACTTGGGTGATCAGGTAATCATGTGTGATTCAGCATTTTTATGCATACAAGCATCTTTATGCGACTTTAGGTACCTATGTGGAAACAAGCCTATTTGTGTGACCAAACATCCTTGGGTAATCCAGGACGCTGATGATCAGTTAACCATGTGTGATCCAGCATCTTTTTTGCATCCAAGCAACTTTATGCGATTTTAGGCCTTTCTGTGGAAACAAAACCTCTTCTGTGTAACCAAACATCCTTGGGGGAAACAAGGACTTGGGTGATCAGGTAATCATGTGTGATTCAGCATTTTTATGCCTACAAACGTCTTTATGCGATTCAGCATTACAAGCATCTTTTATGCGACCTCTTTTGTGGAAACATGCAGCACCATATAGACAGAAACATGTATGTTTATGCGATCCACAATAGAATCTGCTCTGTTACTTGTTTTTATCCCACATGCATTCCAAACTCATGTATGTTATGCAACATGCGGACTGGTAAAGAGGAAATTATCCTCTGCAGATGTGTTTCCTCAATTAAGAGACATTAGCAATGTGTGCCCGCAACTGTGCATCCCTCCGATGCATTTGGTTAGCCTGAAGCCGACACCAGGCTGAGGATTATATGGAGGTCTTACTAGCCACCTATAGGCAAACCTCTCTTTACACTCTAAGGAGAAGATAGAGGTGTAATCAGAACCTGTAGGGCTTTTGATAGCTTCTCCTTGTTAGGCTGCAGCTCCTGTCTCCTGTCCTCTGACAGTGAAACTTTTATCCCCAAGCTTTCTAATCCCTTTGTTTCAGGATTAAAGCAGGAAAAGGGGGACACCCCCTTTTTTTTTTCTTGCAAAACACAAAACACATGCAGAGTGATTGCAATGTTGGGGGAAGGCTGCATTGCCTGACAGGTCTGATGGCTCAATCTATGAGCTGTTTAAGTCTCTTCAGAGGAGAATAAGGGTCCACCAGGTTCAGGTGGCGATCCCTCTTTATATTCCTACCCCTGACCTTATTCAATGGGGAGACCAAGTCCTAAGCTAAAGCAGAGGCACTTAACCCAGGTGCATCAAATAAAAGGATTTTTAATAAACAGCTTACCTGTAAAATCCTTTTCTTGAAGTACATCACGGGACACAGAGCGCATAGCCATTACATATGGGTTATATGGGTACCTTCAGGTGTGGACACTGGTGTAATCAACTTCACAGGAAGTTCCTCCCTATATAACCCCCTCCCACTGAGAGTGCTTCAGTTTTGTAGCAAGCAATTTCTCTGAGGTTACACAATGTTCCCCAAAAGAGGGGTGGGAGCTCTGTGTCCCGTGATGTACTTCAAGAAAAGGATTTTACAGGTAAGCTGTTTATTAAAAATCCTTTTTTCTTTATCGTACATCACGGGACACAGAGCGCATAGCCATTACATATGGGATGTCCCAAAGCAATGCTCCATGAGGGGAGGGAGACCGTAAGGCCAAAATTAGCCAAACAGAAAATATATCAGGAGGTAAAAAATAGCTCCACCAACAGAAAAAAGGGGCGTAATCCGGGACAGAGGATTCTATACTGCTGCCCGTAGGACCGCCTGCCCAAATGCTGCGTCCGTAGCTTTTGTGACGTCCAACTTATAAAATTTAGTAAACGTATGTACGGAAGACCAGGTTGCCGCTTTGCAAACCTGTGCCATAGAGATCTGATGGTGTGCCGCCCAAGAGGCACTCATGGCCCTCGTAGAATGGGCCTTAACTGATAAGGGAGGTGGAACGCGCTTCAGACCATAGGCCTGAAAAATCAGCTGCTTAATCCACCTAGCCAAGGAAGACTTGGCAGCCGGCTGACCCTTCTTGGGGCCATCCGGGAGAACGAAAAGCACATCTGTTTTCCGAATCTTTTCTGTAGCCTTGAGATAAACCCTCATGGCTCGGACCACGTCCAAAGTATGAAGCAATCTTTCCTCTCTGGACTGGGGAGTAGGAAAGAAGGATGGTAGGACTAGGTCCTGATTCAAGTGAAAACTGGATATGACCTTAGGCAGGAAAGAAGGCTGAGGCCGCAGAACCACTCTGTCCTTATGCAGAATCAGGTACAGTTCCCTGCAAGACAAGGCTGCCAGCTCGGAGACCCTTCTGGCCGAAGCCATAGCCACCAAGAAAACCAACTTTCGGGTTAGCAGCACAAGAGGGATTTCTGTCAGAGGTTCAAACGGCTGCTTTTGTAAAGCTGACAAGACCAGATTTAAATTCCAGGGGCAGAGGGGAGCTCTAATAGGGGGATTCACATGCAAGACCCCCTGCAAAAAGGTTTTCACAAGCGAATGCGTGGCCAAAGGCCTTTGAAACCATATCGATAAGGCAGACACCTGCCCCTTTAGAGTACTAAGAGCCAACCCCTTGTCAACGCCAACCTGGAGGAATCGCAAGATCCTGTCAATAAAAAACTTGCGAGGATGCCCTCCTTGAGACTCGCACCACTCCACATAGGTCCTCCAGACTCTGTAATAGATATTTCTAGAGACTGGCTTTCTAGCCTGAATTAACGTAGATATGACTTGGGCTGAGAGGCCTCTGCCATTAAGAATTAGGGATTCAGCCGCCAAGCCATCAAATTTAGCTGCTGTGAAGCAGGGTGGTAGATCGGGCCCTGAGACAGCAGATCTGGGCGCAGGGGGAGTGGCCACGGTGCCCCTACTGACATCCTCACGATGAGTGCGTACCAAGCCCTTCTGGGCCAGGCTGGGGCCACCAGGATCACCGGCCTGCGCTCCACCCTGATCCTTCGTAGAAGGCGGGGAATCATCTGTAGTGGAGGGAACGCATACAGGAGAGAAAACTGATGCCAGGGGCAAACCAACGCATCGGTCCCGTAGGCCGAGGGGTCCCTGGCTCGGGATACGAATTTGTCCAATTTCTTGTTGAATCTTGTTGCCATGATGTCCACATCGGGAACTCCGAATCTTTGGCAAATCTCTTGGAATACCTGGGGGTGAAGAGACCACTCTCCCGGGAGTAACTGTTGACGACTCAAAAAATCTGCTTGAGAATTGTCTATCCCTGGGATGAACACTGCTGAGATGCAGGGTACATGGGCTTCGGCCCATGAGAAAATCAGGTTTACTTCCCTTTGAGCCGCTAGGCTCCTTGTGCCCCCCTGGTGGTTTATGTATGCCACCGCCGTGGCATTGTCGGACTGTATCCTTACTGGCAGACCCTGCAGGGGGAGAGTCCAGGCGACCAGGGCCAACCGAGCAGCTTTGATCTCTAGGACATTGATGGGAAGCAGACTTTCTGCCTCTGACCACTGTCCCTGCTGGGTCCGTTTTCCTAAGATTGCCCCCCAACCTGTTAGGCTGGCATCTGTGGTTACTATTTTCCACGTGATGGGGCAAAAGGTTTTCCCTTTTGACAATTTTTGAGGGATCAGCCACCAGTACAGGCTGCGCTTGACCCCTGGGGAAAGAACTAATGGACGGTCTAATGCCTGTATGGACTTGTTCCAAGCAGAGAGAATAGCTGCCTGAAGAACTCTGGTATGGATCTGGGCATAGGGCGCTGCTTCGAAGGCGGCCACCATCTTTCCCAGCAGTCGCATGCATAGGCGAATAGTCGGCTTCTTTTTGCCTAAGACTATTTGAATCGTTTGAATCAACGACCTGATCTTCTCTTGAGGTAAAAATACCCTCTGGCATTCTGTATCTAACCGAAAGCCTAGATATTCCAACTGTCTTGTGGGTTGTAACCTTGATTTTTCTTGGTTCACAATCCACCCGAATTCTTCTAGATGCCGCACTGTGCGGACTACTGCATGATTGAGGTTGGAAGCTGATCTGTCGATAACCAGGAGATCGTCCAGGTATGCCAGGACCAAGATGCCTTCTGTCCTTAGGACGGCTAGCACCGGGGCTAACACCTTTGTGAATACCCGCGGAGCTGTTGCCTACCCGAAAGGGAGGGCTACGAACTGGTAATGACTTTGATTTATCGTAAAACGAAGAAACTTGTGATGTGCTGGGTAAATCGGCACATGCAGATATGCATCCTTTATGTCTATAGATGCTAGAAAGTCGCCCTGATGCAGGCTGGCTGTCACTGAACGTATGGAGTCCATACGAAAGGTCTGAATCTTTAGAAAGCGATTTAGGCGTTTGAGGTCTAATATAGGCCTGACGTCGCCATTGGGTTTTGGTATAACAAAAAGGTTGGAGTAGAATCCCCGACCCCATTCTTGGGTTGGTACTTCTACAATTACTCCTTGGAGCAATAGGCGATCCAACGCCTTTACGAGAGAGGCCCTTTTTAATGGGTCGCTTGGAAGACTTGACCCCTGAAAATGAGGAGGGGGGATTTCTCGAAACTCTAGTTTGTATCCCATGGCTACCACGGACCGAACCCAAGAGTCGGGAATTCTGGCCTTCCAGACTTCGGAGAAAAACCGAAGTCTTCCCCCCACCCGAGAGAGTGGGGGCGCCCCTTCATGAATCTGATTTGATGACTGGTTTAGCCGGTTTGCGAGACCAGGGTCTCTTGTTTGCCGCGGCTTGACCCTGTGGGCGGCTATTAACCGCTGGACGCCCGAGAGGCCGTCGATACTGACGAGAAGTCGAAGGGGCCGAGCCTACAATGGCCTGTCGTTTAAACGTGGGCCCACGCGGTCTTTTCTTGACCGGTAAGGAAGTACTTTTTCCACTTGATATGGTGTGGATATATTTATCTAGGTCTTCCCCGAATAGTCTTCCCCCATGAAAGGGAAACCCTGCTAAGAGCTTTTTGCAGGGTGCCTCTGCTGACCAGTTCTTTAGCCACAAAAGACGACGCATGTGAACCATCAGTAGAGATGAACGGGATGCCTGTTGGATGGAGTCCTTAATAGCATCTACTGCAAAGCAGAGAGCCCTAGGGAATTCTGCTAATTCATGAGTATGCTGAGCCGGCATGTCCTTTAATATCTGTTTTGCCTGATCCTTCAAGGCCTGACAAACACCAATGGCTGCTACTGCTGGCTGAACCATGGCACCTACTGAGGTAAAAGCGGCTTTCAGTAGGGTCTCGAATTTCTTGTCGACCGGATCCTTGAACATCTGGACATTTTCAACCGGACAGGTCAGGGATTTATTCACGCAGGAAATGGCCGCGTCCACTGTGGGGAGTGCCCATTTCTTTAAATATTCCTCTTCCATAGGATAGAGAATAGAGAATCTTTTAGGAGGGACAAAGATTCTATCAGGTCGAGCCCAATCCTGGTAAATCACGTTCCGCAGAAGGGGGTGCATTGGGAAAGACGCACAAGTTAATGGAGCCTTTAAAGAACCCAATGAGGAAACCTCCGGGGCTACTAGTTCTGGCACTGGAAGTTTAAAGGCAGTGCGAACCATATCTGTCAAAGACTGGATCCACAGGCTCTCCGCTTGAGAGGCCGAGAAATATTCATCTATAGTGGAACCTTCCCTGTCTGAACCGTCGGGACTTGGGTCTGCCTGATCCCCTTGTGGGTCCCGTTCCTCTGAAGAGGAGACCTCCGCATCTGAAAACCCCACACTGGGTGAGGGGGATCTAGCCCGCTTGCTACTTGGCCAAGGACGGGCAAACAACGCAGTTAACCTTTTCTCTAGCCCACTCATGGTGGTTGCTAGCATTTCTTCCGTCACGTAAACGGGAATGGGTGGATCGGGGGCCGCCTCTGCCCCCAGCACCCCCAATGGCTCTTGTACTATGCCACTCGGTGTTCTAACTGGCGAGGGTGGGGCCGTTGAAGCCTGGCCCAAATCCTCTGACCCCGATGGAGACCCCTTTTGCTTCTTGGCACCTTTAGCAGCCTTGGCTGGTCCAGATCCCTTTGGAGCCATTGTACAACCTTGAGTCACCCCTATAGCCAACACCTGACTGTTGCAGCTAGGAGTAACCAATATGAGGACAGGTATGAGGAAAATGAAAAATTCTTTTTTTTTTTTTTTCCAAAAAAAAAATCCTTTTTTTTTTTTTACCCGCCTGGGAGGTGGCAATACTGAGGAAACCTGTGAGTATTGACACACCAATGCCCGTTAGCCGGAGTCCAAGGTAGACTCAGATACTGCTGGATCTAAGGCTGAGTCCCTTTAAGCAAAAAAACTTCCTTTTTTTTTTTTTCTTCTGGTCAATAGTGGAACTAAGTCCTAGACCTGAAGATCCACAAAACCGCCACTAGGTGTCCCTGTGTGGCCAAAAGACCCAGCTGCACGCTCTGTATCCTTCTTCCTCTGCCTCCAGGAGGGAAAGACCAGCCAGAGAAAAAGTTTTTCCTTTAAACAGACCCTGACGCTGCTGGCCCGCCCCCCCAACGCACGCCGACGCTATAAAAGGCGGCGTGCACGCGCGCGCACCCCCCCACGCTGAAAACCACATGGAGGAAGCAGAGCAGAGGAAACACATGGACCAGCGCCAGGCAGCACCAACAGACACCAGGTAAGCACTAATCTTATTGTAGTGCACACACAGAGAGGAAGCTGTCCCCATGGGCTTCCTAAGAAACAGGAGTTTTACCAGCACTTTCCTCTTTTTAAAAACATGTGGGGTTGCAGTATCAATGCTAACAAGCAGACCTGGGGTGAGTAGCAAATATATATCTTACACAAGTATACATATATCTACATGTTATCTGGGTAAACATTAGTATCCCATCCTGCCCACACAGACATAGTGGAGATAGTGGCTGATGCACAAGCATACTATTAGCCAACCCAGAACCCCCAGGGGGATACCTACTGTCGAACCAAGTCCCGCAGGTTCCCTCTTACCTGCTCCACGCCGCAGGGTATTGCAAACTGCAAGAGGCCCAATCTTCCCCCATCTCCGTGGGTATTGTCTCGGACCTTCAGGGACCGGGGTCCTGTGTTTAAGGAACCCACACCCCTGGACCTATATAGCATCCTGGCATCAGTAGCGTTTAGTTCTTGGAAGAGACTAAGGCACTGGAGCCCAGAATCCAGCCCTCCAAGGAGAGGCATTATAGGCAAAACCCCACTCCAGCAGGGCCCGGGTACCGTACACCTTGGCTTTGAAGCACTTCGGACGGATCCGGCTAGCTATCCTGGGTCCCGAGACCTCCGAGGGACAGCTAGACGTGACCAACACCTAAGACACTGGCGAAAAAACTGAAGCACTCTCAGTGGGAGGGGGTTATATAGGGAGGAACTTCCTGTGAAGTTGATTACACCAGTGTCCACACCTGAAGGTACCCATATAACCCATATGTAATGGCTATGCGCTCTGTGTCCCGTGATGTACGATAAAGAAAGCTGAATTTAGTCTGACACAATGCCTGCTAATCTGCACAGCTAGATGCGAGTAGGCGTCTTAGATGAATCTGTATCCAACTCACACAAGGTGCTTACGTTTGTGTCCCCCTAGCTTTACAGAGCTCTGACGTCCGGGCCCTTTGAAGAGCCTTCTCTGCGACTGCACTGAGCCGGTGAGCACGTGCAACATGGTAGAGCCTGAAGCGGAGGAAGTGGGACACAATAGATCAGCTAACACTTAAGCTTCCATTTTTTGGAAAGCATGGTAAGCAAAAACATCAGGCATGTCTTCTACTGCCCATAGTAGTGGAAACACAGACTTGCAGCTACTCACGGAAGACAATCCTTTGTATAGGATTAAGGGCATATTTTTTTTTTTCTATTTATGTACCGGCCCCTTCAAGGGGAGATATATAGGTACTGCAGCCATCCTGTCTAACAGACATGGTGGGCCAGGCTGCATGCCGGCTAGGGGAGGTATATGGGTGCCCTGAGCCATCCTGTCTCAGAAGACAGTGGTTTACATTGCCCATGCATAGAAGCATAATATAGGCGAGACCCAAGTCCCCCACGGAGGACCTACTGTCGAACCAAGTCCCGTAGGCCCTCCTCTTACCTTCTCCACGCTGCAGGGTATTGCCAAGCAAGAGGCCCAATCTTCCCCCTTCACCGTGGGTATTGTCCTAGACCTTCAGGGACCAGGGTCCATGGCAGGAACACCAACTCCCCTGGACCTATATAGCATCCTGGCAGCAGAAAAAACATTTGGTCCTTAGAAGGCACAAAGTTCTGGAACCCAGGATCCAGCCCTCCGCAGAGAGGCATTATAGGCTAAACCTCGTTCTTCGTACCGAGGCCCGGGTACCGTCCACTTTGGCTATGAAGCCGGATTTATGGAGGTTTTTTACATCCAGCATGGATCCCTCCAGTGGAGCTCCTAAGAGCACATGTTCATTCGTGACCAACACCTTAGACACTGATGAAAAAACTGAGGAGCTCCCAGTATGGGAGGGGTTATATAGGGAGGGAACTTCCTGTGTAGTTAATTACACCAGTGTCCACACCTGAAGGTAGACTCTATAACCCACATAGTAATGGATTGCCGCTCTGTGTCCCGTGATGTACGATAAAGAAAACCATTACAGCTTCCCTGCAAAAGCTCAATATTGATGCCCCCTTGTATTCATTTTACTGTAAACGTTGCTCTCGACACCAAGCTGCCTCCTTATAATACTTTAACTGTAGAAAAATCAAAGTCCACCTTTGTAACAGAAATAGAAATGTCACTGTCACTCTCAGTTACTGGTCTGCCTCCAATGTTTACGATGCTTTTCAGAAAAGCATTGCTGTTAGATTCTCTTTATAGTTTAGTAACCAAAAAAACCTCACAGAATAGGTTATATCACAAACAGCAAAAAAAAAAAAAAAAATTCTACAAATTACTGGTTTAGGAGTAACTACTTTTAATTCTGATAATCTTATGCTCAAAATTGTACATTAGGTTTTGATTTGTAAACCCATGCAAGGTTCAAATTTAACTTATTACCAAGCATAAAAAAAACAGCAAAAAATGTAAATCAGACCATGTTAATGACCCGCCAACACAACACATAGGGGGTTATTTACTAAAAGCAAATCCACATTGCACTAAGTGCATATGGAAGTGCAGTCACTGTAGATCTGAGGGGGACATGCAAGGGAAAAAATCAGCATTTTTGCTTGCACATCATTGGATGATAAAATCAGCAGAGCTTCCCCTCAGATCCACAGCGACTGCACATACAAGTGCACTTGTAGTGCAGAGTGGATTTGTCTTTAGTAAATAAACCCCATAATCACTTATAATAACTCGCCTTATAAGTAACTCAGGTCAGTTATATGTAGGTGCATTTTCGTGGTTGCCAGAGAGGAAATAAGACAGAAAATAGAGATCATGTCTCTACCTCAATCTCCCCAAATTCCTCTTAAAGTTACAGCCTGGGGCTTCCCCCCCTCTAATAAAATAGAAAAAAAAAAACACTGAATAGGTCTGGAGAATAAAAGACACCAAAATCCTTCATATGCTGACCTGTGTTACCCCTAAAAGTAAACTGTAAACACAGAAAAATACATTCTGAAATGTAGCCCTCATCTCTCTGAAATCCTTAAAAAGAGATCTATGGTTATAGCAGGGCTCAAAGGCTACTAGCCAGGCCTTAAGGGTTACTCGCCATCAGTTGCCCCACCCAACCCCTACCCTGCAACAAGCTCTCATAAATTATCTCATGAAATGACACTTAAATGTTTTATGCAGAAGTTACAAAAATGTGTTTCAACAACAAGTTTATCAGTGCCCATCAATGCAGCCTCACTCATGCCCAACAATGAAGGGGGAGAGAGGAGGGGATTGTCGGTCGGATCCTTAAAGAGCAGGGAACATCACTGTAACAGCTTTTATTTGAATTGCTGTGTGTTCCCGCATACTGCCCCACCTCTTGACCCGGGTACTTTGATATAAGTCACATTTCCCGGCATTGGACAGGTAATCTGTCTATCAAAGTAGCTAGGCCAGGAGGCAGGGCTGTATGTGACAGAGAGAACACACGGCAATGCAAATGAAAGCCGTTACTAGTGATTTTCCAAGCTCTGATAATCCAGCCACCTGCTATCCTCTCTTCCCCCTCGACGATTGCTGGGAGAATGCTCGCCCACCCGCCCCCAGACAGCCCACACTCGCCATCATTTTCCACTCGCAAAATGCGTGGAAAAATGAGGGCTGGTCATAGCATACACTTCCATTTTATATCTTCAGTATTTTAATAGCATCACAAACGATAGTTGACAAGCCAATATAAGCTTACTTGAAAAATCTCTCATACTGCAACTACTACCTGACTGCTGGCCACCTCTTTCCACAACTTTTTCTCCTTTGGTTATTTCTTTGGTTTATTTTCAATTTCAAATGACTATATATCCCATTGTACTTTGCTGGTGCAAGAAGTGATTACTTTACTCACTGTGCCTCATGAAATTCCTCCTTAATGCGTCACAGAATTCAAGTATGTTTTCAAACTTTAAGAGTATTAATTGGGGTGCAAGTTAGAAATAACTAAAATACAATGTGGAAATTAAAGGATAAGTTCATCTTTTTAACATGTTATACCCAGTCGACAGGCGGCGGGTGATGATCTTCCTTGTCTCTCTGTCATTTTCTGCAAAGTGTCCTGTGGACAGAAAACTATTTTCAACGAACAACCACAGTGCTGTTAAGCACTGTGGTAGCTCATTGATGCTTCCTGTTGGTGTGTAACTGCATGGGCATACAATGTACGCCAAAACAGCTTACACACAGTCTGCAAGAGCCCTACATTGCACCCAAGACCTGCAGTTCATGGGTGGGATGCTTTCTAAGCTCCCAACAAAAAATAAATAAATGCACTTTTTTTTTTTTACCTGCATAAAGGTGTATTTTATTTATTTTTTTAAAAGGTGAACTTATCCTTTAACCACCTAAGGACCTTGACTATTTTTCAGATCTGGCATTTACAAGACTAAAACAGATTCTTTTGCTAGAAAATTACTTAAAACCCCCAAACATTATATTTCTTTATCGTACATCACGGGGACACAGAGTCTTAGTCATTACTAAGTGGGTTATATGTTCCACCTTTAGGTGCTGGACACTGGTGTAATCAATTAGACCGGAAGTTCCCTCCCTATATAACCCCTCCCATACTGGGAGCACCTCCGTTTTTTTCGCCAGTGTCTAAGGTGTTGATCACGAGTGAACATGTGCTCTAAGAAGCTCCACTGGAGGGATCCATGCTGGATGAAAAAGGCCTTTATAAATCCGGATCCGTCCAAGGTGCTTCATAGCCAAAGTGGACGGTACCCGGGCCTCGGTACGAAGAACAAGGTTTTACCTATAATGCCTCTCTCAGGTGGGCTGGACCCTGGGTTCCAGAACTTTGTGCCTTCCAAGGACCAAATGTTTTTTCTGCTGCCAGGGTGCTAAATAGGTCCAGGGGAGTGGGTTCCTATCATGGACCTCGGTCCCTGAAGGTCTTGGACGATACCCACGGTAAAGATTGGGCCTCTTGCTTGGCAATACCCTGTGGCGTGGAAAGGTAAGAGGAGGTACCTACGGAACTTGGTTCGACAGTAGGTCTTCCTTTGGGGATTATGGGTCTCGCCTAAATTATGCTTCTATGCATGGGCAATGTAAACCACTATGTCTTATGAGACAGGGTGGCTTCTGGACACCCATGTACCTCCCCTAGCTGGCATGTGTGCCTGGGCAAAAGCCACTAGGTCTGTTGAGACAGGATGGCTTTAGTACCCATATATCTCCCCTTGAGGAAGCTGGTACACCTAAATCCTATGCAAAATGATTGTCTTCCATGAGTAGCTGCATGTCTTATCTGTTTTCCACCACGAAGGGCAGTAAAAAAGATATGCCTGGTGTTTCGCTTACCATGCTCTCCAAAAATGAAAGCTTAGTGTTAGCTGGTCCATTGTGCGGCCCACTTCCTCCGCTTCAGGCTCTGCCACAGTGCTGGGGGGGTCCCTCTTAGTCCGGGTCCACAGCGCTCCTTGCGGGTTCTCTCTCTCTCTCCCCCCCATTTCCCTACGCGCGCATGCGCGAGGGGGGGCGCTTTGTAGACAGGGGGACGATGTGGTTGCCGCTGGCGCACGTGCTCGCTGACTCATGGTGCAGATGCATGGGGGGCTTTTCAAAAAGGCCCTGACGTCAGAGCTCTGTAAAGCCAGGGGGACACAGTAGCTTGGGGCACGTAAGCACCTTGTGTGTGTTGGATACAGATTCATCTAAGACGCCTACTCAGCATCTAGCTGTGCAGATTAGGAGGCATTGTTTTTTTGCCAGACTAAGTTCAGCTGTTGATGCACCTGGGTTAAGTTCCTCTGCTTTTAGCTTAGACCCAAGTGTATCCTGACGTAACGCCGTAGAGCCTGTTTGAGGGGATCGAGCGTCCATCACCACCGGAGGTCCTCTGAGTTGAAGTAAGACCGGGCTGACATGCCGAACTATTGGGGCACTCCTCTGTGTTTATTTTCCCCTTGATCAACGAGCATTCCTCCCCATTCCATTCTGAGGGCATTGATCCACAATCAAGGGAAACCGAAAGAGCATTGGAGTGTGGAAGGAGATGAGGCTGAGCCCGGGAGATGCACTGGATTTAAGATACATGCATTTTCCCCACCTATTTCAGATGAGAGTTCTGGGAGACCATTAGTGGACACCCCCTCACTATTCGGGCACCCATCTATCCATCACCAGCAGAAGATTTTTTGGACACTATTTTTGAACTGTTTCTCACTCATTTTTGTTTATTTATCTTTGTTTATATATTTTTATTCATTCATTTTTAATATTATATTTTTTTTATTTTCATTTTTATTTTCATTTTCACTTTATTTATAATTTTTTAGTCTGCCATCTTTTGTTTCTCATTATTATTGGAGACCCTGATTTCTAGTCTCACTTTGTTTTGGCGATATTTTCCTTTCACTTCTACTTGTTCACTGGGTGTGATTTTTAGCATTTCACTCTGTGTATGATTGTGTTACATTTTTGTTATCACATATATACACGGACCCACGTCCACCATTTTTAATCCACACCTCACTTATGTGTTAGCGCTTATTTCCCCCCTACATCATTATTTGCGTATTCATTGAACACTATGAGATACAGCTGCTTTCACGCTCACATTAGGCTACACTACAGTCAATTTTTCACTTCATTACTCACTGTAGCGCATTAGATACCCCACTTACTATTATACAAGTGAGCCTTATCCCTCAGTGTTCTAGAGCTACCGGTGGAGCATCTGGCTTAAAAGGCCTGAACGTTTAGGTGGCAGGATTGTTCCGTCAGAGTACAATCAGACAATGCCATACTAGTGATTTACTTTTACCAAGGAGGAGCTTGTGCCTTGCCTATTGACAATCGTCATTTCATGGAATGCAGAATTGGCAGGCCATTCGCTGGAGCCGTCAACAATTGTTTCCGGGAGAATTACCTCTGCATCCCGACTTTTTTTCTGGCCAAATGCCACAGAAAGGGTACCCTGTACATAAAATGTAATGGCGTCCAGGTTGAACAAGAAATTGAACAGCTTTGTGTCAAGGACAAAGGATCCACCCGCATGCGGGTCAGATGTGTTAGTGATCCTGGGGGACCAGTCGTCACTGGTTTATGTGTCTCTCTGAGAGAAGGTCTACACTCAGCAGAACCACACCTATTCTCCTGCTCTCCAGGATTGAGTCTGAAAGAGTGACTCCTCCCCAGGGCTTGAACTGACTCCAGTAGTAATCGGCGTGCGTCCTAAGAGTAGGACGTACGGCTCCTGGAGCCAGATAGGCAGGGTTCTCCTCCCCCAGCATCAGCCTCCACTGTCAGATCCGCTCCGACCTCGAGCCGCCCCTGGATCCCCTGGTTTCTCTCTCCCTCTGGAGCCCCCACCTGCCAGAAACCAGACAGGCAGACGGTGACAGACACTGCTAGGCAAGCCTGCACTATCCCTCCATTCCTCCTGCAATCCACCGCTTGGCTTCCCCCTGCTTCACCTGACCCCCCTGGCTTCCCTCCGTCACCCTTCTCCAGCAGGTAAGCCTTTCACTGAGGCTGCAGACGGCCGTCCTTTTGAGGACAGCAGCTGCTGCCACTTAAAAGCCCCTGCTATCTCCCTATCCACATCTCCCCTCCTATACCCCCTCACTACCCATCCGCCACCTGCCCTGCAATCCTTGGCAATTTTCAGCCATTTCTGGCATTTCTGGCTTCCAGGCCGGCGTTTTTCGATACATCCGCGCCGGCCTGGAAGCAATCGCGGCAGCCGCAATTTAGGAAAGGCCGCGGCTTCACCCGCGGCCTAGTGGCGCGCCGCTTCTCACCCCCTCCAACCGCCACCAAAGTCCGAAAACGGACTTGAACCCCACCCCATACCCCCAGGAAAGTTACCTCACACCCCGGTCTAGTAATCCTGGCCCCAAATAGTAGCACCGATCCACCCAATCTGGAAGCTTTACCAGTCTGGATCCTGCTACCGATCGGCAGGCCATTTTTGCTGCACCCAGCCCCAAATCTTAATCACCACTACAACTTGATCCAGGGGTTACCCGATCGCCTCTTACAGGGGTCAGGAAGGAATTTTTTCCCTGCCGGAGCATATTGGCCGAGCGCCGCCAGGGTTTTTTGCCTTCCTCTGGACCAAGCCAGGAGAGAGGAGTTTAGCCAATTCCTCTCCCCACTGCCCTAAAATCCCCCCCCTCCCCCCCTGGTGCATTGGCGAACATGGCATGTAGGCAATATTCTGCCGAGACCATTTGGAGTTTGAGGCAATGCGCCGCAATACTGCCAGCCATCACCAGAAAGACCCTAAGAACTGAGCGACTATGGAGAACCAATCATAGATCGACGGTTAGACATTTCAGACATTTACCCCAGGTCAAGCACATATCATGTGCTCTGATCAATACTAGATCGGCAGTAAAACACCGACTAGAAATCCGCGACTTCATTCAACAAAAGGATCTAGACTGTCTTTTTATTACAGAGAGCTGGCTCACAGCCGACTGTAACACCATTCTAGGAGAATTGGTGCCAGAAAATTACCGTATCATAACGGAAAACAGAATAGGGCAAAGAAGAGGCGGCCTGGCGGTGATCCACAAGACTCATCTTACGATCACCAAACCAGTCCGCCAAAACCCTCTTCCATTCATGGAAACCCTTACTCTGCAACTGCAAGCAAGTTCAAAGGAGACCGTCCACATTCTGCTCTGCTATAGGCCACCCGGCCCAAAATCGCAGCTGCTCTCATCATGGACGGATTTCTTCTCCACTTATACCCTCAACAGTAAACAACTTTTGCTGTTAGGGGATTTCAATCTCTGGGCCAATTCCTCACAAGACCCCATTGCCGACGCCTGTATTGACCACCTGGAAGGATTAGGATTGCAGCAACTAGTATGTGGGCCTACACATGCTTCAGGTCACACACTCGATCTTATTTTCAGACAAGCTCTGGAAATAAAAATTAGGGAAAATGAAAAATTGCCATGGACAGACCACCAGGCAATTATATTCAGTATTTCCACCATCCCCCCCGCAACAAAAACATCGAATCCAGTGGCAACACACTGGACTAGATGTCAGAAGAAGCTCCACTCGGAACTCTTCAAAACGACTTTAAGGAAAAAAATAGAAACAACCCAGCCGCAGCAAACGGCCGTTGAAACATTGAAAGCCATAAACTCGGCCATGCTACAGTCAGCCGACTTGGTAGCGCCGAAACGAATAACCCGCATTCGGAAAAACAACCGCAGCTGGTTTAACAACCAGCTGTCGTTACTGAAGCAAGAACGCAGAAGGGCAGAATCTGCCTGGAAAAGATGTTCTTCTGAGCTAAACCTATCCATCTACAAGGCGACCACAAGAAAATACCACAAAGGAATTTTCCAAGCCAAGAAGAATTATTTTTCGGAGGCTATCAACGGTGCCCAAAACCGCCCCCGCGAACTCTTCAAGATGGTCACCCAGACCATGAAACCAGGATGCATTGAAGCCCCCAGTTCGGACACACAAGAATTTTGCAATGAGCTATCGGATTATTTCGTTAATAAAATCGAGGCAATCCGTGAAAGCATTCAGCAAAATTTTTCTCCCCTCAGCCCCCCCTGTAGCCTCTCACACAGCACCCATAGTAATTCTCCGATATCAGGTAAGTTCACCCTGGAACCCATCTCCATCGAGTCCACTAAGAATGTCATTTGTACTCTGCGCAATGGCGCAGCACCAAATGACATTATCCCCACAAAACTGCTGAAGGAATGCGCCGACATCCTGGCTCCTCCCATCACGCAGCTTATCAACCAGTCTTTCTTGGAAGGCATAGTGCCCTCACAGTTGAAAGAGGGTGTAATCCAACCCATCCTGAAGAAACCCTCCCTGGACCCCAAGGACCCACTCCACCGCCGTCCCATAACAAGCCTCAACGTATTCTCTAAGATAATGGAAAAAGTAGTGGTACAACAGCTGCAACTGCATCTAGATACCCACAAGCTACTTGATCCATTGCAATCAGGCTTCCGTCCCGGACATGGGACGGAAACAGCATTACTGAAAGTATGGGACGATGTTCTCAAGGCCGCAGACGAAGGAGAATCTTGTCTCCTGGTTCTGTTGGACCTAAGTGCAGCTTTTGACACTGTAGACCACAATCTGTTACTGACTCGGCTTTCTGAAGTAGCCAGGGTCGCAGAAGGCGATTTATCTTGGTTCTCCTCTTTTTTGGAAAACCGATCGCAAACAGTGAATCTAGGACCTTTTACGTCTGAAAAACGCACAGTAACATGCGGAGTCCCTCAAGGATCGCCTCTGTCACCAGTGCTATTCAACATCTACCTTCGTCCTCTTTTTGAGATTATTAGCAGCCAAAATCTGCTTTATCACTCTTATGCAGATGACACGCAACTGTATTTCCGCATCTGCAATAGACAGGATCACCACCTCAATCTAGAGACATGCCTCTCTTTGATAGAGGACTGGATGACAAAGAGTTATCTTAAACTCAATGGAGCGAAAACAGAACTTCTTCTGTTTCACGCCAAGCGAAGGAATCAACCCTCAACAGCGTGGACCCCCCCGCCTATTTTGGGCAAGCTCATCACCCCTAGCGCCAAAGTCAAAAGCCTAGGGGTCATTTTTGACTCCTTTATGACAATGGACGCACAAATAGGGTCAGTGGTCAGCGGATCTCACCATCTACTGCGCCTACTACGCAGACTCACTCCGTTCATCCCTAAAGAAGATTTAGCGGTCGTGGTGGGAGCAGTTGTAAACTCCAGGTTGGATTATGCAAATGCCCTTTACCTCGGTCTCCCCAAATACCAAATCGCTCGTCTGCAAGTCGTTCAGAATACGGCCGCCAGACTTGTGACTGGGAAAAAACCCTGGGAATCTATCTCACCTTCACTGAGAGCCCTTCATTGGCTGCCAGTTAAAGACAGAATCGCTTTTAAAGCTCTCTGTCTTACGCATAGATGTGTCCATGAGAATGCCCCCCTTTACTTATGCGAATTAATAAAAGCGCATAATCCAAATCGCGTTTTGCGATCCACGAATCAGAACCTGCTCCAGGTTCCGAAAGCCAACTTCAAGTCCAAAGGAGAAAGAAGATTTGCGATCCAGGGTCCCAGACTATGGAACGCTTTACCAACCAGCATTCGGTTGGAGGAGAACCACCTAGCATTTAGGAAAAAGGTCAAGACTTTTCTCTTTTGATATCAAAGGAGACAGGAACAACAAGCGCCCAGAGGCGATTCAGTTCGCATGTGCCGCGCTATATAAGTTTTCATTCATTCATTCATTCACTCTCTCCCCAGTTCCGCGTCTTTTGTGGCTTCTATGCAACATCAGAGGAGAACGGAAACCGGCCTGATTATTCCGGCATAACCCAGACAACCTCACTGTGCAGGAACAGTAAGGGTGTTAGTAGAGGACCCAAGGTCCCTTACATCTTGTGCAGGCCTACTTCGCAGGGGGTATTACATCCTGTCTTGCAAACAAGTGAATTAATGGTCTGGCTATTATAGCCTACATTCTTGAGGATCAGGGCCTTCAGCATTAGCGGCAATTGCCTTGATTCATACAGGAGAGCTGGCCTTTAGGACCAGATATCCTAGGATCTGGAAGACCCATGTTCCTGGTGTGAAACCAAGGGGTGGCATTCTTGGGAGTATGTCATAGGATAAATTCTTGCCTTCCTACCTTTGGAAAGGAGATGGAGCTAGCCTTGGGTTCCATCAAGGATGCAATCTCGGCCTTGTCAGTATTTTCAAAGGTCGCTGGCTTCACACTTTTTGCTCCCGGCCGTTATGCAAGGATTAACGTGTATAAGTCCACCAGTTTAGTCGCCCTTGTGCTCGTAGGATTGGGTCTAGTTTTGTCGGCATACATGGTCAGCACCTTGGGCCGATGCATCATATTTCTGTTCATCCTTCTAACAAGGAAATTGGTGTTCTTGGTTGTGGTAACCCCTGCAAGAGAGTTTGTGTATTGGCAACTTTCTTTGTATAGAGCCATACTTAATTATCCTTACAAGTAGGGTGATGTTAATCCTCACCCAGCCTTATTAACTAGAAGGATCTAGTGTTCATTTTAAATCAAGATATTCTTGCCTTCCTTTTTTCAAAACCTTGTTCCGCGGACGGGAAGGTTATTGCTTTTCTCTCAATAGAGATGAGAGTAGTTAAAAAATATATATATATCGATCTGAAGGTTTCAGATATAGAAATCTGATGTTTTGTTGTGCTGCCAGAAGACCATAGTTGTGGGCAGGCAGTGTTTAACGAGAGAGAGTGTAACCAATTTAATAGCTGATCTAGAGTAAGAAGGGTCAAGGCCTATCTGAAGCAGCTGCTCGGATACGGAAAAATTATGTTGTTGCGCTACCAGGAGGCCACAGGTAAGGGCAGGCAGCGTCTAGATCAACTATTTTCAATGTTGATTCATCAGGGTATTATTCAGGCTTGTGGTTTAAAGAGAGGGCTCCCCCTGTTTCTTTTTGGGGTGCACCCTACCGGACAGTAAGCACTTCATGCGTGGTGCATTACCAAGCCTTTATGGTCAGTTTACTAATTCCTATCAGGTGAACATAAGACGGCAAGAGGATGTAGCCTTTTTGGCGCATTATAGGTCCTCATGTCTGATAGCGGTCTGCGTTGTTTGCGTCTCCCTCCCCTCAGTAAGCATTGCTTTAGGACATCCCACTTAGTAATGACTAAGACTCTGTGTCCCGTGATGTACGATAAAGAAAATAGGATTTTTTATAACAGCTTACCTGTAAAATCCTTTTCTTGGAGTACATCACGGGACACAGAGTTCCTGTCCCTCTTGTTTGGGGATATTGCGACACTTATTGCTTTGCTTCAAAAACTGAGGTGCTCCCAGTATGGGAGGGGTTATATAGGGAGGGAACTTCCGGTCTAATTGATTACACCAGTGTCCAGCACCTGAAGGTGGAACATATAACCCACTTAGTAATGACTAAGACTCTGTGTCCCGTGATGTACACCAAGAAAAGAATTTTACAGGTAAGCTGTTATAAAAATCCAATTTTTTTTCACCCTAGAGAATAAAATGGCGGACATTGCAATACTTTTTGTCACACCGTATTTGCGCAGCGGTCTTACAAGCGCACTTTTTTTGGAAAAAAAAAAAACACTTTTTTTTAAATTAAAAAATAAAACAGTAAAGTTAGCCCAATTTTTTTAAATATTGTGAAAGATAATGTTACGCTTAGTAAAATGATACCCATGTCACGCTTCAAAATTGCACCCGCTCGTGGAATGGCGTCAAGCTTTTACCCTTAACCCCTTCCATACCGAGCCATAGGGAATTGACGTCTGCAGGAACCCCTCGCCGATCCGGGTGGACGTCATATGATGTCTTTTGTTCCCGGCGATCTAGGGCAGGCACGCGCACACAAGCGGCACCACTTGCGATCCCGCGCGATTGTCGCCGGGCAACCGCGATTAGCGCCGATCACGGCAGGAGTGTGGATCTGTGTGTGTAAAGCGGTCAGGAGACGGATGTGTGTTCCAAGTACAGAGGAACACACATCGGTCTCCTCCCCTTGTGAGTCCCCCTACGGTTATAACACACTTTAGGGAACATTTTAACCCCTTCAGCGCCCCCTAGTGTTAACCCCTTCCCTGTCAGTCACATTTACACAGTAATCAGTGCAGTTTTATAGCACTAATCGCTGTGTAAATGTGAATGGTCCCAAAAACGTGTCAAAAGTGTCCCTGCAATGTCACGGTCACACACAAAAAAAAAAAAAATGCAGATCGCCGCCATTACTAGTAAAAAAAAAAAAAAAAGCCATAAATCCATCACCTATTTTGTAGACGCTATAACGTTTGCGCAAACCAATCAATATACGATTATTGCGTTTTTTTTAACCAAAAATACGTAGAAGGATACGTATCTGTCTAAACTGAGGAAAATAAACGTTTTTTTTTATATTTATTAAACATTTTTTTTGTTTTATTTATTTTATAAATTTTCACACTGGAAAAAAAAATGGATCACTTTTATTCCAATTACAAGGAATGTAAACATCTCTTGTAATACAAAAAAAGCATGACAGGTCCTCTTAAATATGAGATCTGGGGGTCAAAAAGACCCCACATCTCATATTTAAAAACTTAAATGCCCCCAAAAAAATGACAAGAAAATATTGTTTTTAGAAGGATGGGTGGAAGTGACGTTTTGACATCACTTCCGTCCTGCTATGCTATGGGGACGGGTGGGGGCCATCTTGCCCTCACTCGTATCCCAGCCGAGCAGGGGACCAACGGCTCCGGTAAGCAGCGGAGGGCGCGGGAGAGGGGGACCCCTCTCCCACCGCCGATAACGGTGATCTTGCCACGGAGACCACCGTTATCGTTTACAGGACCGCTCACAGTAAAGATGGATATCTCGGTTGTGGCATCAGCTGCTGCCGTTACCGAGATATCCATCTTTAAATACAGGACGTATATAGTCGTGAGCGGGTCCTTGAGTGGTTAATGTAGGATTTTAAATTTTGACCGTAGATACGCTTTAAGGTTTTTGTTAATGTAATTTTTTTCAGTAAGTGCTAAACTTCCTTAGAAAACTTTAGAGTGTAGCATAGAGCACATTTCCTGTACCTACTACCCAGTTACCCATGCTGGATATGTAGGTCAAGCAACCAGACCTGAAACCCAAAAAGCACATCAATAATCAGGCAAGAATACACTTTTAACCACTTCCCTACCGCCTTACGACTTTTTACGGCGGCACTTTGAAGATGGATATCTCGGTAACGGCAGCAGCTGCTGCCACAACCGAGGTATCCATCTTTAGTACTAACGATCCTGTAAAAGATAACGGCGGTCTCTGCGGTGGATTCGCCGCAAGATCGCCGTTATCGGCAGCGGGAGAGGCCCCCCCCCCCCGCTTACCAGAGCCGTCGGTAGCGGCGGAGGCGATCTGGTCCGCTCGTCTGCTCAGTGGGGATGCGAGTGAGGGAAAAATTTCCCTCTCCCGTCCTAATACCTCTGCTGGGCGGAAGTGACGTCAAAACGTCAGTCCCGCCCAGCGTCTTAAAGAAACATTTTTTTCTGTGATTTGAAAAAATGACTTTTTTTTTGGTTCTTTTTTTCTTTTAAGTCTAAATATGAGATCTGAGGTCTTTTTGACCCCAGACCTCATAGTCAAGAGGACCTGTCATGCTTTTTTCTAGGGATGTCCCGATACCAGTATCGGTATCGATACCGAGTATTTGCGCGAGTACTTGTACTGGTGCAAATACCCCCGATACCTAAATAGAATACTCCCCCCCCCCGCCGCCGCCGCATCGTGCCGCCGCATCTAAAGCCGCCGCATCGAAAGCCGTCGCATGGGTTAAACGGCGTGCGGGAACATCACAGCTTTCATTTGAATAGCTGTAGTGTTCCCGCGCGTATAGACACTCCACCTTGCTCGGGATTGGATGGGTGATCGTGATCTGTCCAATCCCGAGCAAGGGGGGAGTGTCTATACGCGCGGGCAAATGAATGCTGTGATTTTCTCCATGCGGCGGCGGCTTTCAACGGCAAAGGTATGGGGGAAATGGCTGGAGGGACATGGCTGCATATGTGAGGGACATGGCTGCATATGTGAGGGACATGGCTGGAGGGACATGGCTGCATATGTGAGGGACATGGCTGGAGGGACATGGCTGCATATGTGAGGGACATGGCTGCTAATGTGAGGGACATGGCTGGAGGGACATGGCTGCATATGTGGGGGACATGGCTGGAGGGACATGGCTGCATATGTGGGGGACATGGCTGGAGGGACATGGCTGCATATGTGGGGGACATGGCTGCATATGTGAGGGACACATTTTAAAAAAGTATCGGTATTCGGTATCGGCGACTACATGAAAAAAAAGTATTGGTACTTGTACTCGGTCCTAAAAAAGTGGTATCGGGACAACCCTACTTTTTTCTATTACAAGGGATGTTTACATTCCTTGTAATAGGAATAAAAGTGATATTTTTTTTTTTTTATTTCAGTGTAAAAAATTATAAACTAAATAAAAATAAATAAGAAAACAAAAAAATTTTTTTTTAAAGTGCCCCGTCCCGACGAGCTCGCGCGCAGAAGCGAACGCATACATGAGTAACGCCTGCATATGAAAACGGTGTCCAAACCACACAAGTCAGGCATTGCCGCGATCGTTAGAGCAAGAGCAATAATTTTAGCCCTAGACCTCCTCTGTATCTCAAAAAATGCAACCTGTAGAATTTTTTAAACGTCGCCTTTTGAGATTTTTAAGGGTAAAAGTTTGACGCCATGCCACGAGCGGGCGCAATTTGTAAGCGTGACATGTTGGGTATCATTTTACTCGGCGTAACATTATCTTTCACAATAAATAAAAAAATTGGGCCAAATTTATTGCGGTCTTATTTTTTAATTAAAAAAAGTGAATTTTTTCAAAAAAAAGTGCGCTTGTAGGACCGCTGCGCAAATATGGTGTGACAAAAAGTATTGCAATGATCGCCATTTTATTCTCTAGGGTGTTAGAAAAAAATATATATAATGTTTGGGGGTTTTAAGTAATTTTCTAGCAAAAAAAAATGTTTTAGTCTTGTAAACACCAAATCTGAAAAACACCCACGGTAGAGAAGTGGTTAAATAACAAAAAAAGGATTTTTAATAAACAGCTTACCTGTAAAATCCTTTTCTTGAAGTACATCACGGGACACAGAGCGCATAGCCATTACACTTGGGTTATATGGGTACCTTCAGGTGTGGACACTGGTGTAATCAATTTCACAGGAAGTTTCCTCCCTATATAACCCCCTCCCACTGGGAGTGCTTCAGTTTTGTAGCAAGCAATTCCTCCGAGGTTACACAATGTTCCCCAAAAGAGGGGTGGGAGCTCTGTGTCCCGTGATGTACTTCAAGAAAAGGATTTTACAGGTAAGCTGTTTATTAAAAATCCTTTTTTCTTTATCGTACATCACGGGACACAGAGCGCATAGCCATTACACTTGGGATGTCCTAAAGCAATGCTCTATGAAGGGAGGGAGACCGTAAGGCCAAGAATAGCCAAATACAAAATTATCAGGAAGTAAAGTAACTCCACCAACAGAAAAAAGGGGGCGTGACCCGGACCAGAGGATTCTATACTGCTGCCCGTAGGACCGCCTGCCCAAATGCTGCGTCCGTACCCTTTGCAACGTCCAACTTATAAAATTTAGTAAACGTATGTACGGAAGACCAGGTTGCCGCCTTGCAAACCTGTGCCATAGAGATCTGATGGTGTGCCGCCCAGGAGGCACTCATGGCCCTCGTAGAATGGGCTTTAACTGATAAGGGAGGTGGAACGCACTTCAGACCATAGGCCTGAAAAATCAGCTGCTTAATCCACCTAGACAAGGAAGACTTGGCAGCCGGCTGACCCTTCTTGGGGCCATCCGGAAGAACAAAAAGCACATCTGTTTTCCGAATCTTCTCTGTAGCCTTGAGATAGACCCTCATGGCTCGAACCACGTCCAAAGTATGAAGCAGTCTTTCCTCTCTGGACTGGGGAGTAGGAAAGAAGGATGGTAGGACTAGGTCCTGATTCAAGTGAAAACTGGATATGACCTTAGGAAGGAAATAAGGTTGAGGCCGCAGAACCACTCTGTCCTTATGCAGAATAAGGTATGGCTCCCTGCATGACAAGGCTGCCAGCTCGGAAACCCTTCTGGCCGAAGCCATAGCCACCAAGAAAACCAACTTTCGGGTTAGTAGCACAAGAGGGATTTCTGTCAGAGGTTCAAACGGCTGCCTTTGTAAAGCTGACAAGACCAGATTTAAATTCCAGGGGCAGAGGGGAGCTCTAATAGGGGGATTCACATGCAAGACCCCCTGCAAGAAGGTTTTCATAAGCGAATAGGTGGCCAAGGGTCTTTGAAACCATATCGATAAAGCCGACACCTGCCCCTTTAGAGTACTAAGAGCCAACCCTTTGTCAACGCCAACCTGGAGGAATCGCAAGATCCTGTCAATAAAAAACGTTCGAGGATGCCATTTTTGAGACTCGCACCACTCCACATAGGTTCTCCAGACTCTGTAATAAATATTTCTGGAGACCGGTTTCCTAGCCTGAATCAACGTAGATATGACCTGAGCTGAGAGGCCTCTGCCCTTAAGAATTCGGGATTCAGCCGCCAAGCCGTCAAATTTAGCTGCTGTGAAGCAGGGTGGCAGATTGGGCCCTGAGACAGCAGATCTGGGCGCAGGGGGAGCGGCCACGGCGCCCCGACTGACATCTTCACGATGAGTGCGTACCAAGCCCTCCTGGGCCAGGCTGGGGCCACCAGGATCACAGGCCTGCGCTCCATCCTGATCCTCCGTAGAAGGCGGGGAATCATCTGCAGTGGAGGGAACGCATACAGGAGAGAAAACTGGTGCCAAGGGCAAACCAACGCATCGGTCCCGTAGGCCGAGGGATCCCTGGCTCGGGATATGAATTTGTCCAACTTTTTGTTGGATCTCGTTGCCATAATGTCCACATCTGGGACTCCGAATCTTTGGCAAATCTCTTGGAATACCTGGGGGTGAAGAGACCACTCCCCCGGGAGCAACTGTTGACGACTCAAAAAATCTGTTTGAGAATTGTCTATCCCTGGGATGAACACTGCCGAGATGCAGGGTACATGGGCTTCGGCCCATGAGAAAATCAGGTTTACTTCCCTTTGGGCTGCTAGGCTCCTCGTGCCCCCCTGGTGGTTTATGTATGCCACCGCAGTGGCATTGTCGGACTGTATCCTTACTGGCAGACCCTGAAGGGGGAGAATCCAGGCGATCAGGGCCAGTCGAACAGCTCTGATCTCTAGGATATTGATGGGAAGCAGTTTTTCTGCCCCCGACCACTGCCCTTGCTGGGTCTGTCCTTCTAGAACCTGATAGGCTGGCATCCGTGGTTACTATCTTCCACGTGATGGGGCAAAAGGATTTCCCCTTTGACAAATTTTGAGGGACCAGCCACCAAAACAGGCTGCGCCGGACTCCTGGGGAGAGCACTAACGGACAATCTAACGTCTGAATGGACTTGTTCCAAGCAGAGAGAATGGCTGCCTGAAGATATCTGGTATGGATCTGGGCGTAGGGCACTGCCTCGAAGGCGGCCACCATCTTCCCCAGCAGTCGCATACATAGGCGAATAGTCGGCCTCTTCTTGCCTAAGATCACTTGAACTGCTTGAGTTATTGATCTGACCTTTGCTTGAGGTAAAAATATCCTCTGGCAGTCTGTATCTAGCCGAAGGCCTAGATATTCCAACTGCTTTGTGGGTTTCAATATCGATTTTTCTTGGTTCACAATCCACCCGAATTCCTCTAGATGCTGAACTGTGCGAACTACTGCATGATTGAGGCTGGAAGCTGAGCTGTCGATAACCAGAAGATCGTCCAGGTATGCCAGGACCAAAATGCCTTCTGTCCTTAGGACGGCTAGCACTGGGGCTAACACCTTTGTGAATACCCGCGGAGCTGTTGCCAACCCGAAAGGGAGGGCTACGAACTGGTAATGACGGTGATCTATCATAAAACGAAGAAACTTGTGATGTGCCGGGTAGATCGCCACGTGCAGATACGCATCCTTTATGCCTATAGATGCTAGAAAGTCGTCTTGATGTAGGCTGGCTGCCACCGAACGTATGGACTCTATACGAAAGGTCTGAATCTTTAGAAAGCGATTTAGGCGTTTGAGGTCTAAGATAGGCCTGACGTCGCCATTGGGCTTTGGTATTATGAAAAGGTTGGAGTAGAATCCCAGACCCCATTCCTGGGTTGGTACTTCTACAATTACTCCTTGGAGCAAGAGACGATCCAATGCTTTTACAAGAGAGGCCCTCTTTAATGGGTCGCTTGGAAGACTTGACCCCTGAAAATGAGGAGGGGGGACTTCCCGAAACTCAAGCTTGTAGCCCGTGGCTACCACGGACAGTACCCAAGAGTCGGGAATTCTGGCCTTCCACACTTCGGAGAAAAACCGAAGCCTTCCCCCCACCCAAGAGAGTGGGGGCGCCCCTTCATGAATCTGACTTGATGACTGGTTTAACCGGCTTGCGAGACCATGGCCTCTTGCCTGCCGTGGCTTGTCCTTGTGGGCGGCTATTAAATGCTGAACGCCCGGGAGGCCGTCGATACTGACGGGAAGTTGAAGGGGCCGAGCCTGCGAAGGCCTGTCGCTTAAACGCGGGCCCACGCGATCTTTTCTTGACAGGCAAGAAAGAACTTTTACCACTTGATATGGTCTGGATATATTTATCTAGGTCTTCACCGAATAGTCTCCATGAAAGGGAAAATCTTGCTAAAAGCCTTTTGCAGGGTGCCTCTGCTGACCAGTTTTTCAGCCACAAAAGGCGACGCATATGAACCAACAGCAGAGATAGACGGGACGCCTGTTGAATGGAGTCCTTAATAGCATCTACTGCAAAGCAGAGAGCCCTTGGGAGGTCAGCCAATTCACGAGCTTGCTGAGCCGGTATGTCCCTTAATATCTGTTTAGTCTGATCCTTTAAAGCCTGACAAACGCCAATGGCTGCCACCGCTGGCTGAACCACGGCACCTACTGTGGTAAAAGAAGCCTTCAGTAGGGTCTCCAACTTTTTGTCGACTGGATCTTTAAACATCTGGACATTTTCAACCGGACAGGTCAGGGATTTATTTACGCAGGAAATGGCTGCGTCCACGGTAGGGAGTGCCCATTTCTTTGCAAATTCTTCTTCCATAGGATAGAAAATAGTGAATCTTTTAGGAGGGATAAAAATCCTATCAGGTCGAGCCCAATCCTGAAAAATCACGCTCTCCAGAAGGGGGTGAACCGGAAAAGACGCACCACTCAACGGTGCCTTCAAGGAACCTAAAGAGGATACCGCGGGGGCTAATTGTTCTGACACTGGAAGTTTAAAAGCAGTGCGAACCATATCTGTCAGAGACTGGATCCACAGGCTCTCTGCTTGAGAAGCTACCTAGCGGGAACAGCGACACTAATACAGCGATCAGAAAAATGATCGCTTAGTGACGCTGGCAATAGGGAGTGAAAGGGTTAACTAGGGCGGTGATCAGGGGGTTAAAACTTTATTATGGGGGGTGGGGGGGCTATCCTGAACCTAACACTAACTGATTTTACACTGCCTATCACACTGACACTAAATGCAGTGATTAGATCACTGCATTCAGTGACACTGTGACAGGGGGGTGGGGGGGGGGTCGATCACAAGGGGTTAATGTGCCTATGTGAGTGTGTGTCAGTGTTGTGTTGGTGCACACTTACTTGTGATGTCTTCTCTCATCAGCAGCGGTGGGAAACACTGCTGCGATGAGAGGTGACATCATTTCCTCCTTCCTGTGTAAACACAGGAGGAGGAAGTTACACGAAGGGGGAGCGCTCCCATTGGCTGGGAGCGATCGCGGGGGGGCGGGTAAACGCCGACATCCGCCCGCTCGTCCCGGATCGCTCCCGGAGCCAGGGGGACCCCCGCACGCCGCGGAGGGGGTCCCGATGGGACCCCCGAACCGCACTTAGGCGGGGACGTAAATTTACGCCCTTGTGCCTGTAGGAGCCATTCTGTGGCCGTATATGTGCGTGCGGGGGTCCTTAAGTGGATAAAGGACGCCGGGCAAGACACCGACGAGGGGCATTCAAACTAAGTATTTTCTTTTTTTTTCCTAAAATTTTCCTTCCAGGTTGGGGGTGCGTGCTATACGCAGGTGCGCGCAATATGAAGATAAATACGGTACATAGTAAATAAATAAATGTGGTTAGATACCAATACACAATTTTCTTTATTCATAACTTACCATGTGGCTGCTGCCGTGTTGAAACTGAATGCATTGCACAGATGTCTTATGAGCACCAACTGTTTTAATTGGAGAGGTTAACATTCTTAAGTCGTAAAGGTAAATTTTCCCACGAGAAGAGCCAACTGCCAGTGTAGTTCCATCTGCCATAAAGTCTACAGCAGTCAAAGGTAATTCCACTACCACAGTTTGAAGACGACTAAAAGTAAAAATAACAAAAAGTAAAAAAGTAATCATTACACATGAAAATGAGACAAGTAAATGGATGTGACCTGACACACACACACACACACACACACACACACACACACACACACACACACACACACGGCGCCTCCATCCCTGATTCGGTACATAGGAGAGAAGGATTTGTGGGACTTTAAATGAGGGCACGCCATGTCAAGAGAGAACAACATAAAAATAAAGTTACAGTACATGATTTATTACCAAATATCTTATATGTATTCAAGATTGTATCAAGATTGTATCAAATAGATAGGTAGTCACAAGACTTACTCTAAATATGCTGCTCATAGCAATACAAAAAAAATTAGACATGGCAGATATACATGGTAAAATAAATCAATTGAAGGATATGGTTAAGACAAGAAACGGTTGGCATCTAGTGGCATCTGCGTTTCCTGGCATTTCAGCCATTCATCAGGAGTGTTAAAGTAATATACTGGAAAAATAGGATTTTTTTGTACTCCTAAAATCCGTTTCTCTGAGTCCATGGACGGACACAGCTCCATAAATCTTGACAAGAGGGTTATGTACCCTGTTTACAGGAGAGGACTAGGCAAAAACATGTTAGATAATTAAATACATGTTACATTAACAGAGTTGAACAGCCCCGCCCAGGGGGCAGTCAGTCCAGACATAACCCTCCTCACTACAGCATGCAGCATTAGTTCGTAACAAGCAGTACAAACCTAAAAAGGAGGGGTGGGTGCTGTGTCCGTCCATGGACTCATAGAAAAGGATTTTATGGCAAATACAAAAAATCCTATTTTCTCCTATCGTCCATGGACGGACACAGCTCTTTAAATCTTGACAAGTGGGATGTTCCCAAGCAGTGTCAAAAACGAGGGGTGGAAAATATATCAGTAAAACCCATTTTAACTTCACCCTAAAACAAGCAGAGCTGCTCATCGGAAGAGGTGCAACTTTAAACAGTCGCCTGCAAAAACTAGCGGCCGAAAAAAACATCAGAAGATGCACTCACAGCAACCATGTAAATTCTGGAAAAAGTGTGAACAGACGAGCAAGTCGCCGCCTCGCACACCTGTGAGACCGAAACATGATGTCGGAAAAAACCCAGGAAGCACTAATTTCCCTGGTCAAAAGTGCCGTGACCGGAAAGAGGGGCCCGCCTCTTAAGAGCATAGGCCTGTATGACAGCCTGCCTGATCCAGGAAGCACCAATTGCCCTGGTTGAAAGTGTGGTGACCGGAAAGGGGGGCCCGCCCCTTAAGAGCATAGGCCTGTATGACAGCCTGCCTGATCCACCGAAGGGACGAGACCGCCAGGCACTTTTGTGGACCAGACACCAACACAAAAAAGAGTCAGAACTCCGAAACGGAGCTATAGCAGGCTGGTACACCTGCAAAGCACGTACCACACCTAAAGTATGAAAGGAACCTCGGTAGGATGCGCCGGCCAAGGACAAAAAAAATGGAACAATGTCCTTATTCCGTCGAAAGGCCGAAACTACCTTCGGAAGAAGGGAAGGTCGCGGGCGCACCACCACCTAATCCTTATGGAGGATCAAGCATGGCAGCTTGCAAGACAAGACCGCCAACTCAGAAAACCCTGTAACAGAGGTAAAGACCACTAAAGGGGCCACCTTCTGAGATAGTGTCAAAAGAAAATCTCTCTGATGTTGCCAAAAGAAAGGTTCCCGACGAACCGAGAGCACCAGAGTCCAAACTCATGGGGGAAGAGATGAGGGGAAAGAGGGGGAAAGTTTATGACAAACCCCCTGCACACAAAAAGGGACCCCCCAGGGAACGGGCTGCAAAAAGGCCACTGAAAGAACACAGCCAAGGCTGGAATCTGCCCCCAAGCGGTGCTTTAAGCAATTTTTAGATCGACTCCAAGCTGTAAAAACAGCGGGACCCTTGACACCGAGTATGTCCGTGGACGTCACACCATCCCTTCGCACCAAGAGATGTAGGCCTGCCAGGTGCGACGGTAGATCCTCCGGAAGACGACTACCGTGCCCTCAGCATTGTTAAGATGACCGGACAGATTCCGGTCAATTAAAGTCTGGCTTCCAAAAGCCATGTTGAGCAAGTCAGTGACTGTACAACAGGAGGAAGTATGGGACCTCGAGACAGAAGGACCTCCTGCCCTGGCAACCGCTACCAGGCGCCCGATATCAGTGTACCAAGGATGCCAAGGTCAATCTGGAGCGATTAGAATCATCAGGATCTCCTCAGCCTGCACTCTTTGGAGCAGCCGAGGAAGCAACTACAATGGAGGAACGGCAAAAAGTCGCCGATACAAACCCCACAGGGCCACCAGGGCGACTGACACGTCTGTACCAGATCACTAGACCTGGCCACTAGCTTCAACACCCTTGCGCTGGAGACGAGCGGCCAGGAGATCCATACCCTGTGATGCTCCCCTCCTGCAAAAGGAGCCGAAACACCCCAAGCACAAAGACCAGTCGCCCTGGTCCAGCATCTGGCAACTCCAATAGTCTGCCTGAAACCAGATCGGACGACCTTGCAACCTCCTCGACCACGAGGAGAAGCATAGCCTGAACGCCTAAAATAGTAGGACAATGAACGGTAGATAGCACATGGTATTCCCAGGCCCGATCCTGGGTAGCTACCAAGACCAAAACGAGAGCGGGCACATTCAGGAAGGTGTGGCCGTAGGTCCACGCAAGTTCAGCGACTCAGGGCCGACTGGACCCCCCAGGTGCCCCCACAGTTTATGAGGCTGGCATCCGTCGTAAACACTGACCACTGAGAGGGAAGAAACAACTTCCCGGACCAAAGACTCAGAGACCGACTAGGTCAGAGACACAGAATTTTTACCACCTGGACAGTATTTCCCCTGGAAAACCCGAGTGTGGAACTGGGCATACAGTACCGCCTCGAAGGAGGCTACAAACAGGCCCCGGACCAGCAGGTGCCCGGAGAGAAGACCGGTTGCGTGATGCCAATACCTTCAACGTAGACTTTAGAGTCTGCAATTTCTCCAGGGGAAGGAACCTAGCATGCCCAGGATTTGAACCCTGGGTCGCACACATGGAAGGCAGGCTTGCTGCCACTGAGCTACACCTTCTGACCTAAACGTTTATCACCCACCCGAATCTTTGGAGGGTCTGAATGGGAATAACACATCCACTAGGTCTAAGACAGAAAGTCGTCCAAGTAGCCAATGAGGCAAAGCCTCGCTGTCCCAACAAAGTTAGGATAAGTGGGAGCTCATAGCTGAAAACCCATGGTGCTGACGCCAGATCAAAAGGGAGGGCCACAGGATGACAGAGACCCTCTCATCACGAAGCACAGAAAAAACACTGCGACATGCGCAAAAAACAGGACATGCATGTATGCGTCCCCGATGTCCGAGGAGGCCAGGACGTCCACCGGATGGAGCGCAGCTACCACCGAACGAATGGATTCCATGCAGAACTACCCGATGTTCACAAAGGTATTCAGGGCCTAAGGGCCAATAGAAAACCCAAACCTCTTTTCCTGCAGGAAAGGTAAAATGACCACGCAGCTTAGCAAGTCCCAGACTGCCCAAGGCAGACCGACGAGTCGGGAGAGGTAGACACGAGGAATAGGAGGATACCCTATCTAGTACTCCGAAGAGACCACCTCGCAGACCCACTGGTCCGAGAGCAGAGAGGTTTCACCGAATTGTGAACCTGCAAGCCACACCTCCCACCAAGAGACAGAGAGGGAAGGCTACATACATTGGCAGGATATGGGTGCCGGCGTGATCGGCTTACGCACCCAGGGACAGATTAGTCCCCCAGCTGGGCCTTTGATGGCCTGGGAGGGTTGCCCATAAATAATACACACACACACACACACACACACACACACACACACACAGTGTGTATGTTTATTATGTAGGAAACCTGAGTACCCAGAG
Source organism: Rana kukunoris (assembly GCA_029574335.1). Classification (NCBI taxonomy): domain Eukaryota; kingdom Metazoa; phylum Chordata; class Amphibia; order Anura; family Ranidae; genus Rana; species Rana kukunoris. The sequence goes on from CM056051.1 coordinate 241,057,576, forward strand.
GAAACCCACACAGACACAGGGAGCGACAATGCAAGCTCCAGGCAGATTGGCGTTTGTGTCCGGATTCGAACCAATGACTCTCTTGCTGCCAAGTAATGGAGTTAACAACTACACCACTGTATGCATAAAACCATTCTGAAACGGAAGCCTTGGATTACAAGGGCGCAGCATTCAATGAAGCATCACAGACCTATATAAGGCCCTGGACCAGCTGGTCCGCTAGCCTAATAACTTCAGGAGAGAGTCGGTGCTCCTTCACTGTCTGGTGCAAAATGCTCACTCTGTGAGTGACTGGGACCCCAGAGTAGTGGCCACAATAGGCCGCAAGTCAGACCCCAGCATGGTACACATGGAATGGGTCAGTACTTCGGATCTTCTATCAGTCAGATCCATACAAGCGGGGGTTCCCGCAATAGGGTGAGTGGTCACCTATACATGACCACCACCGGAGAAGAAGCTCACCTTTTGAAAAGGCTCTCCTCAAAGGGGCACTGAACTGCCCGGGGGTGAGGGACTACAAAAGCCCTCAGCAGCTTTTCTCATTCTGCCTCTTATAAATTATCAAAGAAGGGCACAGAAGAAAAAAACCTACACAGAGCGGTCCGATTTGTGTGATCCAACAAAAAGACCGAGCCCTCGGCGGAAACCCAGCTGCACTATCCAGCTTACGAGAGTCCCTTGCAGCAGTGAGAACCACACCCATAAATGACAGCCTGCTTTTTTCTTTTACTACCCAGGTACCTGGTCCATGGCTCCATAACAGAGCATTCCTCAGGTGATAACGGGGGAAGGGGGCACTTTTACCACCTGTCCGCAGTACACCCCCACCCTGGCACAAACGTGTCCAGGTTTAACAATAAAACCTCTGTGGGAATCCCAGGTGCTAACACCTGCTGCCACCACCAGCATGTTGGGGAAGGACTCCGATACTGACTCTAAATAATAGAGTATGTATAATATGCACACCTGTCCTTACAAATAAACAGAAGCTCCTAGAGCCCTATTCAGGGCATCTCACCCACTTGCTGTGCTGACCAGGGGTACCCAGGGGACTCACCTCAGGAGGAGACTGCCCAGCACTGCTGTCCGCTCTCAGCACACAGCATGCAAGAGGAAAAGAACCGTGAGGTAACTGTGCGGCATCTGCAGGGACCTGTGTGTGCCGTATACAGCACTAGGGGGTCAGGACTACTCCAAGATGTCCGTCGAGCGTTCAGCACGCGGACACAGGAAAATGGCCGACCGCAATGTAAGCTGCGCCATAGCGCGGCTATGACAAAATGGGCGCCAATGGAAGTTTTCAATGTAATTAAAAAAACTCCCAAACAATTGCGCCAGCCTAATGGCGGCAAAATGCGGCGTTTAAACAGGAAACGCCTCCTAGGGCTTTTTTACAGTGAAAAGCCCCTCACAGGAAAGCTCCATACAAAAAAGAAAAAACACATGAACTGACACCCCCCCCCCCGACAGCAGCAATGCTGCTCATTTTATGCTAATTTTTATGCACTTTATTGTGAATACCCCGATTTGTGTTTTTTATCAATATTTTAAACTACTACACCATTGACGTATGCATCTCCCTTTTCTACTCACCCTATACAGTGCAACATAACCCCCCTTTTTTTTACTATTTTTGGTTTGATACACTTTCAGTGCTGCAGCTGTATCCCCCCCCCCCCCCCCCCCCGTAGCGCAGGCATACTCCATATATCCACAACCACTGCATTGCCCCCTCTCCCTACAAAAGTAATACTTGTTTAACATAGGGGTGCACAGCTAATGAGAAATATTTAACTCACTCGTGGCAGTGGCAGGCCCCTCGATTTGTATGACCGATCTCCCACAGCATCCTAAGGAGCTTAAGAATGCGGTCACAAGCTAGCCCCCACCACCCCAGTATACACAATTATGCCGAGGCCCCATCTGCAAACTGGAGCCTCAGGGGGAAGAGGATAGGTTGTCAGAGCGGGGAGTCGGGTAAATAACAAATACTATTATTCCTAGACACAATGGCCGTTTGGTAACAAAAACAGAGTTCAGCTTTAAAGGGTGTCTATATATTCTCTTTTAAATGGTTTAACACAGTATATATATATATATTATATTATATATATATATATATACACACATATACACACACACACACACAGTGTTCAGCATAAATGACCACACCCCAAAAGATTTGTCAGAAAACGTTTGCTTTTCTTTCAGAATCAAATTTTCTACGCAAAACTACTACACAATACTCCCACCAATGCAGGCCATTCATTGCAATCAAGATTTGTTAATTTGCACACACACAAAAGTATTTTCCCTGACAAATTCATTCAAGACCATGTTGCAAAAATGAATACACCCCAATGAAAATCTTAGGAGCAAAAGCTAAATTTTAGAGAACAAAATCCTAATTAAAGCAGTAAAAGTCAGCAACTACAAAAACACTGTAGCTGTTGACTTATAATAAAGGACACTTACCTGTCCAGGGAGCCTTCGATGTCGCCCCCATGAGGCTGATCCGGCACCACCATCCTAAGGGAAACAGGCAGGGGAGCCTTGTGGCTTCCCTGCCCATTTCCTACTGTGCATGCGCAAGTAGCACATCACTTTGTGAATGACCGGCTATCTTCTGGAAAAAACGTCCCAGAAGAATGCGAAGGAGGAAGAAAACAAGGAGATCCGTGGTATAGGAAGTGGCAGATTAGGAAGACTGCCTAGCGACAGGCCTTTCTAGTAAGTTAAAAAATATTTTTTTATAGATTTTTTTTTTTTTTGTGTTCGATTTTTTTTATTGGTATTTCAAAACAAGGGGATACAAAAAGTTAAAGTATCAGCATTAATATAAACAACATTAGAATTCAAAACAAATAGGCAATCATTTTACAAGCAAATTGAAGCCTATAACAGATGCCATTGTATATAGTAAGACAATATATTTAATGAAAGAGTAGGGGATGGACAGTTATGTAAGAGGGAATAAATGTGAAATGTTACATACTGATATGATGAGGCGCAAACAGACATATGTATAATAATAAAACAAATCTGAAACCCAGTAAAACAAACATTAGGCTAATCCAAAGGTGAATCAATTATCCATCAATACACGAAACTCCACTTCAATTTGTGAAGTGGATCCAACAGGCCCATTTCTCAACGTAACTTTTAGAGGAGTCGTGTGATTGATGAATCAAGTCCTCCATATTTGCTATATGTTCAACCTTTTTTATTCAGTCAAAGATACGGGGGGGGGGGGGGAGATTGCAGCCATTTGAGAGGAATGCATAATTTAGCAGCGTTTATCAGATGTAAGATAATCGAATCTTTGTAAATCGAGTTGGGCAGAGAACAAAGATGTAAAAGATACTGTTCTGCAGTAAAATCAGGTGTGCAAGTAGTGATACTGGATATTAAATCATGAACTTTTTTCCAAAATGGAACAATAGAAATGCATTCCCACCATATATGGAGCAAAGTGCCTGTTGCCAAGTTCCATCGCCAGCACCGGTTAGATATATTCGGATTGAACTTGTTAATTACATAAGGGGTTCTATACCACCTACGGTAGAGCTTGTAACCATTTTCCTGGATAAGGACATTAAGGGAACCCTTATGCAATCGACGGAAGACAATTGACCACTGTTCTGGAGCGATTGAGATATTTAGATCCTTCTCCCATTTCAAATTAGTAACATCTAAGTTCATATCAAAATTGGAATACAACATGTTATATATTAAGGAAATCAAATGCCTCCAGGGGCCATCGAGAAGGCACAGAGCTTTAAATTGCAATTTTGATCTATGCCAATTCTGTAGTGTGTTAGGTCTGTTAGTGAATCGAACAATCAAATTAAAGAAAGCTAGCGAAATGGAACTGGTAGGGTACCTTGTGGAGAATGTTTCGAAAGACATTAAGTTACCTCGATCGAATAGCATTTCAGCTCTATATTCCCTATCCATACGAGTTATTATAGGGTTACTAGTCCGTTTATTAATTCCTACTTCTGGATTACAACATAAGGGCGTCAAGGGGCCATGGACCGATGAGATATCAAACTTTTTAGAAAGGGATCTAAAAAATGTCAAAGTGGTCCCTGTAATCGGGTGAGACTTGATCGTTTTCGGGAGTTTGCTCTGGGTGATCCATGGAAAATATCTCAATGGGATTTGTTGATAGTACATGGACTCTTCCAATGATATCCAATCCTTAAGTCTCGTATGCAGGTGCCAATCTACTATTAGTGTTAAATGACAAGCCCAATAATATTTTTCCACATCTGGAAGACCAATGCCCCCCATATGTTTAGGAACAATCAGTTTGTCCCATTTGATTCTGGCTTGTTTACCATTCCAGAGAAACTTAAGGCATATCCGCTTGAAGGCCTTAAAAAAGGAGCTGGGGATGTTGATCGGGAGGATTTGCATGAAATACAAAAGTCTGGGGAGGGTATTCATTTTTATAATATCCGCTCTCCCAAACCAGGAGAAAAAGCCCTTATCCCATTTGGTAAAATCATTTTCAATGGTGCGTAGTAGGGGTAAAAAATTCCTGTTGTATAGATCATTAATTTTGGGTGCCAATTTAATACCGAGGTAAGACAAACTATTATCCTCCCAGCTAAAGGGGAAATTGAGTTTACACAAGTCAACATCGCTCATGGGAAGAGATATGTTCAGGGCTTTTGATTTCTTGAAATTAATTTTTAGGTTAGAAATAGTACCAAACAGAGAGAAATCTTTCAGCAAGTTGGGAATCGTGATAATAGGTTTGGATAGAAACATTAGGATGTCGTCTGCAAAGGCCGCCAATTTAAATGATTTATCTTTTATAGTAATTCCTACGACATCTTGATTTATACGCAGTTTATTGAGGAGCGGTTCCATGACGAGTACAAATATAATCGGGGACAATGGGCACCCTTGTCCCGTACCATTCGACACAGAGAAGGCCTCCGACAGTCCGCCATTAACCTTGATTCTAGACGTGGGTGAGGAGTGTAAAAGATTAAATATATTGGAGCATGCGTTCGCGTAAACCCAATGCTTTCAAGGCTTCCAGCATGTAATCCCAGGCTATCCTGTCGAAGGCCTTCTCTGCGTCGAGTGACAGAAAGAATCTGGGGAAACCAGACTCTCCCATCCAACTCTGAAGAACAGCCTTCAACGTATTGTCTCTCGCCTCTCTACCTGGTATAAAACCCACCTGGTGCAAAAGAGATTACTGTAGATAAAAGAGGCAGTAATCGATTGGCTATTATTTTCGCATACAATTTGATGTCAACATTTAAAAGCGAGATTGGCCTATAATTGGAAACTAAAGTATGATCAGAATTTGGTTTGGGGATCATGGTTATATGTGCTTCCAACAGATCTTTGGTTAACTGGGGTGGAGCTGGGACTGAATTAAATGCAGTTATAAAATTAGGGATAAGTAAGTCCGTAAAGGTTTTATAATAATTTACTGTGAAGCCATCTTGGCCTGGGCTTTTGCCTGTATTAAGTTGTTTGAGGGCTGACAATGCTTCACTAAGTTCTATAGGTTTATCCAAATTCTTAGCTTTGTTAGCGTCAATGGAGCCGGGGCTGTGTAGTTTCAAAAATTCTGAAATTAGGTCAGCTCTAGAGGGGGTAGCTTTCTGAGGTGTAGCCTCGTGTAAATTGTACAATTTAGAGTAGAACAAGCGAAATTGGTTAGCGATATCATCAGACTTATTGTACACTTTACCAGATGTGTCAGAAATAGAGAATATGTTATTATGCCTAGTACCCTTATTATTTATGATATTGGCCAAGAGCTTTCCACTCTTGTTACCAAATTCGTAAAATAATTTTTTTGATAGATTAAAAGTTATGCCTAACCTTTTTTCCCAGAAGAAGTAAGAGATCCTCTCTTGCCTTTGAAAGTTCATTCAGGGCGTCAATAGCGAGCGATTGTTTGTGTTTAATTTCCAAGTAGCCAATACGTTCAGTTAGAGACTTAATGTGGGCTTGTCTCAGCCTGTTCCTTGTAGCTGCTAGCGATATTAAGTCCCCCCTAATAACGCATTTGTGGGCCAACCAAACTGCTAGAGGATGGACATCCACATTGTTGTTATCAATGAAGTAGTTATTAACTTTGGTAGTAAGCATTTCTATATTGCCGATATCATTCAATAGGGAATTGTCCAATCTCCAAATTCTTGGTGCAATAGGTTTGTTACCAAACGCTAAAGTCACAGTAATAGGGCTATGGTCAGAAAAAACCATTGGTTCTATCGTGGCTTCAAAAAGGACACCTAGGTCAGCTTGTGATATTAAAAAATAATCCAGCCTGGAATATGTGTTGTGCGGGGCGAGTAAAAAGTATAGTCCTTTGTGGTGGGGAATAACGTGCGCCATGTGTCGTGCAATGACAATCGTCGAATAGATTCCTTAACCACCCGTAGGGTCTTGTACGAGATTTTAGACGATTCCGAGGACGTATCTATTAGGGGGTTAAGTGTTGAGTTGAAATCTCCCCCCACAAGTAGCGTACCAGTAGCAAAAGATTCCAACAATACTAGCGTGTCATTAAAAATGTAGCATTCAATCTATTAGGAGCATATATATTTGCTATGGTAACCAATTTGTTATGTAGCATACCTTTAATAAACAGGAACCTCCCATCGTCGTCAATCTTGGTGTCGGTCACTTGAAATGGACAATTTTTAGAGAATTAGACACCCCCTTAGATTTAGAATCCAAGTTGGTAGCATGAAAAATAAGAGGGTAGTGTTTATCCTTAAATGTTGGACAGTTGTTTTAAAATGCGTCTCTTGCAGTAAGACAACGTCTGCCTTTGATTTCCTTAATATCATCATCAATTTTGATCTCTTTTCAGGAACATTCAAACCTTTTACGTTCAGTGAATACATTTTAACTTTTTGTTGCCGCAGTGAAGATCTCCCGTTGGGAGGCGACATTTCACAAGGGGGGAGGGGGAAAAAGAGTAAGTTGTGAGAATAACAAAGTATCGAGTTCAGAGACCTCGATAAAAACGATCGATGTATAGAAGAAAAGTAAGTAAATACTCAATAAAAGAAAATATCCCTATAGGGATATACACCTGGTAAAGAATATAGTGACAATCTTACGTCCAAACCCTATCCGATCAAAGGACACAAGGAGCCACTATGCGGGGGTTGGAAAGAACCAGGCCGAAAGACAAACAACCAGACCATAAAACACTCCGCCGCCAACAGACCACTAACAAATTTCCATTACATGGATACGAGAGAACAATGAAAGCCAAGAAAAATAAATATTAACATACAAGTTTTAAAAACAAAAAAAAAAAACCAACAACAACTTGTATAAGACTTTCATGGATTGTTCCCGAATGCACCCATGCTATGGGTCTATGAGTCAGCTAGCGTGAAATCTATCAAAAATACAGCATGGGTAAACACACAAAGTGATTGACATATATCATCGGCCCTGAATAGGTTTAATTAGATGCTCATACACACTGAAAAAATTAAATATATAAACTATTATGTGGACCTTAAGTAACCAAACCTATTCAGATAGACCTCAATCAAGTAGGGGTGAGCGTTACTAAGAGAGAGAAGTCATGTAAATGAGGTCAGGATGTGATAAGACATTGTGTCAGTTTTGTTACAACCAAGTATACCCTCAAAGGAGAGGACACAATGTTGCAAAGTTGTTTCGCATCAACAGAGAAACAACATGTCACAAAAATAGATGCTAAACAAAACGGAGTAACTAAATCTGAAATAGTTAATAAGCATAACTAAGACTCAGCATGCAGTTGCCCGTTGTGATGTAAAGATAATAAAAAGAAACCCTTCCAATAGACACAATAAGACATCAATATTCGCGTCTTGATTTCCTATAACGCGTAGAACCAGGTGATTGCAGGTTAGCTTGAGGATCCGTGGAAGAAATCGGTGTTCTGTCACCCGATTGTGAACGACGTCTGCGAAATCTAGTCGGAGCAGTTTCCATATGGTCTTCTTGTGAAAAGTCTTTCTTGTGTGATTTGAAGCGGAAGTCTGCGTATCAGTTAGGTACTTCCATATAGGGTATTCCCATGGCATCACAGAAAGGCTGCAAGTCCTCTGGAACACGCAGAAGGGCAGAATGGCACCGATAAGTCGCCAGCAGTCCAAATGGGAATTTCCAATGATATTCTTATCACGTAGCACCTCGAGCAATGGTCTTAAGTCTCTTCTGTGTTGAAGGGTAATACGTGAAAGATCTTGATATATTTGGATTACTGTGCCTTCAAAAGAGCATTTAGACCTCAATTTAGCATTTCTCAGGATTTCCTCTTTTAGTTGAAAATCTGTGATGCAACAAATGACATCTCTAGGAGGGTCTGTCGCCTTTCCCCTGGGTCTCAGAGCTCTATGGATACGTTCCATCTTAATGGTGGAGAGTGGAGGGCGGCCCAAGAGGTTATTGAAAATGCCCCCAAACTGCTGGGGATAGCTGGTCAATGTCCACAGTTTCCGGCAAACCCCTCAGACGCAGGTTATGGCGTCTGCTTCTATTCTCTAAATCTTTGAGCTGGCGATTTAGGTCCCTCAGATGACGTGTGTGCGTATCCACTTTGCGGTTGACATGGTGCATTACAGCGCCGTGTTGCACAGTTGTTTTTTCTATGTCGATGACACGCGCCGTAACTGCGCGTATATCTATGCTTAGTTCGGCAATGGCTGCTGCAAGCATTGATTTCATATCAGCTGTAAATCATTCAAGCTGGGTCCTTGCGATAAGCCGAGCGTATCCCCGACTGTCCGACCGGTGTTGTGACAAAACACACCATCCACCGGGCATTGTTGGGAAGATATGTCCAGCCGATTGTCCGTCATGGCAGCCAATGCGCCCTTAGGAGCGGTGCCGCAGGGGGCCGAACAATCTTCAGATTACACCGTAAAAACGGTAGAAAGGTCCCAAATGATCACGGGCACTGTCGTAACACCGACGAACGGTTTTGGGGGCTGAAATCACAGCTTACCGGCTCACCGAACAAATTTAAAAGTCCGTAACGGCGGGAGCTCCCCAATCAAGCGTCCATCTCCAAGCCCGGCTAGACCACGCCCCATTTTTTATAGATTTTATGGAGAATGATAATATTTTTTTATTTTAGGCGGGACCTCCGCTTTATCATTAATTCAACTACAGGCGAGTCGAATTACTTATTAAACAGGTGTCCACATTGAGTTACTTAACCACTTCAATACCAGGCACGCTCCCCCCTTCCTGCCAAGATCAAATTTTCGGCTTTCAGCACTGTCGCTCTTTGAATGACAAATGCGCAGTCAAACTACAGTTTTATTTTAGAGGTGGCATTTGATGTAAACGAAAAAAGACTGTAAATTAAAGGAAAAAAAAAAAAACTGATGGGCACTGACAGGCATTACTGATGGGGCACCGACAGGTGTTTATAAATAGGGACAGGCTGGCAGCTGATGGGCACCTTTTGATGGGGGCTGTGCTTATAATCAATGTGCCGATTACCAGTACAGAACCCAATTTTGTCAAAATGTTGGAAATTGTCCCTGTGCTCATTGAGATATTGAATAATATCATACTTTTCCAAAAGGGGTGTACTCATTTACGCTAAACACCAATCTTGAGGTTAACGTCATCAACAATGCACATGAAGGTTTTAGAATCCTTTTTTTCTGTATGAAGCTTTTATTTATATATGTACATGAAACATATACATGCTTTGCTTCCTGCTTAGAAATGTGCACAATGATGGACCTCTGCTGCGCTTACTCAATTTTGGGCCTATGGGTCAGCTGAGAACCCATGATACATTTAATACACAAATTCTCTAGGCAGTTTACCCACCTTAAAGCAGAGTTCCAGCCTTTTTTTTTTTTATTAAAAGTCAGCAGCTACAAAAAGATTAGCTTCTGACTTTGAATAAACAGACACTAATCTGTCCCACAGTCCAGCGATGCAGCCGCACAGAGCCTTGCTCTCTTCTCCCCGCTACCTTCCTCGGCGCCTCCATGCGGGCTGCGCTCTTCCAGTAGACAGGCAATATTCTGAGACCCGTCATGTGTCCCAGAAGATTGCCAAGAGGGAGGGCCTCCTAGGAGCAAGAGGAGTCGCCGCCTAGGCGGCCCATAGGTGAAAAGTGGGGCAGAAAGTTCCACTCAAAACCAAGCACCCACTCCCCCCCCCCTCCCAAAGAAATCTACATGCCAAATGTGGCATATAAGGGGTGCTTAAACCAGGAGTTCCACTTTTGTGTGGAACTCCGCTTTAAGAGCTCTTCAGCAATGATCCTGAATGTACACACAATGTCTTAACATTCAAATATCCTCTAGACCCCTGGCACCTATGGCTTGCTCAGCCTCTCTGTGGGGCCCACAGGCTAATAGACACCAGAGTAGAGTTATCTGCACCCACAGTACAAGTAAAGTCCAGACCTAGGGAGAGAGTGGTGCAGGAATGTGCCATAGGTAAGCAATCAATATTAGGGGGCGGGGGGTTTACACTTTTAGTGTCATGACCACCAATATGTGGGGGAAACAGGGGGGATAATATTCACTGCCCAACAATGAAGAGGGGTGGTGGAGTTCTAAATTTCACTGCCACTGACCAAAAAATGAATCGTAAGGATGCTGTTCAATGCCAAAAAAAGGTACATGCCATCTCACGCAGAATGTGCGAGTCAGGAAATTCTATATAAACCACATATATTGCATGACATGCCCATATGTTTGATGGCTTGTATTTTATATGTGGAATACATACATGCGCGTATGGCGTCTAGAAGTATTTTTTGTATTAGTCAACATTGTCTTTTATGCTGGTGGAAGGTGGTTGTATTTATCGTTACTATTTTTTGGATTCAATAAAGACTTTTCACACAATTTAGATGATAGTAAATTTTAGTATAGAAAGTGCCGGTGGCTCAGCTATATGGTCTTTTTTGGCAGTACAAGCAGCTTGGCATTAAGACCCACCCAACCTATCGCCTCATATATGCCTATGGCTGATGGGAACTGGTTGAATACTAAGCCCCAACCTTCCTCCGGACACCAATTGCATACACATTATTAACTCTGAAAGCTGCAAGTGAAAAATACAAAAGTTACAGATTGCAAAAATAGCCACAATACACAGTAATTACAAAATTGTATATGGGGGGAAACATAAGCCTCCATACACACAGAAGCTGAAAAAAAAAAAAAAAAAAAAAAAAGCTATATAAAAAAAAAAAAAAAAAAAACACGACAGTAGCTTTTAGAGCTGCACAATTAATCGTAAGAAAATTGCGATCTCGATTCACCCCCTGCGATCTCCAGGCCGGATGACCCGCGATTTTCGGGTGCGGCCTTAGGAAAGTCCCCGGTTTCGGCCTAGCTCCGGCCATCTTGGTACACCCGGCAGCGGCTGTCGTCAGGAAAGGACGTTTCATCGCCATCTTGCTTTCACATTAGCAAGCATGTAAAGCATGTAAGGTCAGCAGGTTTGCTGCGGCTTTTAAAATTTAACATGCACACAGTCCATCAGATGTACATATACTGTATTTAACCACATAAGCTCCGTATTGTGTTGAAAATAACTTTAAATAAATACATTTTTGAGAATCGTGATCTTCATTTTATACAAAAGAATTGCGATTCTCATTTTTCCCCAGAATCATGCAGCTCTAGTAGCTTTGCAGGGAGCTTTTCAACATTTTTCAGCGTTTTTGCAATATCGTTTTTCAGCGATTTTTTCCGCCACTTTGAACGCAAATTTCGGCGTTCAGAAAAAAGACAATAAACTTCAAAGCTCATTAACGCAAAAAAACACCCATGTGTGCATGGGCACATGGGCTAACAGAGTTCAGTTTATGGGCTTTTAAAAAAAAAAAAAGCCAAAATGCCAATAAACTACAGTTTATCAGCTTATGTGTTCATGGAGCCTAACCCAGGTGGTTATGTTGTGAAGGGAAAAAAAAAATATTAAAAAAAATAAAAATACGTAAATGCACCAGTAGGTAGCACAGCGAAGCCTTCTCAAAAAATCTGAATACATTCTCCTATGAGAAGGCACTACTGCTATACTACAAGTCTTCTATGAAAAAAACATGGTACAGGAGGTAGAAATGCAAAGGTCATAATAAATGTAAAAGTTAAAAAAGCGTACTTACTGAAAATACATTTTATTTTCTCTCTAGGCTTCCGACACGCCTGGATGTGTAAATGCAATGAATACTACTAAACTTCCCGCACATTAAAGTTCTCACTGAATGATCTGTCCTTGCAACATATTTACAAAACTATCCCTACATACAGGAGGCTAGCCATCTATAAATGTTGGCAGCACTCAGCAAATTCATAACAGCATTTTCTTTTTAAAACTTTAAGTATGTTTTGAATGTACATTAGTGATAGAAAATTATTCTGCAAGGCCTTACTGAACAGGCACAAATCTAATAAACACAGACTGAATATAAAAAATAAAAACAAACACACACACACTACACATGTGTTTTTGTGCATAGCACACACCCAGATTTTTCTTATTTTATCAGACGCTGTGGTGCACTACAGTAGTCAAAGTGCAGATCTGATTTTCAGTGTGATAGGGTGCACTGACCAATACAAATGACTAGGCGGTGTTAAAGCAATGCACATAAATGCATGGAGAACAACTGGCTGTCAGCCGTACCGGTTGACGGTAGTTGTAGTTCTCCCATTCACAGAACTCTGAATGAATGATAGGGCGGGTGGAGTGTTTTTATTTTTTTTAACTGTAACAGTGGGTGTGGGGAGAAAAAGATCCTTAGCCGTTGTCACAACAGGGACTAAGTGGGTGCGGGGGCTGCTCAGATAGTAACATGTCACACCCTATATATGGGTTCAACATGTAACATGTTACCAAGGGTGAACGTATCCTTTAAATACAAGCAGAATGGGCATAAAAGCACGTTGTACATTTCCATCAACACAAGACCATTGACCTGACAGGTCCCAAGTATTCTTCAGTCCTTTTCACAATGCATCTAGCACAGGAATGGGCAAACTACGGCCTGGCGGACCTTTTAATACGGCCCCCACACGCGATCCCATCGTGCCGCGATCGCCGCTAATTGAGGCCACGGCTTATGCTTCGATGCTATTAGTCACGGCTATTATCCATCTCCATTGATTGCCACTGCAGTTTGAGCCTTATCCATGCCCTGCACTAGTCTCATCTTTGCCTCTCCGGGCTCACGCCAGCGTTGCTACCAACTGTCTGTGCCTCCCATTGGTCCAATCATCATTTTGGTTGACATCATTGGAGTGCGCCCTGCTTCCTATTGGACGGCTTCCCGGCACCGCTGCACGTGCGTCAGGAACCCTCTCGCTGAAGCGCGGCTCCGTTCATCGGGCATTGATGCAGGTTTGCCTGTCAGTACCTGCATCCGTGCGTGTTTTGCTCATCTCCTTCTGGATCACCCCATCATCTTCGGGTCCCTCAGGCTACGTCCCTATAACATCTTGCTGCAGTAGGACAGCTGCCCATTCTAACAGGTACTCTTGAGCTGTTACACTACACTTGCATTTCCTATTTGGTTCCTGATGGTTACTGTGATGCAAGTGTGACAAGACAACTCGGGTGTCTCAGGATTGATGTTAACCCCTCCATCACAGACTCCTCAGTGGCATTCCATTGGATTATCTATTTAATTCACTATTAACTCTATATTGACTTTTTACCATTACATCGTAAGCAATCACTGTGCCATCAATTGTCACCACTGTGCCATGCCAAATTCAGCCACTGTGCCATGCCATCAAACGCAGCCACTGTGCCATCAATTGTCACCACTGTCCCATGCCATCAAAAGCAATCACTGTGCCATGCCAAATTCAGCCACTGTGCCATGCCATCAAACGCAGCCACTGTGCCATCAATTGTCACCACTGTGCCATGCCATCAAAAGCAATCACTGTGCCATCAATTGTCACCACTGTGCCATGCCAAATTCAGCCACTGTGCCATCAATTGTCACCACTGTGCCATGCCATCAAATGCAGCCACTGTGCCATCAATTGTAGTTTTGTAACAACTCTTTTTATGCTTTTCTACCTTAAATTAATCTAAACGTTTAATGTTACAAATTTAAATTAAATTTATATTACTTCACACATACACACCGTCCATCTACTCTTGGTCCGGCCCCCGGGTCCAATATATGAACCAATTGCGGCCCTCGAGTCAAAAAGTTTGCCCACCCCTGATCTAGCATATACTTTAACCTCTTGCTGACAGCGATATAGCCAGGAGGGCTATATCTATTGACGTCCTCCCAGAACTCTGCCTCCCTGGGGCGCGAATCAGGAAGGCTCTGTGATCGCCAATCTTTTAGACACCACTGATCACAGATCGGGGTAAAGTGCCAATCACAGCAGCCCTTTACAACATGATCAACTGTGCCCAATTATAGCCGATCAGTGTAAACAGGATTTGGTGATTATCGACATTCCTCTCCTCACGCTGACAGCACACGAGGAGAGCTGGTAAACAGAGATTCACACACGGAACATTTACACTGCTAATCAGGGCACTGATCAGTGCCTGTCAGTGAAGGAGAAAAATTACTTATTTGCAAAATTATAAGGTATCCTTTTGACCTGGATAACTTCTGTAGCACCCAGGGGATCGGTGCCAGAGGAGGGAATGCATAGGCTAGAGTGAACTCCCATTTCTGTGCCAAGGCATCTATCCCGTAAGCATCCTGCTCTCTGCTGAGAGAGAAGTACTTATTGAGTTTCCTGTTCTTGCAGGCAAATAAATCTATTTCTGGTCTGGCAAAGTGTTGGCTTACCAGATAGAAAACCTTGTTGTTTAGCTCCCACTCTCCCTGATGAATGGGCTGCCTGCTGAGGAAGTCTGCCTGAATGTTAAGGGACCCTCTCACATGTACCACTGAAACTGAGAGAATATTTTTCTTTAAGTCCTCCAGGATTTCCTGGGTCAGTTTCATCAGCCTGCTGGACCTTGTTCCCCCCTGATGATTTAGGTAGGACACAGCTACTGCATTGTTCAAGAGGATTTGTACTTCTCTTTCTTGGACCTGGTCTTTGAAAAAGTTTAGAGCTTTTCTGACCGCCAACAATTCTCCTATATGAGCTGCCCAGTCCCAGGCACTTGCGTCTGTAGTCAGGATCAATGGATTCTGTTGGGTCCAGGACCGCCCTTCTGACAGGTTGTCTGTGCTGAGCCACCAGTCTAGGTCCGCCTCTTCTGAAAGGGACACTTATGTCCAGGGCTTCTCTTCTCCTGTCCCAGGAGGAGAGAAGGAATCCCTGGAGTTTCCGGGAATGGAATTGGGCCCAGTGAACCGCTGGGATGCAGGATGACACAAGTCCCAGCACATTCATCATGGCCCTTAGAGAAACCTCTCTGGTACCGAGCAGAGCAGAGACTGCTCTTTGCACTTTGGTGATCTTTTCTTGTGGTAAAAAGATCTTTTGGTTCACCGAGTCCACCTGGTACCCTAGAAACACCTTAGATTGTGCGGGATCTAGGGAGGATTTCTCTTTGCTGATCAGCCATCCCAGATATTCTAGTGTAGACAGCACCTTGTCCCCGTCTGCCTGGAGTGGTTCCAAGGCCGGACTGAAAATCAGCATGTCGTCCAAGTATGGGATCAAGGCTCTCCCCTGGAGGTGTAGGAAGGACACCACCTCGGCTAGAACTTAGGTAAAATTTCTTGGACTGGCCGCTAGGCCCAAAGGGGAGAGCATTGAACTGCCAGTGTCGGATGCCCTGTCTTGTCTGCACTGCAAACCTCAAGAACCTCTTATGTTTCGGGGAAATGGGAACATGCAGGTAAGCATCTTTTAGGTCCAATGTTATCATAAAGACTCCCTCCTGGAGGTGTCTCCAGACCGTGTAGATGCTCTCCATCCTGAACTTTTTGTAAACCAAGAATTGGTTTAGTTTCCATAGATTTATAATCAGGCGGAATTTTCCAGATGGTTTTGGTATCACAAATATGTGGGAATAAAACCCCTGGCCGATTTGATCTACTGGAACAGGTATGATGACCTGCTGTTCCGCAAGTTCCCACTTTTAATGGGTCCTTGGGGAGATGGGTCAGGATAAAGTTTGGTGGAGGGGGAGACAGAAATTCTAACTTGTACCCTTCCTTTATTAGATTGAAAATATAAGGACTCTCTGTGATATATTCTCACGGAGGGAGAAACCACAAGAGCCTTCCGCCAACTTTTATGCTGGCGTCATTTGGATTCTTTGTTGGAAGTAGTGGCTCCGGAAAAAAGGATTCCGCCTTTTTTCTTGCCTTTACCGAATCCCCACTTTTTCTTTGGCTCCTTCTTACCCTTGAAATGTTTTTTTTGAAGGGGGCCTCGAAAAAATGTTTTCCCTTTATCTTTATTGGACTTAGCAGGGACCTTTTTTTCTTTCTCTGTGAAACGAGACAGTACCTGCTCCAAGTCAGAACCAAAGAGCAGAGATCCCTCAAAGGGAATCCCGCAGAGGCGAGACTTGGATGTGAAATCTCCATCCCATATCTTTACCCAAAGGGCTCTTCTGGCATAATTTAAAAGAGCTGCTGACTTGGCGGTAGTTCTGACTGTTTCCACTGCGGCATCTGCTAGATAGGCCACTGCTTTCCCCACCACTTCTAGGGAGTCTAGCACTTCTTTGGATTTGCTATCCTGTGCTACGTGGTCCATTAATCTGCGGACCCAAGCGTCCGCATTTCTAGCGAAACATGCAGAGGCCAATGCAGGGCCCATAGCAGCTGCATTGGCATCCCATGCTCTGCGCAGCAGAGTCTCGGATTTCTTATCCATTGGATCCCGAATGGTACCGGAATCTTCAAAGGATAGATCAGAGCGTTTGGATACTTGGGCTAAAGAAGCATCTAAACGCGGGACTTTGAAGAATCTGTCTTCTTCCTCTGTTTTGAAGAGGCACCTACGCTTCCAGGACTTAAGGCTTAACACCCTGCGCTCCGGTTCCTTCCATTCTCTTAAGACAATATCTTTAAGAGATTGATGTACAGGAAAGGATTTGGTTTGTGCTTTACCAAGTCCCCTGTACAATTTATCTTGTACAGAGACCTGCGTGGGCGGCAGCTGGATGTCCTCAGAAGTATAAATCGATTTGAGGAGATCCTCCATATCCTTTTGCAGAAAATAGGTGCCCGCCAGGTCTAGTATTCCCCCGGCTACTCTTGGTCAGAATCTCCCCCCTCTTCCTGAGATGATTGACCCGGGGATTCTAACTCTTCATCCGAGTAGGTCAAAGACGGCCCCTAAGACCCATCTGTAATACTAGTTTGGGTCTCCACCAATGAAGGGGAATCTTCCGTACCTAGGGGGGCTAAATCCCTATTTGCCACCGTGGCTTTTAAGGATTGTAGAGTAGCGAGCATTTCAGTCTGTAAAGCTCTGCACTCTTTCATGGCCTGCGCTGTTACCCTACCTGCCAACTTATAAATAAATTTAAAACAGAAGGTTTTTTTTATGGTCCTGTGGGAGCTTATCACCACAGTTCCCACAGCGCTTAGATTTGCCAGAGGACTTGCCCCTAGATTTACTGGTAGTCTCTTGGGCAGGGCATTCAGTTTCTGAAAAACAAACAATAAGAAACCCCTGTTACCCATGAGCTACCCGTGGGGGAGAGTGAATAAAGTGCCACCCCAGAATCACTACCCCCACCAGCCAAGTCACTCACCCCCTGTGGAACATCCGAGCGGCTCCTCCTTACCATCCACCACTATCAGGTAGGAGAAGAGAGTGGGATAGATGGTCCCTGGAGACATGGACACCCTCACTGTGACCAAAATGCCGCCAATATTTTCAGGAAGCTTTGCGGTAGCCCAGCATACCTTGCTTTTCTGAAAATATAGAATGGGGGACCCTCCTTGGAATAAAGCCAGAGCCTTTATCTGTCCACGCAAACCCCACTGTTTGCCTTTTGGTCAGAAAATCCAAGGAGGCAAGACCTTGTTCCCAGACCTTAGTCTACTTCAAAAAGTAACAAACTGTTTCGCTGCCATGCTGTGGGAAACACAATCAATAACTGAGGGACAGAGGGAAGGGTGGGGCCTTTTAAACTGATTGTTGATTGTGTTTCCTGTCAGGTGGGACCGTCATCTCAGGTGTGCCATCCTGGAAGATGACTGGAGAAAGTTATAACTTTTGCAGAACTGACAATGGTCAAAACCAAGACATACTGCATCTAGAAATTGCAATAGGACTATAGGGGGTCGATTTGCTAAAACTGGAAAGCGCAAAATCTGGTGCAGCTCTGCATAGAAACCAATCAGCTTGAAGTTTATTTTTTTGTCAACGCTTAATTGAACAAGCTGAAGTTAGAAGCCAATTGGCTACCATGCACAGCTGCACCAGATTTTTCAGTCTCCGGTTTTAGTAAATCCATCCCTTTATATTACCTACAAAAAAGACAAAACATGGTGAGGCAGGCAAGGATCATTCTTTATGGGTGTTAATTATTGTATGAAAAATCAAAAGGTGGAAGTAGAGTGGGTGGGACTTTGTGTGTGCCTCGTAGGGTTTAAAAAAAAAAAAAAAAAAGGGATCTACACCACCGTTTTAAAAAGATTATACATAAACTTTATTTACCATCCATTGACCCTACCAAGGCACACTAAGTCCCACCACACTCTACTTCCACCTTTAATTTTGTATCTTTCTGGGATGGTGCCTCTAAGGTTACAATCATTCCACATCTACCCCCCACCAATGTGCAATAATTATTTTATGCAGTTACCTACATTGAACTTACATTTTGCTGGAAACATCATAACAGATAATTCTTTTGTCTAGTCCAACGGTCACAAAAAGCAGATCATTCACTGGTGAGAAACAGATACCAGATGCTGGAGCCTTGTGAGCCCCCTCAAACATATGGTATGGATTCTGGCTGTGGGCATCCCACAAGGTCACACAACCAGTGTCAGATACAGCACCAAGCAAAAATGTCTTCATATAGGAATATTTCAAATGTCGAACGGGCTGAAAAACACAGAAACAGTGAACAAATCAACTAAAAAACACAGCATAACAAAAAAAAAACATAAAAGGAATAGACACTTGTAGTACCTGGCTGCTTCCATGGCCAAAAGGTGTGCTGGATAAATTGGTAGTTACATTATGCAGTACGATTTCTCCACTCGTAGAACCAGAGGCAATATAGCTGTCATTACCATTAAATGTAACACAAGTTACTTCCTCTTTGTGATCCTGAAAAGGAATAAATGGCAAACCTCAGAAGAGTACTCACTGATGATATAGAAAGCTTGCGATTAAAATCACCAGGCCATTTAATTTATTTTTTGGAAGGGGTTACCTTCAGTGTTCGATGAAGTCGTTTTGATTTGAAATCCCAGATATTAACCGTTTTATCGAGCCCTCCACTGACTACATATTGGGAGCCAGAGTTCAGATTCACACAAGTTTGCTTCTTCTATAGTAAATAAAAGGAGAAAACAATTGTTAATACAAAAAAAAAAAAAAAAACACACAGGACTTTTTATCATAAAAATAAAAGGAAAGAGATGGTAACACAACAAGAAAATGTCACATCTTGATAAAAATGTCTTTTATAATATAAATAAAAAAAATGCTCCCAAGCTCCCTCGTGTGACCTAGAGCCTAGGCTGAGTATTCCGAAGTAAAAAAAAAAAAAATAGGATTGTTGTACTCATCGTAAAACCTAATTCTCTGAGTTCATGGGCGGACACAGCAGCAATTGACCTTAGGGTAATCATCCTTCCTTTCAGGAGAGACTAGGCAGAAAACAGCACTTCAAGTGTTAAAACACTTCTCTCAGTACAGCACCTCCCAGGGGGCGGGTCCCCCGGGACATCCCTCTCTCTGCATCATGCAGCCCCATTTCGTAAACAAGCAGTACAAACAAGGGAGGGGAGGGTGCTGTGTCAGTCCATGAACTCAGAAAAATGGATTTTACGGTGAGTACAAAAATCCTATTTTCTCTTCCGTTCATGGACGGACACAGCAGCAGTTGACCTTAGGGACGTCCCCAAGCAGTGTCAAAAAAATTCCAGGGGTGGGAAAAACACAGCAAACCAAACTTCACCCCCAAACAAACCAAAGTTCCTCAACGGAGAAACTTCAACCTTAAACACCCGCCTGTAAAACCTTGCGGCCAAAGGAGGCATCCGCAGATGCACTCACATCCATCTTGTAAAACTTTGAGAAGGAGTGGGTTGATGACCAGGTCACTGCCCTTCACACCTGTAAAACAGACGCTTGATGGCGGAAAACCCAAGAGGCACCAATCGCCCTGGTCGAATGCGCCGTAACCAGAAAGGGAGGCCCCGCCCCTTTAGGGCATAGGCCTGGAGCACGACCTGTCTGATGCACCTAGAAATGGTGGCCGACGAGACCGCCAGACCCTCTTTAGGACCAGTCACGAACAGTGAATCCGACCTCCGAAACAGAGCCGTAGCAGACAAGTACACCCGTAGCGCTTGCACCACGTCCAAGGAATGCAACGTGGCCTCCTTCGGGTTCTACGGCAGAGGACATAAGGATGGCAAACCAATGTCCTCATTAATGTGAAAAGCCGAAACAACCTTTGGAAGGAACGACAGCTGCGGCCGCAGCACCACCTTATCCTTTTGGATGACCAAGTAAGGAGCCTTGCAAGACAAGGCCGCTAGTTCAGATACCCGTCTGACCGAAGTAATTGCCACCAGAAAAACCACCTTCTGGGGCAGTGTCAACAAAGGAATCTTTCGAATGTCCTTAAAACAGAGCCTCTTGAAGCACCTAGAGGACTAAATTCAAGTCCCATGGAGGCAGTGGAGGATGCACAGGAGGGGCCACATGCCAAACCCCCTGCACAAACGTATGCACCAGGGAGTGCACCAACGGTCGCTGAAAGTAAACAGCCAAGGCCGAAATCTGACCCTTAACCATACTTAAGGCGAGAGCCTGATCCATTCCACGTGGTAAGAACAGCAGAATCCGGGACATCATGTATGTGCGGGGGTGCCATTTCATCTCTTCACACCTAGAGATGTAGGCCTTCCACGTACGATGGTAAATCCTTCGTGAAGTAGACTTCCGAGCTCGTAGCATGGTAGAGATCACCGAGTCAGACAGGCCTCGATCCTTCAGCACCTGGCTCTCAACAGCCATGGCGTTAAAGCCAGTGACTGTAAAGCAGGGTGAAAGATCGGACCCTGCGACAGAAGATCTACTCTCAGAGGTAGATGCCAAGGGACGTCTGCCACCAGACGCACCAGGTCTGCGTACCAGGGACGGCGCAGCCAATCCGGAGCGATCAGGATTGTTGGTATCCCCTCCGCTTCCACGGCACCACCAAAGCGTCCGCCCACGGTCTCTTGACCTGGCCACGAACCGTGACACCTTCCGATTGAGACGGGACGCCAAAAGGTCCACTTCTGGAGTGCCCCATTTTTGGCACAAACGATGAAACACTTCCGGGTGTAGTGACCATTCTCCTTGGTCTAGCGTTTGGCGACTTGGGTAGTCGGCCTGCCAGTTCTGCACCCCCGGAATGTACACGGCCGACAGAGCCGGAACATACGGTACCTTTCGGCCCACCGGAGAATGTCCGCGACTTCTGCCGCCGCGGCCGAGCTCCGTGTGCCCCCCTGATGATTGACATACGCCACGGCCGTGGCATTGTCGGACTGGATCCTGACCGGTCGGTCCTGCAAACCCAGAGACCACTTGGAGAGGCACAGCTTGATCGCCCGGAGATCCAGGACATTGATCGGCAGACGGGACTGAGTCCAGCGCCCCTGGGCTGACTGGACACCCCAGACACCCCCTCTTCTAATTCTGAGCTTGAAAAAGCTCTCAGAAGCAGGTCGTTCAGGTACCCTACGATAGCGATCCTGCGCTGCCTCAGCAGGGCCAGAATAGGAGCGAGTACCTTGGTAAAAACCTGTGGTGCCGAGGCCAGGCCGAAAGGGAGGGCCACAAATTGAAAATGGTCTTTTCCGACCGCAAAACGCAGAAACCTCTGGTGCTTTGCGCATATGGGGGATATGCAGGTATGCATCCTGGATATCCAAGGACGCCAGAAAATCCCCCTGATGGAGTGCCGCCACTACAGAGCGAACTGACTCCATCCTGAACTTTTGCACTTTAACAAAACAGTTGAGGGCCTTGAGGTCCAGGATTGGACGGACCCCTTCCTTCTTGGTGACTACAAACAGATTGGAGTAAAACCCCTGAAACCGTTCACTTGAGAAAACGGTCACAATCACTCCCCTGACCAGCAGATCCTAAACAGCCCCAGACAGGGCCTCCCGAAGGAAGCTGGAGGTTGGAAGGAAAAAATCTGTTTGGTGGACAAGAGAGGAACTCTATCTTGAACCCCGAGGAAACTACTTTGCAAACCCAGCGGTTGGAAAGGAGGGACCTCCACCGAGCCGCAAATTCGCGAAGCCGCCCCTCCAAACCGAGTGTTGGGCGGGGGCAGACCTTCATGCAGAAGCAGGCTTGTTGGGCTTGCGGTACCAGGTGCGCTTTTGACCTTCAGCGGCCGATCCCATTCCTTGTACAATAACTTGTCTAAATAAGGAACACAAGGAAACACTTTTGCGGTGCAGGGCGGCTTGTGGAACCCAAAAGTGACCGGCATCTTAGATGCCTCCGCCAAGGGCATCCCCGCACCGCAGTGATAAGAGCTCCAACAAACACCTTATCATGCGCTGACCCTGAAGCAGAGTCATCCTCACTGTCCGTGTGGGCTAGGTCTGCATCCTCTGACATAACGGAGCCAGGGCCGGACGCAGTAGCAGGGCCCGATTCCGTGTCAGAGACATCCCCAGAAGAAGGCAGAGGGGGGGGGGCGCTTTTTACCCCCCTTCTGGGCACTCGCCGCTTCAATCCCGGCAACAAACGCCTCAAGGACTGCCGTCATAGCATCCACAGAGGCCGCAGGAACAGGGGCACTAAGGGTAACTCTGATATTTCTGGGGGAGAAGCCTCCGGTTCGGACGCCATGCCGACCCACTGTAACTGCCACCCTTTTACTGCAAGGCAAGAACCACAGGTCACCCTCCCGGCCGCAGCAGAGAGCAGGGGACCCCCCTAAGTACTTGCCACCCGACCAGGCTGTAGTGCTGCTGAGAAGCTAGAAACGATGCCTGTGCTGTGCCGTCACTCAGGAAGTGTGCAGGGACCGTTCGCGCTGTTATTCTGGTCAGAGGCCAAAATGCGGGGAAGGAGGGAGAGGAAAGGAGAGAGGAAAGTAGGGCGGACCCCCGAACGACCTCCCAGGAATGCACCAACTGAACCACCATGCCAAGGCAAGGGAATACTACTTACCCATCCTGCGACCACCGGCTGGAGGCATTCCAGACAGACCCAAGGTCCGCACAGTTACGGCATGGCTGTCGGCCCAGCACACTGTGACACAGCCAGAGAGACCGGTCATATGTGTGCCCTGGAGCGTATAGCTCACCGGCCACCCCTGGAGCAACGGGGCATGTCATGGACGGCCCAGCACGTAGCTAAAGGCCGGCACTCGCTCGATTGGGGGATGGGGGGACTACAAGGATCGAGGATCCAGCCTGTCATCCAAGTCGGCAGTTGATTGTAGATCCCAGGATCCAAAAATGCAGGAAAAAGAAAAAGCGAGAAAAATCGCAAAAAAAAAATCTCCAGAGCACATGGGCTCCAGAAGAGCCATGTCTTCTAATGCTAGGCAGAAAAAAACTGGGGCTGCATGATGGAGAGAGGGATGTACCTGGGGGACCCGCCCTCTGGGAGGTGCTGTACTGAGATAAGTGTTTTAACACTTGAAGTGCTGTTTTCTGCCTAGTCTCTCCTGAAAGGAAGGATGATTACCCTAAGATCAATTGCTGCTGTGTCAGTCCATGAACGGAAGAGAAATTAAAATTTACTTAACAAGCAATACACTTTGGCATTGCTTACATATGTCTCACCGATTAGTGATAAATTCACTTTAATCTCTTCATAACCACATTATAACCAGCAAGGAAGATCTAACAACTTAAAAAGAGAAGTCTTTTTTTCCAGATTCATACTTACCTAGGTGGATGCAGCATCGCTCCAATGATGCAGCTGAGAACAGAGCGATCAACGCCGCCAATGGCATGGTTCTCACAGCTCCCCAAGCAAAGAGCGACTGACTGTCAATCAGCAGCTCTCCGATCTATGCACCCCCATGTGCTCACTGGCACTGGAGCACTGAGCTGTGGAGGGGCGGGGAACGGCCGCCTAAGCGGTTTGCCGAGAGCCTGAGACGGGTATCAGTCCAAGCACCTGGCAAATGCCGATCCAGACTGTGTCGTGATGATGCAGTACCTGGACCGATTCCTGCGATGTATGCAGAGAGGGGAATTCAGCACGCTCTCTGCTGAAAATGGGTCACAGGAGTGCAAAACAAATTGCACTTCTGTGGCCGATGGGAGAACCCCGCCAAACAAACTCAGGCTGGACTTCTCCTTTAAGCTCTCCTTGGGAGAAAATATATTTAATCAAACTTAAAGCAGAAATAGTCAAAATGCTAGGTTTGCCCTTTTTTTTTTAACCCCTACCATCCCTACCCACATTTTTTTTTCAGTCCGATAGAGCTTTTTGGTGGTATTTAATCATCACAGTTTATTTTTTGCTAAACAAAAAAAAAAAAATGTCATAGTTTGTTATACAATTTTGCAATTAACCACTTAACGCCCGCCGCACGTATATGTACGTCCACAGAATGGCACGTACAGGCAGATGGGTGTACTGGTACGTCCCTGCCTTCCCGTGGGTCGGGGGTCCGATCGGGACCCTCTCCGCTACATGCGGCAGTCGGCAAGTGTCTGGGAGCGATCCGGGATGAGGGGGCGGCTGTTCGTTTTTGTCCGCCCCCTCCCAATTGCTCCCAGCAAATTGGCTTCCCCCCGCTCTGCCCGTGTAATGTAAACACAGGCAGAGGAAGTGATGTCACCTCTCCTCTCGGCGGTATTTTCGATCCGGCGAGAGGAGAGAAGACATCACATAGTAAGTCGCACCAACAGCACACTGACACCATACACATAGGCACATTAACCCCTTCAGATCACCCCTCGCCCCTTGTCACAGTGTCACTGATTGCAGTGATCATATATTTACTGATCACTGCATTTAGTGTCAGTGTGACAGGCAGTTAGTGTTAGGTTCAGGGTAGCCCCGTACCCCCCCTAATAAAAGTTTAACCCCTTGATCACCGCCCTAGTTAACCCTTTCACCCCCTATTTCCAGTGTCAATAAGCGATCGGTTTTCTGATCGCTGTATTAGTGTCACTGTTGCCTCTAGGTAGCTAGTTTTTTTTTAATATTGTGATTTTTTTTTAATATTGTGATTTTTTTTTTTACTAAAGACATGTGGCTGAATACATTTTGGCCTAAATGTTTGACTAAAATTTCGTTTATTCGATTTTTCTTATAACAAAAAGTAGAAAATATATTTTTTCTAATTTTTCTGTATTTTCCATTTATATTGCCAAAAAGAAAAATCGCAGAGACAATCAAATACCATCGAAAGAAAGCTCTATTTGTGGGAAGAAAAGGACGCAAAATTTGTTTGGGAGCCACGTAGCACGACCGCTCAATTGTCTGTTAAAGCGATGCAGTGCCGAATTGTAAAAACACCCTTTAGCAGCATATTAGTTCCAGGACTTAAGTGGTTAAGTAATATTTCTTCAGTGATGTGCGCTGATGGGACTGCACCGATGATCTGTGCCCTGATCATCAGTGCCCTGATCATCAGTGTAAATGGGCTGTCAGAATTTCCAGTTGCTGACTCTCCACTCCTCATGTTGTGACATCATGTGAGGAAAGGAATACAGATAACTGGCAAGTTTGTTTACATGTGATCAGCTATGATTGGACACAGCTGATCACATGGTAAAAGGCTGCTGTGATCTATGATCAGCTGTGTCCGAAGCTCTGTGTGATAACAGAAAAAAAAAAAAAAAAAGTATTCTAAAAAGGTTACTTACCCCCTCTGCCAGCTCCAAGAGAGGAACCGGTTTAGTCTTACAGCTTGAAAAGACTATTTTATCACCACTGCCAGAAGCACTGACCAGGAAGTGATCTGAACTTACAGTTAAGGACCGTGCAACATGATCTGTGAAATTTGTTACAGACGCACTTGGAGGACAGATGCTAGCATTAACCTGTATTTCTATCAACAAAGGTCAGTTTTAGGTTCAAGTACAAAGAATGTAAAGCTGATGCCAGGAGAGATAATCTGTAAAAGCTCTGAAACCAATAAATGGCATAAAATAGAATTTGCTAACTTATTGCTTCTGTACTTTTGATCTGAAAGTTTTACTTTGATAGGAGTTCAAAGCAAAAAATGCTACAGTGTTGCATCCTCATATGCCAGACTTCTTCAGAAGATACACACAAGGTCTTTAAAAAATCTAATGAACCACAGGCAAAGCATACAATACTTCACAAACGGCAAAAATCATACAAGCACTGACAAATTTGTTTGTACACTTATATGAAAAAAGGAATCCCCTACAATATCCTCTGAAATAAATTGAAACTGTCCAAAGCAATTGTCACTGATCATTGTTTGATAGTTAAAAATAAAACTATGCTTTTGATTTGGATTCAACTGAAAACAAATGAAAATGGCATAGACAAAACTAACGGGACCCTTTACTTCATATTTTGGTGCAACCTTTATGCCTCGTATGAAAAAAGTCAGACGGAATTTTTTCATCGGATATTCTGACTGTGTGTATGCCCCATCAGACTTTTTCCGTCGGAGATTGCGATGGAATTAGAAAGAGAACATGTTCTCTTATCTTCAGGCGGAAAAAAATCTATCGGAAATTCCGTTCGTTTGTATGGAACTCCGGAAAAAAAAAAAAAAAAAACATGCATGCTTGGAAGCATTGAACTTCATTTTTCTAGGCTCGTCGTAGTGTTGTACGGTCGGAATTTTGTGTGTCTGTGTGTATGCAAAACAGCTTTAAACGATTGTGTATACGTGGCATTAGAGGCAATCACGGCAAACAAATGATTTCTGTAGCCCTCAATTGCACCTCTCAACAGGTAGTTTGACCCACTCTTGTGAATCAAATTATGCCAGGTTTGAAGGGTGCCTTCTCCAGCAAAGAAGCCCCAAGATATAACCTAGCCTTCCCCATGTTTCCCAATAGGTACTGTGTTTTTTTTTTTTTTCTTTGAAAGTTTACATTTTTAATCACAAGACAAAACTGGAGCTTTTTAGCAAGTAACATCAGTTCTATATTCAAAGGACATTTTTACAAAAGCATTGTGAATTTTCAATATGCATTTTAGCACATACCAGTCAAGCATTTGTATATTTTTCTTTCAACAGTGAATTCCCCTATGGGTCATCTTTCTTCGAATCCACTGTAGCTCAAAAAGATGTACCTTGACCTCAGAGTTCAGCTTGTTTATCTTTGGAAGCGTTCCTTGAATCTTCGTCTACCATTCACACTATTCTGTTCAATCCAGGGTCGATAACACGTCCATGGACCTTTAATTTCTTAATATTTGCAACTATAGCCACAGGAACAGAAGTTGTTTAGATATGGTCTTGTAGCCTTTACTTTCATCATGCTGGCCTATAATTTTCTTTATCTCTTCAGACAATTTTCTCTCCGTTGTTTTCTCTGACCCTTGTACAGTATGGTGTACACAATGACATTAAAACAGAAGAGTGGCTACTGACAGATTACAGTCCAGGCTATTAAAAACAAAAATCTTTGTAGAAGTAATAGTTTGACTTTTCATAGTTTCTTTGCTTTATTTTATGGTGTACAGGCAGTAAGCACGCAAGTATACAGGAAAAAAATGCATTTACTGTTATCAGGAAGGAAGCATTGTTTCAATGAACTGTATGGATACTAGAGGGGCGCATGCGCACGAGTGAAGGTGATGGCCGCTTAATCCCTCTGCTCCATGCCGTCGGACCTTTCATACCAGCCTAACGACGCACAGTATCCACGGAGGCGTTGCTTTTTTCTCCCTGGGAGCCCCGGAGCATTCCTGGCAGTCGGCGGGTATGTACCGCTCCGCAAAAACGAAGCATAAGACCCGGCAGCTCACTACGCTTTCCCCAGCATCAAGCAATGGCAGAGGCAAGATGGCGCCCGATCCCCCGGAGCCAGACGACGAGACTCAGCTCTCAGCTGCGGGCCCTGGCTCTCCTGCTGACAGCCTCCATCTCTTCCCCATTGATCAGATGAGCCCTCTCCCTGTTGACTCGGATGCTTTGCTGGCTAAATTCCGCAACATAGTCAGGGATGAGATCACTGCAGCCTCCCGCAAGCTATCTTCTGACTTTGTGCGGGGCCTTAAAGAGATAGGCCACCACACTAATCAACTAGAACACAGAATGGACCTGGTAACCACTGTACTGGAGGGCCATGAGGAGGAGGTTGACAAGATGTCTACCGAACTGGAGGCCCCGAGAGATAAGTTGGAGGAGGCAGAGAATAGGGCCCGCAGGGACAACCTACGCATTCGCGGTATCCCTGAGGCCATCACTGACCTGCAGGGAACAGCTACTGCTTTTTTCCAGGAACTGGCTCCCGAGATGCCGGTGGAGAGGTTGGAATTTGATCGTATTCATAGATCCTTGGCCCCCAAACCCTCTGAAGGCCCCCCGAGGGATGTAATCATCAAATTTCATTATTATCGCACTAAAGAGCGACTTCTGCAGGCTGCTAGAGAGCAACAACACCTCTCCTTTCAAGGTAATACTCTGCAGTTGTTTGCCGATCTCTCGCCGGTCACCATTGCCAGACGCCGGGGCCTCAAACCCTATCTTCAAGTTTTGCAATCCCATGGGATCAAATACAGATGGGGGTTCCCATTTAAACTTTCCTTTTCCCACCAGGGCAGCCAATTTCAAGCCACCTCACCATCTGATCTAAAACGTCATCTCCTGGACCTGCAGTTGGGCCTCCCCTCATCTCAATCTGAACCTTCATCTTCCAGACCCGGACCATCCTGGCCTTCTCGTCAGCCCTCTCAGACTCCCCAAAGATCTTAATCGGGATCTCAGGCGTTACGGGATCTCCAGGCCCAACGTTTTCAAGAATCCAATAACGGTTGAAGGTACTCATTTCTCCCTTTTGGCAGTCAGTTCTGTTTTTTTTGTTGTTTTTTTTGCTCACCTGATTCTCTGCGGCACTACATGAGCGTTGCTCAATAAATAACTTTACACATGGATCACGGTGGCGTGTTTTGGAAGATGCCCCCCTACCAGGTTTTCACCTTATTCGGGCCTTTATTGCATGGTTGGGGGAGGCGCACCCCGTCTTAGACCGCCCCACTTGAGCGATGGCGGTTCGGGGTGATAACTGCCCCCCCCCCCCCCCCGGGTCATTATGCGTGGTCCTGACTTTAGCTTGCCTCCCGGCCCTTCCCTGCGCTGCCATACCTATGATTGCCCGAGCGGGTCGGGCTTCTATGTATGTATAAATATATGTATATATATATATATATATATATATATATATTTTTTTTTTGTATGTGTACACATATGTGTGTATATGTATGTATGTATGTATGTATGTATATTTTTTTTAATTATTATTTTTTATGTTGTTTACTCTGGTAAACTTACAGTGTGTGGCGGGGGGGGGGGGTGCATTTTGTGCGGGGGTGTACTTTCTTTGTTTGCCAGGTTGGTTGAATTTCATGTCTCAAAACCGCGGCTCTCCTTTCCTGTTTGGTGGATTGGTCGGGCCGTGGGAGTGACAGTGTTATTTGGGTTGCCGTATTGTTATTACTTTTGACCTATTTGGTTATACTGTGTTTTTGACAACTGTTTATTGTTCAGAATCTGTGCTAATGCTACTTAAAATGTTTGCACTTTGATAGGCTGGTGGTTCCGACGGACCACTGCTCCCCCTATGTGTTGGCGCCTGGCTGAGACGGCTGTCTTGGCCATGGTCCCACCCCATTGTGGGCCCTATTGCCCACGTCAGGAATTATTTCCATTAGCTGCTCTATTCCGAGCTGTACTTTGTACCTTTGTGATCTTTTCTTACCGTTTCCTTCTTTCTTTTCTTCTTTTTTTTTTGCTCTCTCTTCTACTTTCCCCCCTTTCTGGTCCCCTGGACGGTAGATATTATAGTCCAACTCTCCAGACCCAATGACCCTTCATTGGTTATCCTTGAATGTTCAGGGTATGAATTCCCCCCAAAAGCGTGTGAAGGTCTTCAAATATCTTAAACAGCAGAAAATTGACATAGCATGTTTGCAAGAGACTCATTTTTCATCCTCTTCCTGTCCCAAATATTTTGCTGCAGATTACCCCCAAGTTTACTTAGCCAGCGGCCCCACTAAGCAGAAAGGGGTTCTCATTGCCATACGCAAATCAGTCCCATTTATTTGCAGTAAACAATTAGCAGATCCGGATGGTAGATACCTCCTCTTACAAGGTTCCGTTCAGGACAACGAGGTGACTATCATGAGTTATTACGCTCCGAATAAAAAAAAAAAAGGTCCTTTCCTGACTCATGTTTGCTCCTTGTTGCAGGTCCACCAGAAAGGTACCCTTTTACTGGCAGGTGACTCTAATGTGACGCTGAACCCCTCTCTTGATAAGTACCCGGCGGAACATAAACCCCCCTCCCCTGCTGCAAAAAAATTCTTGCGGGCCCTGCAAAATTTTCGATCTAGTCGATATCTGGCGGGAGCTCCACCCCCTTGGTAGGGACTATACTCACTTTTCTCATCCTCATCGTTCCCACTCTAGGATCGACCATATGTTTGTATTGAGGAAGCATCTTCCCATACTTGACTCTGTTACTATCCTAGCGGCTCCCTGGTCGGATCATGACCCGTCCTGGCTGTATGCCACTCCCTTCTCAGTAGACCACAACATGCCCCCTGGGTGATGAATGATTCTCTTTTGTCCTTTAAGCCGATTCTTTCTGACATCCTTGAAGCCTTCAGGGATTACTTTGCACTCAATACGGGGACTGTCTCATCGCCGGTCACATTATGGGAGGCATATAAAGCGGTCCTTCGGGGACATGTCATTCGTATTGCGTCAAAGCATAAGAAGGAACGTATCCAGACTCGTCGTGATCTGGAGAATCGCCTAGAGGCCCTGTCTGCAGCTTGCAAACAATCTCCCTCCCCGGGTAATCGTAGGCTCCTGGACAAGGCTCGTACAGACCTAGATTTATGTTTGACTGAGGAGGTGGAGCGCACTTTGCGTTGGGCCCGCCA
Organism: Rana kukunoris; assembly: GCA_029574335.1. NCBI lineage: Eukaryota > Metazoa > Chordata > Amphibia > Anura > Ranidae > Rana > Rana kukunoris. The sequence goes on from CM056051.1 coordinate 241,088,781, forward strand.
AAAATGGTATGCCAAGGCAAATAAACCCAATGTGATGTTGGCTAATAGATTACGTACCTTCACTCCGAAATTTATTCCCATAAATCTGTGCACCCGTCACAATATTCTTACGGGCAATCCACAGCGGTTTTAGACAAATTTTGTTACCTGCTTACCAAGCTTTACTCAGCCCCTACTCGCTCCTCTGTCCAGGGACTGGATGCCTTCTTAAAGAGTTTACCCTTACCTTCCTTATCTGATACCCACATGTCCCTCATGGACCGAGATATACAGGTCTCAGAAGTCCTTCAGTGCATTAAGGAGCTCAAGGTCGGTAAGAGGCCAGGCCCAGATGGCTTTACGGCCCTATACTACCGGAAATTAGCAGATGTTTTAGCTCCGCATCTTGCGGCTATGTATAATTCAGTTAAAAGCGGTAATTCGTTTACACCAAATCTGCTGACATTGCAATGATCCCTAAGCCAGATAGGGACCATTCTTCTTGGGCTAATTTCCGGCCGATTTCCTTAATATTGACATGAAAATCTTGACAAAAATCTTGGCAAATCGCCTGAACTCCTTTCTTCCTCGCCTGATAAAGAAGGACCAGGTGGGTTTTGTCCCCCACAGACAGGCAGGGGATGCCATTAGGATGCTCATCCAAATTCAGCATATAGTACATAATAGATCCTTGGAAACAATGTTTTTATCCCTAGACATTAATAAGGCCTTTGATTCTCTGTCTTGGCCCTATATGACGCAGGTGCTACGTCATTACGGTTTTGGTACCTCTTTCTTGAGCTGGGTTGTGGCTATTTATGACTCCCCCCCAGGCCAAGGTACTATGGTTTTGAGTCATCCACTTTCCCTAATTAGGAGGGGAACCCGTCAGGGCTGCCCGCTCTCCCCACTCCGGTTCGCCCTGGCTTTAGAGCCCTTGGCGGAAACTATTAGATCACATCCGGACGTTTCGGGGGTGGAGGTGGCGGGCACCTCACACAAATTGTCATTATTTGCGGATGACATTCTGTTGACCATTACCAAACCAAGAATTTCCCTCCCAATCTGTTGTCCCTTTTGGATATTTTTGCCTCGTTCTCTGGCTTATCGGTTAACCCGGCAAAATCTAAAGCGATGTCTATTAATCTCCCGCCCTCGGAATTGGAGTCCCTACAGTCTGCTTTTTCCTTCCAATGGTTATCTTCATTACCCTATTTGGGAATTAAGCTTACCCCAAAATACTTAGACTTATACCAAGCTAATTTTCCTTCCCTTTTTGAGAAACTTTCGGCTATGCTTACCGCTTGGTCCACCCTTCCGCTTTCTTGGTTTGGAAGAGTGGCGACTGTGCGCATGACTTACCTCCCAAAATTACTTTATTATTTCCGTGTTTTGCCGGTCCAGGTTCCGTCCCATATTCTCCAAATAATTCAGCGTAAAATTCTGCGATTTGTCTGGGGATCTACGAGACCCAGGATTAAGAGGCAAGTTCTATATGCCCGTAGAATCAACGGGGGCCTCTCAGTCCCTAATTTACTAGCATACTACACAGCAGCAGGTATTGCCCCATTGTCCCATCTTCATGAGAAGCAACAAATGCCTTTATGGGCCACCCTTGACTTAGTGGACTCCCATCCGATACCACTAGCTTCCCTCCCTTAGGCATATCGCCCGCCCAATATGGGTCCCTGCTTGGCCCACTCCCTTCGGCTGTGGGATATGGTCAAATACTCGGCGGGCCTGATTTCTTCCCATCTTCCGCTACTCCGTCTCTTTCACTGCCCACTATTCCCCCCGGGTTGCGACAACCCGCTACAGTTCTCATGGTGGACTGACCATGGTTTTGTTGATGTTCATTCCATGCTCACCCCAACCAAGATTATCTCTTTTGCGGTCTTGCGTTCCTCTCATGACATCCCCCTTAGGGAACATTACAGTTATCTCCAACTCCGACATTTTCTCCAACAACTTATAAAATCCCGACCCACACCCTACATTATGACCCCCTTTCGAAAGGTTATGTAGATCCTGTCCCCAGTCCTCGGGGCTTATATATTTGATTTATACTGATATCATTGGTTCTAAAAAAAACACCACTGAGACCTTATCACCTCCAATGGGAGGCTGAGCTTGGGAAACAACTTGACCCGGAGGACTGGCACACTATGACCATAGCACTGTCCAAATGCTCTAAGTGGACCTGCCCCAGGGTATGCAGATTATGGGTTAGAGTTTATGCGTTGCTCCGTAACCTCTTCAACACCAACCTAAAAAGGGATCCTTTCGAGGCCCTTTTGTGGAAACCAATTACTGAGCTTCTTCGCCCTGAACGCCAGTTAGCGGCGCATATTTTTACTGCAACTAAATTGACCATAGCAAGGTCCTGGAAGACTCTGGCCCTCAGCTTTGTAGCAGTTATAAACTGCATAAATGACATTATGGTAAATGAGAAACTGACCGCCGTTCTATCGGACACATGATAAGTTTCTCCGGGTGGCCCACAATCATTCTACTCGATTCGACTCAGCGTTGCTTTCCCTTTGATGAACTGCTGTTCCCCACACCCGTGGACCATCCCTTTCCCCTACTCCCCTCTCTCTATTCTATCTCCTTTTCGTTCTGATTTCTTCTCTTCACCTTTTCTCTAAATTTTCTCTCTGCCGCTCTGGCCTGCAGGCTTGGTCCTGTGGGGCTTGGACACATGTTGTGTTACTGTTTGTGCTGTAGACTGGTGAATTTCAAAATGTTTTATACAATCCTCCCTTTTTTTTTCTTTTCCCTTTTTTCTTTTTAATCCGGCGAGACGGCTGGTGGGTTCCCTAAATCAATATACTATAACCTTCTCAGGTTACGCGAGGTATGGACTTCCTTTTGTTGATCAGTTACACCCGCCCTTGGACCTCTGCTGTTCCAATTCCAGGTCTCAGGATTTATATTTTGTATTCATTTTATTTATTTATTTTTTCTCTGTTGTCTGCAGCTTTGTATTTGCTACTTTATGATGTGTCCATCAGCGTTTTGTACTTTTTTTTTTGTTGATGTGTGTTTTCAATAAAACCTTTTGTACAAGAACTGTATGGATAGTAACAAATTAGCCTACATCTGTATAATTTCTATACAGAGGGATGTAAAAAAAAAAAAAAAAAATGGTTTATCCATTACCAGGTTGTCATTTTCTTAAAATACTGTACATATGCAGATACAAGAACCTACATGCATACATACTACTATCCAGTTTACACATTATATAAAAAAGGGACAAAATAAGCTACTGTACATCTTTTTCACACAGAAGGAACTAGCTATTTGCTTTACTGTGGCTTGTTGTAATTGCAGTGAAAAAAAGAAAATAAATCAACCATCACCTTGCCAAACACACCAATTACTTCTTCTATCCTGATGGACTGGCCGATGTTGCTTTCCGATGTTTATTGCACAGTGTGAATAAACCATCAGATACTGATTTGTAATTGTTTTGTTAGGCTGCACTACAGACAAACTAAAAGGAAACAAATGTGTTCGCAGAGCAGAAATGGTCCATTGCACTAATATAAATTGACTCGGTTTCCATCAATGACTCATTAATGCAGGTATCCCACAGCATAGAGAGAAAGTTGTATCCATTTAACAATCTGCCATTCTTTAGTTAATAGTTTGAAACTATACAGGTCTAACCCGAGCATTCCAAGCCCAATCAGCTGTGCTTTAGCTCATGTTACAGTTCTTCAGCCTTAGCATTTTTCAAGCTACAGCTTGGCAGACTGGATCAATATGTCACAAGGACACCAGCTACCAACAGAACCACATTGAGAAAAAAAAAAAAAAAAGTATTTAAACATTTAAAGAGGGACACCGTTTAATATATTCACAAATTTTAACCATGAGGGCAAAATGATGTCCCCGATATCCAATCTGACAATACTCTTCAAAATTGTATTACAGTATGTCCACCTATTACAAAAAGTGGAATCTCTTTCCTTATTGTTGTACCAGTTGAATATAAATATCTGTAATAAATTGGCAATGATACAGGCCAACAACCAGTGTGTGCCATTATGTGTACTGAGATTTTACCCCTACCTCTGTTTTGCAAGTTGTTCCTAAAACTGTTAATATCCAATTCTTGGTCTCATTTTTACAAGAAAGTGAGAGGGGGAAAAAATAGGAGGAGCTTACCACAACCTGTACACATAGGTTACATGGAAAAGCATATTGTACTGCAAGGATCACTTTAACCACTTGCCGGCCAGTTACTTACCTAGTTCAAGTGGTTGTACCAGAATGATGCCTGCAACTGCAGGCACCATCCCGCTACTGTTTTTTCTAAGGCCAATGGTCAGCCAATGTCTTGTAAAAGCAATCCTAGCAGCTAACTAGCCCCTGGATTGCGATTACAAGCAGCAGGAGGGGATATCCATTCCCTCCTGCAGCGTTACATGAAACCTCCCATCCCACCGGGAGTTTTGATCGACCAGCTAGTGCTTCTGCCACTTGATCGGAGGGCCGAACAAAGACCGAATTGGCTTTGTTCAGCTCTGGGCTATGGTAACCTGGAAACATTACTCCCAACTTACCTGGATGTAAACAGCATCGTTTTCAAAAATCAAACCCACTGATCTTCATGATCAAATGCTTTTAGGGTCAAAAGGAGGCATGCTATTACAAAGGAGGTTTACATTCCTTGTGACAGCAATAAAAGTGATCAGAATTATTATTATAATTTTTTTTTAAAGCGACAGTAAAAAAAGGATTTTTAATAACAGCTTACCTGTAAAATCCTTTTCTTGAAGTACATCACGGGGCACAGAGCGCATAGTCATTACATATGGGTTATATGGGTACCTTCAGGTGTGGACACTGGTGTAATCAACTTCACAGGAAGTTCCTCCCTATATAACCCCCTCCCACTGAGAGTGCTTTAGTTTTGTAGCAAGCAATTTCTCTGAGGTTACACAATGTTCCCCAAAAGAGGGGTGGGAGCTCTGTGTCCCGTGATGTACTTCAAGAAAAGGATTTTACAGGTAAGCTGTTATTAAAAATCCTTTTTTCTTTATCGTACATCACGGGACACAGAGCGCATAGTCATTACATATGGGATGTCCCAAAGCAATGCTACATGAAGGGAGGGAGACCGTAAGGCCAAAAATAGCCAAACAAAAACATTATCAGGAGGTAAAATAGCTCCACCAACAGAAAAAAAGGGGGCGTGAACCGGGCCAGAGGATTCTATACTGCTGCCCGTAGGACCGCCTGCCCAAATGCTGCATCCGTAGCCTTTGCAACGTCCAACTTATAAAATTTAGTAAACGTATGTACGGAAGACCAGGTTGCCGCTTTGCAAACCTGTGCCATAGAGATCTGATGGTGTGCCGCCCAAGAGGCACTCATGGCCCTCGTAGAATGGGCTTTAACTGATAAGGGAGGTGGAACGCGCTTCAGACCATAGGCCTGAAAAATCAGCTGCTTAATCCACCTAGCCAAGGAAGACTTGGCAGCCGGCTGACCCTTCTTGGGGCCATCCGGAAGAACGAAAAGCACATCTGTTTTCCGAATCTTCTCTGTAGCCTTGAGATAAACCCTCATGGCTCGAACCACGTCCAAAGTATGAAGCAGTCTTTCCTCTCTGGACTGGGGAGTAGGAAAGAAGGATGGTAGGACTAGGTCCTGATTCAAGTGAAAACTGGATATGACCTTAGGAAGGAAAGAAGGTTGAGGCCGCAGAACCACTCTGTCCTTATGCAGAATAAGGTACGGTTCCCTGCAAGACAAGGCTGCCAGCTCGGAGACCCTTCTGGCCGAAGCCATAGCCACCAAGAAAACCAACTTTCGGATTAGCAGCACAAGAGGGATTTCTGTCAGAGGTTCAAACGGCTGCTTTTGTAAAGCTGACAAGACCCGATTTAAATTCCAGGGGCCGAGGGGAGCTCAAATAGGGGGATTCACATGCAAGACCCCCTGTAAGAAGGTTTTCACAAGCGAATGCGTGGCCAAAGGCCTTTGAAACCATATCGATAAGGCAGACACCTGCCCCTTTAGAGTACTAAGAGCCAACCCCTTGTCAACGCCAACCTGGAGGAATCGCAAGATCCTGTCAATAAAAACTTGCGAGGATGCCCTCCTTGAGACTCGCACCACTCCACATAGGTCCTCCAGACTCTGTAATAGATATTTCTAGAGACTGGCTTTCTAGCCTGAATTAACGTAGATACGACCTGGGCTGAGAGGCCTCTGCCCTTAAGAATTAGGGATTCAGCCGCCAAGCCATCAAATTTAGCTGCTGTGAAGCAGGGTGGTAGATCGGGCCCTGAGACAGCAGATCTGGGCGCAGGGGGAGTGGCCACGGTGCCCCTACTGACATCCTCACGATGAGTGCGTACCAAGCCCTTCTGGGCCAGGCTGGGGCCACCAGGATCACCGGCCTGCGCTCCACCCTGATCCTTCGTAGAAGGCGGGGAATCATCTGTAGTGGAGGGAACGCATACAGGAGAGAAAACTGGTGCCAGGGGCAAACCAACGCATCGGTCCCGTAGGCCGAGGGGTCCCTGGCTCGGGATACGAATTTGTCCAATTTCTTGTTGAATCTTGTTGCCATGATGTCCACCTCGGGAACTCCGAATCTTTGGCAAATCTCTTGGAATACCTGGGGGTGAAGAGACCACTCTCCCGGGAGTAACTGTTGACGACTCAAAAAATCTGCTTGAGAATTGTCTATCCCTGGGATGAACACTGCTGAGATGCAGGGTACATGGGCTTCGGCCCATGAGAAAATTAGGTTTACTTCCCTTTGAGCCGCTAGGCTCCTTGTGCCCCCCTGGTGGTTTATGTATGCCACCGCTGTGGCATTGTCGGACTGTATCCTTACTGGCAGACCCTGCAGGGGGAGAGTCCAGGCGACCAGGGCCAACCGAGCAGCTCTGATCTCTAGGACATTGATGGGAAGCAGACTTTCTGCCTCTGACCACTGTCCCTGCTGGGTCCGTTTTCCTAAGATTGCCCCCCAACCTGTTAGGCTGGTATCTGTGGTTACTATTTTCCACGTGATGGGGCAAAAGGTTTTCCCTTTTGACAATTTTTGAGGGACCAGCCACCAGTACAGGCTGCGCCTGACTCCTGGGGAAAGACCTAATGGACGGTCTAATGCCTGTATGGACCTGTTCCAAGCAGAGAGAATAGCTGCCTGGAGAACTCTGGTATGGATCTGGGCATAGGGCACTGCTTCGAAGGCGGCTACCATCTTTTCCAGCAGTTGCATGCATAGGCGAATAGTCGGCCTCTTTTTGCCTAGGACTATTTGAATTGTTTGAGTCAATGACCTGATCTTTTCTTGAGGTAAAAATATCCTCTGGCATTCTGTATCTAACCGAAGGCCTAGATATTCCAACTGTCTTGTGGGTTGCAACCTCGATTTTCCTTGGTTCACAACCCACCCGAATTCTTGTAGATGCCGAACTGTGCGGACTACTGCATGATTGAGGTTGGAAGCTGATCTGTCGATAACCAGGAGATCGTCCAGGTATGCCAGGACCAAAATGCCTTCTGTCCTTAGGACGGCTAGCACCGGGGCTAACACCTTTGTGAATACCCGCGGAGCTGTTGCCAACCCGAAAGGGAGGGCTACGAACTGGAAATGACTTTGATCTATCATAAAACGAAGAAACCTGTGATGTGCTGGGTAGATCGGCACATGCAGATATGCATCCTTTATGTCTATAGATACTAGAAAGTCGCCTTGATGCAGGCTGGCTGTCACTGAACGTATGGAATCCATACGAAAGGTCTGAATCTTTAGAAAGCGATTTAGTCGTTTGAGGTCTAGGATAGGCCTGACGTCGTCATTGGGTTTTGGTATAATAAAAAGGTTGGAGTAGAATCCCAGACCCCTTTCTTGGGTTGGTACTACAATTACTCCTTGGAGCCAGAGGCGATCCAACGCCTTTACGAGAGAGGCCCTCTTTAACGGGTCGCTTGGAAGACTTGACCCCTGAAAATGAGGAGGGGGGATTTCTCGAAACTCTAGTTTGTAGCCTGTGGCTACCACGGACCGAACCGAAGAGTCGGGAATTCTGGCCTTCCAGACTTCGGAGAAAAACTGAAGTCTTCCCCCCACCCAAGAGAGTGGGGGCGACCCTTCATGAATCTGACTTGATGACTGGTTTAGCCGGCTTGCGAGACCAGGGCCTCTTGTTTGCCGCGGCTTGTCCCTGTGGGCGGCTATTAACTGCTGAACGCCCGGGAGGCCGTCGATACTGACGGGAAGTCGAAGGGGCCGAGCCTGGAAAGGCCTGTCGTTTAAACGCGGGCCCACGCGGTCTTTCCTTGACCGGTAAGGAAGAACTTTTACCACTTGATATGGTTTGGATATATTTATCTAGGTCTTCACCGAATAGTCTTCCCCCATGAAAGGGAAACCCTGCTAAAAGCTTTTTGCAGGGTGCCTCTGCTGACCAGTTCTTTAGCCACGAAGACGATGCATGTGAACCACCAGCAGAGATAACCGGGATGCCTGTTGGATGGAGTCCTTAATAGCATCTACTGCAAAGCAGAGAGCCCTAGGGAAATCTGCTAATTCACGAGTTTGCTGAGCCGGCATGTCCTTTAACATCTGTTTTGCCTGATCCTTTAAGGCCTGACAAACGCCAATGGCTGCCACCACTGGCTGAACCATGGCACCTACTGTGGTGAAAGAAGCCTTCAGTAGGGTCTCTAATTTTTTGTCGACCGGATCCTTGAACAACTGGACATTTTCAACCGGACAGGTCAGGGATTTATTCACGCAGGAAATGGCCGCGTCCACTGTGGGGAGTGCCCATTTCTTTCAAAATTCCTCTTCCATAGGATAGAGAATAGAGAACCTCTTAGGAGGGATAAAGATCCTATCAGGTCGAGCCCACTCCTGGTAAATCACGCTCCGCAGAAGGGGGTGAATCGGAAAAGACACACAAGTTAATGGAGCCTTTAAAGAACCCAATGAGGATACCACAGGGGCTACTAGTTCTAGCACTGGAAGTTTAAAAGCAGTGCGAACTATATCGGTCAAAGACTGGATCCACAGGCTCTCCGCTTGAGAGGCCGAAAAATATTCATCTACAGTGGACCCTCCATGTCTGAACCTTCGGGACTTGGGTCTGCTTGATCCCCTTGTGGGTCCCGTTCCTCCGAAGAGGAGACCTCCGCATCTGAAAACACCAAACTAGGTGAGGGGGATCTAGCCCGTTTGCTACTTGGCAAAGGGCGGGCAAACAAAGCAGTTAACCTTTTCTCTAGCCCACCCAGGGTGGTCGCTAGCATTTCTTCCGTTACGTAAACGGGAATGGGTGGATCGGGGGCCGCCTCTGCCCCCAGCATCCCCAATGGCTCTTGTACTATGCTACTCGGTGGTCTAACTGGTGAGGGTGGGGCCGTTGAAGCCTGGCCCAAATCCTCTGACCCCGATGGAGACCCCTTTTGTTTCTTGGCACCTTTTGCAGCCTTGGCTGGTCCTGATGCCTTTGGAGCCATTGCACAACCTTGAGTCACCCCTCTAGCCAACACCTGACTGTTGTAGCTAGGAGTAATTAATATGAGAACAGGCTGAGGAAAACGAAAACAATTTTTTTTTTTTTTTTTTTACCCGCCTGGGAGGTGGCAATACTGAGGAAAACCTGTGAGTATTGCAACACCAATGCCCGTTAGCCGGAGTCCAAGGTTGACTCAGATACTGCTGGATCTAAGGCTGAGTCCCTTTAAGCAAAAAAACTTTTTTTTTTTTTTTTCTTTTTCTGGTCAATAGTGGAACTAAGTCCTAGACCTGAAGATCCACAAACCGCCACTGGGTGTCACTGTGGCCAAAAGACCCAGCTGCACGCTCTGTATCCTTTCTTCCTCTGCCTCCAGGAGGGAAAGACCAGCCAGAGAAAACGTTTTTCCTTTAAACAGACCCTGACGCTGCTGGCCCGCCCCCCCGACGCACGCTATAAAAGGCGGCGTGCACGCGCGCGCACACGCGCGCGCACCCCCCCACGCTGAAAACCACATGGAGGAAGCAGAGCAGAGGAAACAACACGGACCAGCGCCAGGCAGCACCAACAGACACCAGGTAAGCACTAATCTTATTGTAGTGCACACACAGAGAGGAAGCTGTCCCCATGGGCTTCCTAAGAAACAGGAGTTTTCACCAGCAATTTCCTCTTTAAAACATGTGGGGTTGCAGTATCAATGCTAACAGGCAGACCTGGGGTGAGTAGCAAATATATATCTTACACAAGTATACATATATCTACATGTTATCTGGGTAAACATTAGTATGCCATCCTGCCCACACAGACATAGTGGAGATAGTGGCTGATGCACAAGCATACTGTTAGCCAACCCAGAACCCCCAGGGGGATACCTACTGTCAAACCAAGTCCCGCAGGTTCCCTCTTACCTGCTCCACGCCGCAGGGTATTGCAAACTGCAAGAGGCCCAATCTTCCCCCATCTCCGTGGGTATTGTCTCGGACCTTCAGGGACCGGGGTCCTGTGTTTAAGGAACCCACACCCCTGGACCTATATAGCATCCTGGCATCAGTAGCGTTTAGTCCTGGAAGAGACCAAGGCACTGGAGCCCAGAATCCAGCCCTCCAAGGAGAGGCATTATAGGCAAAACCCCACTCCAGCAGGGCCCGGGTACCGTACACCTTGGCTTTGAAGCACTTCGGACGGATCCGGCTAGCTATCCTGGGTCCCGAGACCTCCGAGGGACAGCTAGACGTGACCAACACCTAAGACACTGGCGAAAAAACTAAAGCACTCTCAGTGGGAGGGGGTTATATAGGGAGGAACTTCCTGTGAAGTTGATTACACCAGTGTCCACACCTGAAGGTACCCATATAACCCATATGTAATGACTATGCGCTCTGTGTCCCGTGATGTACGATAAAGAAATTTATATATATATATATATATATATATATATATATATATATATATATATATATATATATATATATATATACACACACACACACACACACACACACACTCACACGTTTGGGGATTCTAAAAAAAAATCTGGCAAAAAAAAAACGATCGTTACAAAAAGTGGCAGAAAGAGCTTGGAGCTGAAGTGGTTAACTAACCACAACAATATTATGGTATTGCTTATAGACATACCTTTGCAGAGGAAACAAAAACAGATACTTGGCTCTCTTTCAACTGTCCGATGCAGGTGAGGTCCCTCGTCTGGGTGTGGGCAGCAGTCTTTAGCCATTGTGAGTATGGTGCAATTGATCCCTGCACACTGGCAACGTGGCAGAAAGGTAAACCGATCTGCAGAAAATGTTAAATAGGCAGGCAAGTCTATCTTATTGCAGAAGACACCTTACATATCTCCTGCAATAAAAGAGCCTGCCTGCACGCAAGTTTCCTCTTAAAGGGTCACTAAAGGAAAAAAAATGTTTTGCTGAAATTACCGTTTACAGGGTATAGAGACATAAAAGTTAACGGATTCCTTTTCAAAATTATTAAAAATAGATAAAAATCAATCATATAATGTGCCTGCAGGTAAGTTTCACTTTTGAACTGGCTTCATGTTTCTGTGAAGTAGAAATAGACACACAGAACAAAAACAAACAAATCCAGGGCAGTGTTTTGTTTTTAAAATGAATCTGATTGGTTCTGGGAAGTTTTAGACACAGATAGCTTAGACCACCGTGAGAAAGCTCCCAGCACTGTGGTTATAAAGAAACAGACAAGCAGAAAGTGTGGAGATCAGAGCAGGATTACAGCAACTTCAAAGCAAAAACGATCAATAAGGACATGAAACCAGTACTGCAGTAAGGTAAAGGAAGCTATTTAGCTCAAAAAAAATTCCTTTAGTGATCCTAGCTCTGCTATAAGGATCAATTCACACAGAATGAAGTCTGGCACAGAACATTTATTTTTGTGAATTGAAGGCACACTGCACTAGGCAGTCCAAAATAAATGGACTGTAATGCACTTCAAGCACCAGATAAAAAAAGTACATTTATAAATTTGCACCTCAATTTAAGGACTTTTGCGGTGCTATGTAAAATATTTGAAGGTACACGTAAGCACCTCTAGGTATCTGCCTTTCACCAGATCAGCTGTATGCAACTTATAAATACAGCACAAGTCCACTTTCAGAGCAACTCCAGACAACAGGTCAACAGTTTCAACTATGAAAAAAGTCTATAGTGACGAAACATGTCTGGGCGTGGTCTGCACGGCAAACTTTTGTGATTCCCATACATACTATGACCGCCGAGGGGGAAGCTGTTTCAGCCGGGGAAGTTAGCAAGCAAGTGGAGGGTGAGATCTGTTGGCTGTTTTGATCGTCGTGACCGTAATACCTAGCCTGCCACTGCAAGTCTCCTTCATTAGAGAGCTTTTTGATTGAAGTGCCTGTGTGATTTTAAGGTGATGTGAGTATAATGATTGAGGATTTGTGAGTTCTTTTTTAATAAATTGGTTTACGTACTTCACCATTGGAAGCACTTTCATTTATTTTTCATGTGGATTTTGATTTTCTTGTGATCGTCATTGGAATTGCCTATTAACCCTGGTGGGTTATCAAGCTATTATGCCGAGCATGCGAGTTCTAGGCATATTGTTTTGGTGAGTTTTATTCCTTTGGGAGTGGATGCACAAGCACAAGAGGCGTGGTGGAAAGTTTATATCAAGATCTTTTCAAGAAAGATACCATTTATTGATCAACTAAAAGTTTAAATCACTTGGAGATCTGTGCTATTTATGGACACTCATTGATGAATTTCACATTCTGTTATATATATATTTTTTAGGGCTGTGCAAATTAACTTTTAATTAATCGATTAATCTTTAATTTTTTTGATCGATCAAAATCTTTTTGATTGATTAAAATTCTTTTGATTGGCACTCACCTCTCCGCCAGCTTCTGGGCCTTCAGGGAGTTCCGTCGGAGATCCAGTAATTTCACGGACACCGGCGGGGCTTGCCGTGTCCATCTGAAGGGCTCCTTTGCTGTGCCTTCATACCTGCATGCTGGCGGGACCTTACTATCTGCCACACGCAAGGGATGTTACACTTCCCTCTATCACTTTCCTCTATCAACCTTGGATTCTACAGCCATCCACTGGGAGTTGCGATAGTTCCCTTCATGGGACATCTACATGCCGACGGACTGATGTTAACCCCTCCTCATCAGCAGTGATTCAGGGATTCAGCAGTGGTATCGTACACATTTTTATACCAGTATCATACTTAGCTACATGTTTTTATGACTGCTTTTGGTATTACTCTCAACATTTTTACAGTTTATGTAGCTACATCGATTTTATCTCCAGTGCAATATTTATTTTGTTACCTACTTGAAAACTATAAAAGTTTTAATGCTATTCCCATTGAGCGCTGCCTTTGTGTGTTTTTTGTATCCTGCTATGCATTTTTCCAGTGGTTGGAGCTGCACTGGGAATCAGCCTGCAAGGAGATTAGCTAAAAGTAGTTGGATCTGTATGTGCGTTATAATTAATCGAAATTAGTCGATTAATCGATTAAAAAATAAAACGATTAATCGAACACAAAAATTTTGATCAGTAACAGCCCTAATATTTTTGTTTAATGTAGGTTTATGTATAGGAATCACTTATATGCACTATTAATTCACTTTCACTTGGTGTTTTAATGTACATGTTTGTATGAGTTTTTTGTTTTATATTTTTTATTTGTAGGTTATATTTAAAGGGGTGTTCCAGCCGCGATTTTTTTTTTTTTTAAGTCAGCAGCTACTAACAGTGTAGCTGCTGACTTTAAATAAGGACACTTACCTTGTCCTACTTGCCCGCGCTGATGGGCCCCCCGATGCCGGTCCCACGATCGCTCCGGGTCCCGCGCCGCCATTCACACTATGGGAAACAGGCAGTGAAGCCGTACGGCTTCACTGCCCATTTCCTACTGTGCCTGCGTGAGTCTTACGCTGGCTTGTGAATGGGCGCGCTGCTCTCTGAGAACACACACAGTTCCCAGAAAGCAGCGCGCCCCATTCACAAGGAGAAGGACAAGAAGAAAAGGCACCGCGGAGTGGAAGAGGCAGATTACGGACTTCCGCATAGCAACAGGTATTTCGGGTGAGTATTTTTTATTTTATTTTTTCAGGTTTTTCTTATTTCATTTTTTTAAACAATATGTGAAAATGTTGTTTTCCTGGGTGGAACTCCGCTTTAATAATTTTTATAACTCCCTTTTTAGTACTGTTTTTTTTAAAAACAGAGCGCTACTATTTTTTTTTACTAAAGATTCATCAAAAAGTCCTGCCTAATAGCAAGCACAAGAAGGTGCATGCAGATAAAAACACCTTATCCAGAAATGCCTCTAGCGTACCCTTTTGACTTCTCAACCTCTTGTGTTGGGGCATAAAACACAACTAACCACCTAACCACCAGTCCCCCTGTCCAGTAAGAGGGCCCTGATGTTCTACCAGCATGGGAAAAAAAACGCGGCTCCACCTGCTGACTGTACATGTAAATATGAAAAACAATTATATTTTATTTAAAAAACAACCACACAAATAATAAAAAGATTGTTATAGATCTAAATATACATTTCACCTCAAGTCGCGTGACCGCAAAAAAAAAAAAAAATACAATAAAACAGGCATTAATAGCAATACGACTGCTCTGCCCATATGCCAAAAAATATCCATACAAGTTAATATGGCCACGCACAACCAAATAAAACAGTGACTGGACAAAGCTAAAGTACATTGGGGTTGATTTACTAAAGGCAAATATACTGTGTACTGCAAGTGCACTTGCTCCAGAGCTTAGTAAATGAGGCAAAGCTTCACTTTGCAAAGAATACTCAATCACGGAAGTGAAAAAGTAAAAAAAGTAAGGAAAAGTAAAAACTGCATTTTTGCTTGTGCATGTTTGGATGATAGAAATTAGCAGAGCTTCCCCTCTGCTCTAAAGCAAATGCAAATTTGCAATACACAATGGGGTCAATTCACAAAGCTTTATTTTCAGATTGCGGGTGTTATTTTAACGATTTTGCACGTTATTGAAGCTAGTTCAATTCACTAAACGATTTAACGCTCTGAAAAATCATCAAATAACGTTTCCCTACACAGAACCGATATTTTAAGGTGTGGATCCTTATTAAAGAGTCAAATCGTTATTTTAAAGATTCAAATCGTTATTTTAAAGATTCAAATCGTTATTTTAAAGATTCAAATCGTTATTTTAAAGATTCAAATCGTTAAAGATTCAAATTATTTTAAGATTCAAATCGTTATTTTAAAGATTCAAATCGTTAAATATGTACAGAAGTGCAATTCACAAAGATTTTTTGGACAGTTATCAATCGTTAAGCAATCGTTAAATTAACACCTCCCTCAGGGTGGCGTTATGACATTTCCCAGGCGATATTTTGTTGTTAGAGGAAGCTTTTGGCGATTTTTGTAGTGTAGTGTAGTGTTGGGCAAGCAAGCTAGAACCGTGCTCTATTTGAACTTAAAATTATCCAGAGGCGAAGAAGAACATGTTAGAATGTTGTTCAGATTTATAAACGTGTATTCCGTTCACATACTATTTTGGATGACTTTTCTGAAACCCAGGTGATGGCTAAATTCCGATTATCATCTCCCATGATTTATTCTCTGTATGAGGAAATACACATGGCTTTAGAAAAGCACACACTAGAAGTTATGCACATCACATGCTCAATCTCCATGTGTATTGCTTGTGTCTCTCTCTGTCTCTGTATCTGCTCTTTTCCACATGCAGCTGTTCTCCTCCCCTTCTGCTCCCAGAATGCATCTCTCCAGCATTATTTAACGATCTTAAGAGTTATTTTAACGTCCCGAATCTTAATAATAACGTCTGAGTAGTTAGAATAACGTTTGGATAAAGAGTCAGTTGAAAACCATAACGACTGTGTTAAATAACGATTCTAGCTTTCGTGAATACCATGTTTGCTAGCGTTAAATAAGGAGTGCTAATTTAACACCTGAAGAAAACCAATAACGTTTCTCTTTGTGAATTGACCCCAATGTGCTTTGCGTTACAGCTCAAAGTTTGTTACATTTTAGAGAAATAAACAAATGAACTACCAGAGAGACTACCAGCCTGCACACGTCAAAGGATACCGTTACTACTCCAACACAACGAAGATACGGGATGTGATGTGCTGTGGGGATTGAACTGCTCTACCAGTGTCATGGATGAAGAATCCCATATTTTAATATCATCGCCAGCTGAAGCAAGTCTGATGCTGTCCTGCATGGTTATTCCTACATAGGGATAAGAATGAGAACTATTAAATACAAATCCTGGAAAACTCTAGGATGACAAGCAATTCATAGAAAGGCTCATTAAGAATTACTTACCTTACATCGAAGCCCCGGCAGCGGTAATCAAACCCCCCCCCCCCCGGCGGCAACATTCCTCCCAGGGGGTTACTTTCGGGTATCGGGGCCGTGATAAGTCCTGATACCGATACCAGCATCGGTACCGATACCGAGTATTTGCGGGAGTACTTGTACTGGCTGGAGGGACATGGCTGCATATGTGGGGGACATGGCTGCGGGGACATGGCTGCATATGTGGGGAACATGGCTGCGGGCACATGGCTGCATATGTGGGGGACATGGCTGCGGGCACATGGCTGCATATGTGGGGGACATGGCTGGGGGGAAATGGCTGCATATGTGGGGGACATGGCTGGGGGGAAATGGCTGCATATGTGGGGGACATGGCTGGGGGGAAATGGCTGCATATGTGGGGGGCATGGCTGGGGGGAAATGGCTGCATATGTGGGGGGCATGGCTGGGGGGAAATGGCTGCATATGTGGGGGACATGGCTGGGGGGACATGGCTGCATATGTGGGGGACATGGCTGGGGGGACATGGCTGCATATGTGGGGGACATGGCTGGGGGGACATGGCTGCATATTTGGGGGACATGGCTGGGGGGACATGGCTGCATGTGTGGGGGACATGGCTGGAGGGACATGGCTGCATGTGTGGGGGACATGGCTGGGGGGGAAATGGCTGCATATGTGGGGGACATGGCTGGGGGGGAAATGGCTGCATATGTGGGGGACATGGCTGGGGGGAAATGGCTGCATATGTGGGGGACATGGCTGGGGGGAAATGGCTGCATATGTGGGGGACATGGCTGGGGGGACATGGCTGCATATGTGGGGGACATGGCTGGGGGGACATGGCTGCATATGTGGGGGACATGGCTGGGGGGACATGGCTGCATATGTGGGGGACATGGCTGGATATTTGGGGGACATGGCTGGGGGGACATGGATGCATATTTGGGGGACATGGCTGGGGGGACATGGCTGCATGTGTGGGGGACATGGCTGGAGGGACATGGCTGCATGTGTGGGGGACATGGCTGGAGGGACATGGCTGCATATGTGGGGGACATGGCTGGAGGGACATGGCTGCATATGTGGGGGACATGGCTGGGGGGAAATGGCTGCATACGTGGAGGACATGGCTGCATATGTGGGGGACATGGCTGGGGGGAAATGGCTGCATATGTGGGGGACATGGCTGGGGGAAATGGCTGCATATGTGGGGGACATGTCTGCATATGTGGGGGACACATTTAAAAAAAAGTATCGATATTCGGTATCGGCGAGTACTTGAAAAAAAGTATCGGTACTTGTACTCGGTCCTAAAAAAGTGGTATCGGGACAACCCTAGTGCCATTGATTCAGTTTGCCCCAGTGTGCATATGTGGGGGACATGGCTGGAGGGACATGGCTGCATATGTGGGGGACATGGCTGGGGGGAAATGGCTGCATATGTGGGGGACATGGCTGCATATGTGGGGGACACATTTAAAAAAAAGTATCAGTATTCGGTATCGGCGAGTACTTGAAAAAAAGTATCGGTACTTGTACTCGGTCCTAAAAAAGTGGTATCGGGACAACCCTAGTGCCATTGATTCAGTTTGCCCCAGTGTGCATGTGAAGTTTAGGAGATATCCTTAGTAGCTACAGGTAAGCCTTATTATAGGCTTACCTGTAACATAAAGTGGTCTGTAAGGGTTTACAACCACTTTAAGTCTCTTATGACTGGTCATTGTAATACAGTCAATTGTAGGTCAGTGCATCTTTTGTTCAGCCAGGCAATTACACCAATAATAAAAGCAAACCCTGTAATGTAAGCAGGCATCAAACTTTTCCCCATTGCAGAACAGGGGTCCTCAGAATTCAATCAGGACATTATTTACAAGTAGTTTGCATGTTCTTCATGTGCTTGCATGGGTTTTTTATGGTTTACTCATATACTCAAAAGACATGCCAGTATGCTAATTGGCTCTTTTCTCATTTTGCTTTTAGTTAAAGGAACACTAAAGTCAGAATAAAAAAATAAAATAACAAACATGTTATACTTACCTCCACTGTGCAGCTCGTTTTGCACAGAGTGTCCCCGAACGCTGTCTTCTGGGGTACCTCGGCGGCTGTCTCGGCTCTTCCTCGCAAAAGCTTTCTATCTTCATGCGAGCGAGCTTGCATGGTGGAAAGCTTTTGCGAGCGCGCTCCCGTGATACAGCGGCCGCCATACCCGTTGACTGTATCACTCGGCCCCGCCCCCCGGTGCGCCGTCATACGGTCAGGTAAAACGGGGGCTCGGAAGGGGGGGGGGGGCAGTGCCATCAGATGTTTTTTTACTTTAATGCATAGGATGCATTTAGGTAAAAAAACTTTTACCTTTACAACCCCTTTAAGTGTGCATGTGAGATAGGAACCTTAGAATGTAAGCTCCTTGAGGGCAGGGACAAATGTAAATGAAAACGATGAAAAGTGCTGAGTAAATTGTTAGCACTATAGAAGGTATACATCTAATTTGGATACAGTGTTGCATGACTGAGTAATTTGCAGCCATACTAACACCAAACTGGAAAGTTAAAAATGGCCTGGGCAGTAACAAGAAAAATCCCTCCTACCCTTCGGCTGGGTTCACACTGAGGCGTCGTACACACGACCACGTTTCTCGGCAGAATCCAGCAAGAACCTCGATGGGAGACGTATTCTGCCGAGAAAACCGGTCGTGTGTACACTTTTCGCCGAGCAACCCGTCGAGCCAAAAAGAGAGCAGGTTCTCTATTTCCTCGTTGTTCAATGGGAAAATTTGGCTCGACAAGTTTTTTGACTGCCGAACTAGGAACTCAACGGGCGGAACGATGAGTTTCGCCTGACGAGTTTCTCGGTCGTGTGTACGCGGCCTCATACTACACGACATTCATACGACTTTCATCCTACTTTGCTCTACATTGGTCCTACATCCATCCGACTTTCATGAATAGGATACTACTTTGATCCGACTTTGTGATAGCCTGACTTGTCCTTTGACCAATCAAAACAATCCCAGTGTGAGATAAATTCCTTTTACGACTGCTGTAATCACATGTCGGATGTCAAAAGTCGGATGGTTAGGACAAGGATCCTACTTTGATCCGACTTCAATGATATTCAATGGGCTGAAGTAGGATCAAAGTCGGACCAAAGTAATACAGGGAGCATTATCAAAGCAGGACCAGTTAAGACGGCTCCTATAGGGAAACATTGATTTTCACACGTCATGCGACATGAGCTCCCAATGTCGGAGCTTTTGTCGTACCAGTGTGAACCCAGCCTTTAACTCCTAAATGCTAACCTGACAACCCTTCGCTCCCTATATCTGATCCCACTACTAGTGGGGGAACGGATCGTCATCGATCCGTGATCCGAACGGGTCACCGTGTTCGGATCGGCACTCCACGCGATCCGCAGCCTCAGCCATAGGACTTCGGACTAGCTTCGGAAGCGACGTTTCGTCACCGTCATCTTGCTCCACCCCACACTCCTGCACAGTAATGATAGTGAGAACGGGCAAGCGAACATCTTGTTACACCCAACAGTTTTAGATTTCACAGTTATTTTCAACACAAAATGGAGCTTATATGCTTAAATACAGTAGTTGGAAATCCAAAGGACTGTTTACATGTTAAATTTTAAAAGCAGCAGCAAACCTTACATGCTTGCTAATGTGACAGAACACCCCTGATTTTCACATTTAGTTAAATCACATTAGCAAACATGTAAGGTCAGCAGGTTTGCTGCTGCTTTTAAAATTTAACATATAAGTCCCCTTTCACACTTATACGACTTGTCTCACGATTTTGGACTGCAAAATCATATGACAAGTCATTCTCCATTATTTTCAATGAACACCATTCATACTGGCACGACTTTAAGTCATTAGATTTATCCATGACCAGCTATTTATGATTTGTGTGACCCAAATTACAAAGACAAGATCCCACTGACCACCAATGAAGGGGGACATCCTTACAACTGACCACCAATGTAAGGAGCATTCTTCCCACTGACCACCAATGTAAGGAGCATTCTTCCCACTGACCACCAATGTAAGGAGCATTCTTCCCACTGACCACCAATGCAAGGAGTAGGGTTGTCCCGATACCACTTTTTTGAGACCGAGTACAAGTACCGATACTTTTTTTCAAGTAGTCGCCGATACCGACTACCAATCCTTTTTTTTTTTTATGTCATGTGACAGGCAGCAGTATTTTTTTTTTTACTGTTACAGTGATTTATTTTTTATTTATTTTTTAGGGGGGCAGGGTGGATGTCAGTGTGTCTTTATTATTATTATCTCTAACAGACCCCTGACATCTTTAAGACAGAGAAAGGGACTAGGGAAGCAGATTCCCCAGTCCCTTTCTCAGCAGCCTCAGCTGAATGAATGGAGAGGCTCCCTCCATTCATAAACTGAAGCATCGTAATCACAGGTTACGATGCTCAGTTATATGAATGGATGGAATCAGTGATCACTCACTCCATTCATTCGGAAAAGGTAGGAGCCGGGTTTAGCGGCTCCTACCTCTGCCCTCCCCGGGGGGGACAGGGGGGGGCAGACATGGACACGGGTGGGAGAGCCGACATGGGGGGGATAGCCGACATGGACACGGGGGGGGGGGGGGGGAGAGCCGACATGGACACGGGGGGGGGGAGCCGACATGGACACGGGGGGGGGGGGGGAGCCGACATGGCATTTTACCCCAAACCTGACCAGGACAATTTTCAGCACTGTCACACTTTGAACGACAATTGGGCGGTAATGCAACACTGTACTCAAACTAAATTGTTATCATTTTCTACCCACAAATAGAGCTTTATTTTGGTGGTATTTGATCACCTCTGGGGGATATATGCTCTACTAAACAAATGAAAAAAACCTGACATTTAAAAAGAAAAAAAAAAAAGTTTCTGGTGTAAAATTGTGTTTTCTTATTCACCGACGAGGAGGAACTGATGGGTACCGATAAGGAGGCACCAATATGCAGCACTGATGGGAACCGATAGGTGGCACTGATAGCCTTTACTGATGGGCACTGATTGGTAGCTGACGGACAATGATTGCAGATGTGGTGGGCACCTCTGATGGGGGCTGAGCTGATAATCAATGTGCTGATTATCAGCGCAGACTCCCTCCTCAGAAAGGAGAGCCGCCGATTGTCTTTCTCTGTCCGCGCTGACGGAGAGAAGCAGTTTACCAGCACTACCTGGTTACACGCCGTGATTGGGAGTATTAGGGGGAGGGGGGCTTATAGGGGACCAGCACACTGAAGGCTTTTAACCTTCCTGCATAAAGGTTAATATCCTTCGGCCTTTACAACCACTTACTGGCAAGCCACATGTCATGAAGCTCGTTGCCCAAAAAAAGTTCAGAGGCTTCTTTTAGGCTACATGCTTCACACGATGTGGAGTGCCGCAATTGTAGTGCGACAATTTTGGCAGAACCACACCCCAATTTTAGGTGCTGATCAAATGAATGACATTTCAAATGTGCGTTCTGCCCGCAATTCAACACGCCCAGGTGTGAAGGCAGCCTTAGGGATTTTTTACATGGATGAGCAGGGGGTGGTAAAAGCGGGCAGTTGAGGCAAGGTTTTACTGAACCCCCCCCCCCCACCTAAACACAGATATGCAGCCACTTAGGCTTGTACACATACAACAATTAAAAGGCATATCCCATTTGATGGGCAGAAAAGCAAAAATGGGGCCATGCATAAACAATCTTGTTACTGCGTGCACTGAAGTTGGTTGTGGAGCTGTGGGTTAGCATATCACTTCCCCACACCCTGTGAAAAGTGATCCACAGCGGATCACTTTTGCAAGAAGAGGCAATTATAGCAGCACATCGAGGAGGGGGCACAAGCTGGCTATAAGGTTTAAAGTGGATGTCACAATGTAGAGTAAAAGATTTCCTATCATCTGTGCCCAGTCTAGCCACACAGAGTTAATCCAGCGCCGAGTAATCCTCTTGTAACGTTCAGTGCAAATTAACAGAATTCCAGATAAAAACCTGCCAAATTATAAAGTCTGTTTCTCTCTTCTTACTTTCAGTGACAGGTTATTTACATATCTAGCTTGGACATGTTTATCATATGTTATACAATGTTTATGATAAACAAAACATATTACCAGGATGTGTTATGTGGGGGAGGGGTGGATTCTCACTTTTTATACCTCATGTTATGATAAACATAAACATATGATAAACATGTCCTAGCTAGATATGTAAATAACCTCTCAAAGCAAGAGAGAAAACTGACTTTTTATTTAGGCAGGGTTTTATCTGGAAGGCTGTTCATTTTACTGAACATTGAAAGAGGATTACTCAGATCTGGATTAACTCTGTGTGGCAAGACTGGGCACAGATGATTGGAAATCTTATACTGTACATTGTGACATCCACTTTAATGCCATGCAACACTTTTGGAGGGTAAATTGTACCATTTTTTTTTTTTTTTTATAGATCTATACCACAGACCTAAAAAAAAAAAAAAAAAGAGAAAGCCAGCTGTGGTGGAAAGATGAACGCAGAGGGATTAGGATCCAAATAAAAGGAGAGTAGAGAGCAAGGAATGTATACATTCTGTAGGGGGACAGGACAAAAGGGGTGCCTCCCTGAATACTAGGGAGGGTTTACATAGTGTACGCCAGTTAGAGGCAAGCTCCCCCCGCATAGCGTACGCCAATTAGAGGCAAGCTCCCCCCGCATAGCGTACCCTAGTTAGAGGCAAGTTCCCCCCGCATAGCATACCCCAGTTAGAGGCAAGTTCCCCCCGCATAGCATACCCCAGTTAGAGGCAAGCTCCCCCTGCATAGCGTACGCCAGTTAAAGGCAAGCTCCCCCCGCATAGCGTACCCCAGTTAGAGGCAAGCTCCCCCCGCATAGCGTACCCCAGTTAGAGGCAAGCTCCCCCCGCATAGCGTACCCCAGTTAGAGGCCAGCTCCCCCCGCATAGCATACCCCAGTTAGAGGCAAGCTCCCCCCGCATAGCGTACCCCAGTAAGATGCCAGCTCCCCCCGCATAGCGTAGCGCAGTAAGATGCCAGCTCCCCCCACATAGCGTACCCCAGTAAGATGCCAGCTCCCCCCGCATAGCGTAGCGCAGTAAGATGCCAGCTCCCCCCACATAGCGTACCCCAGTAAGATGCCAGCTCCCCCGCATAGCGTACCGCAGTAAGATGCCAGCTCCCCCCGCATAGCGTACCCCAGTAAGATGCCAGCTCCCCCGCATAGCGTACCGCAGTAAGATGCCAGCTCCCCCCGCATAGCGTACCGCAGTAAGATGCCAGCTCCCCCCGCATAGCGTACCCCAGTTAGAGGCAAGCTCCCCCCGCATAGCGTACCCCAGTTAGAGGCAAGCTCCCCCCGCATAGCGTACCCCAGTTAGAGGCAAGCTCCCCCCGCATAGCGTACCCCAGTTAGAGGCAAGCTCCCCCCGCATAGCGTACCCCAGTTAGAGGCAAGCTCCCCCCGCATAGCGTACCCCAGTTAAAGGCAAGCTCCCCCCGCATAGCGTACGCCAGTTAGAGGCAAGCTCCCCCCGCATAGTGTACCCCAGTAAGATGCCAGCTTCCCCTGCATAGTGTACCCCAGTAAGATGCCAGCTTCCCCTGCATAGTGTACCCCAGTAAGATGCCAGCTTTCCCCCACATAGTGTACCCCAGTAAAATGCCAGCTCCACCCGCATAGCGCATCCCAGTAAGATGCCAGCTTCCCCCGCATTGCGTACCCCAGTAAGATGCCAGCTTCCCCCGCATAGCGTACCCCAGTAAGATGCCAGCTCCCCCCGCATAGCGTACCCCAGTAAGATGCCAGCTCCCCCCGCATAGCGTACCCCAGTAAGATGCCAGCTCCCCCCGCATAGCGTAGCGCAGTAAGATGCCAGCTCCCCCCACATAGCGTACCCCAGTAAGATGCCAGCTCCCCCCGCATAGCGTAGCGCAGTAAGATGCCAGCTCCCCCCACATAGCGTACCCCAGTAAGATGCCAGCTCCCCCCGCATAGCGTACCCCAGTAAGATGCAGCTCCCCCCGCATAGCGTACCCCAGTAAGATGCCAGCTCCCCCGCATAGCGTACCGCAGTAAGATGCCAGCTCCCCCCGCATAGCGTACCGCAGTAAGATGCCAGCTCCCCCCCGCATAGCGTACCGCAGTAAGATGCCAGCTCCCCCCGCATAGCGTACCGCAGTAAGATGCCAGCTCCCCCCGCATAGCGTACCGCAGTAAGATGCCAGCTCCCCCCGCATAGCGTACCGCAGTAAGATGCCAGCTCCCCCCGCATAGCGTACCGCAGTAAGATGCCAGCTCCCCCCGCATAGCGTACCGCAGTAAGATGCCAGCTCCCCCCGCATAGCGTACCGCAGTAAGATGCCAGCTCCAGCCGCATAGTGTACCGCAGTAAGATGCCAGCTCCCCCCACATAGCGTACCCCAGTAAGATGCCAGCTCCCCCCGCATAGCGTACCGCAGTAAGATGCCAGCTCCCCCGCATAGCGTACCGCAGTAAGATGCCAGCTCCCCCCGCATAGCGTACCGCAGTAAGATGCCAGCTCCAGCCGCATAGTGTACCGCAGTAAGATGCCAGCTCCCCCCACATAGCGTACCCCAGTAAGATGCCAGCTTTCCCCACATAGTGTACCCCAGTTAGAGGCAAGCTCCCCCCGCATAGCGTACCCCAGTAAGATGCCAGCTTCCCCCGCATAGCGTACCCCAGTAAGATGCCAGCTTCCCCCGCATAGTGTACCCCAGTAAGATACCAGCTCCCCCCGCATAGTGTACCCCAGTAAGATGCCAGCTTCCCCCAGTGTAATGACAGGGCAGGCTCTATGTAAGCTCCCTGAAAGTCAGATACCATGTCTCAATGTGCACAGAACACAGCAGAAGTGTGTAAAGAAGGTCAGCTCACACAGTAAACACAGGAGTGTCCCAGCTGCCATGCAACAAGCAGTCACACGGCTTCCTGGCACTGTAACACCAAACTTACCACTAAACTATTCAAACCTCCCGCCATGACAACTACGTCCTACTACCTCCCCCCAGGTCACAGCACCGTCCCGGCTATACAACGGACTAAGGACAGACAGACTACACAGGTGAGCTATGAGACCCCCCCTCCTTGCCTGTACATCCTAACCTTTCAGCCGCTCTCTTCTCCTTCCTCCCCCGGGCTGCAGTGAGGTCCCGAGGTGCGTCGTGACGTCACGCGACTCGTCTCCCTGCATCCCGCGCTCTAACACAAGTTGCGTGCGCGAGCAGATCAGCGCCGGGGACGCGCGACTATCACTAAGTTTGGTTTGTGGACGGAGTGGGGATGGGGACAAAAGTTTGGAAGTGTTGGGGAAACGCGACGTTTAATTAGGGGTATAGTTTAGGTGAGCCAACAGTTAGTTTGAGTGTGACAAATATGGCAGAAGTATGAGTTACTATACTAGTTAAAGTATAACTAAAGGCATGGAGAGAGTGGAGAGGGCGAAGAGCACCTGTCAGGTTTTATTGCTATCTGTATATGGATACAGCACTGTGATACAGCACAAAATCATTGTCATGACCTTGCAGTAATACTTTCATGACCTGTCTGTATATCAGCCTTAGGGCTTGCCTTCTCACACCTGCATGGTTAAGTAATCTTCCCTCAGTGTGGCTCCACCCTAGCCTCAACGAGAACCACTATTTAACACTGTGTTCTCCAAGCCTGCCTTGCCGTGCAATATTGTGTGTTTGGTTTCCTGCTGGCTGACCTCTGCCGGGTTAGCCCCCCCATATACAAAATGTTGACATTTTTTTATGCAGTTTGTTAGATCGTTGTTAGATCAGGTTAGATCAATCATTGTTTGCGTTAGATCTCACACAGAAGAAGCAATATTAACAGTTATTTGCTGGGGGGGGCTAACCCGTCATCAGCCGCCCCTATCAAATTTTCTGGCCAAAAATCATTCAGGCTAATAGATATTCGTTAGATCCGGTAAGATCAAGTGGTTTTAACATTAGATCTCACATAATTTCAGAGATATTCCACATACAAATACAGATATTGCGTGTATACAAGGACTAATTAGGGGGGCTGGCCCGCCCTCATCAATATTTTTGGCCAAAAATCATTCAGGCTAATAGATATTTGTTAGATCTGGTAAGATCAAGTGGTTTCAACGTTAGATCTCACATAATTAGAGACTTATTAAGTGATTGATGAGGGGGGCTGGCCCCCCCTTATCAATTTGTTGGGCCAAAAACCATTCAGGCTTATAGATATTTGTTAGATCCGGTAAGATCAAGTGGTTTTAACGTTAGATCTCACATCGTTTCCAAGATATTCCACATACAAAAATAGATTTTAGGTGGTACATATGCATGGACATTTGGACGGGTTGGCCTTATCAAATTTTCTGTCCAAAAATTATTCAGGCTAATAGATATTCGTTAGATCCGGTAAGATCAAGTGGTTTTAACGTTAGATCTCACATAACTTCCGAGATATTCCACATAACAATAGAGATATTAGGTGGTACATATGGACGGGTTGGCCCCCCCTTATCAAATTGGCCAAAAATCATTCAGGCTAATAGATATTCATTAGATCGGACAGCAGCAGATAAAAAAAAAAAAAAAAAACATAAATTGTGAGTATTATGTTAGGACAAGGAAAGAATTACTGTGAAAAAAAAAATGATTTGTTGCCGGAGCTCCGCTTAAAGCCCGATCAGAATCTCTGCAGGAGAGCATCGCAGGTACAAACCACCGAACAGGCCAGGGCCACCACTTCCTTCCTGCTCCCTAAAAAGCTGGTGGGACAGTCTCCTGTTCCCATCCAAGTAAACTGAGTCTACACCAAGGCCCTTCTGAATACTGGATCTTAAAGTGGTTGTATACCACTTTTGACGACTTCTACCTATAGGTAAGCATGGAATAAGGCCTATAGGCAGTGGAAATATCTCCTAAACGTGCGCCATTTAGGAGTTATTCCACTTGTAGTCCGCCGCAAATGTTAACGACGCATGCGCGGGGAAGAAACTAAACTTAAGCCTCGTACACACGTACGGTTTTCTCGGCAAGAACCAGCAGGAAAACTGCTGGCAGACCTTTTTTTCCGAGTAAACCAAGCGTGTGTACGAGGCTTTGAGGTTTCTTGTCAAGACAACTGCCCAGAATCTAGACCAGTGTTTTTCAACTCCAGTCCTCAAGGCACACCAACAGGTCATGTTTTCAGGCTTTCCATTATTTTGCACAGGTGATTTGATCAGTTTCACTGCCTTAGTAATCACCACAGCCATTTCATCTGAGGGAAATCCTGAAAACTTGACCTGTTGGTGTGCCTTGAGGACTGGAGTTGAAAAACACTGATCTAGACGAGAAAAATAGAGAACCTGCTCTCTCGTCGTGAGATTCTCGGCAGTGTTTTCCTGCCGAGAAACCCGAGCGTGTGTATACTTACCTCTCCATGGAAACCCGCCCATGCTCGAAATGACGTTGACGCATGCGCGGTAGCTTCCAAGGCATAGGCAGGGTGACATCAGCGCCGGAGTCCGCAGCGTGGAAGTAAGAGGAGACAGAAGATGGACGCTTGCTGCAGTTGGGACATCGCTGGATTCTTTTGCAGGTAAGTGTCACATAATGGGCTAATATGCGATGCATACTAACCCATTATGCTTTACATTTGAATGAATGAAAACGTATATATAGCGCGGCACATGCAAACTAAATCGCCTCTGGATGCTTGTTGTTCCTGTCTCCTTTGGTATCAAAAGAGATGAGTCTTGATCTTTCTACTGAATGCTAAGTGGTTCTCCTCC
Source organism: Rana kukunoris (assembly GCA_029574335.1). NCBI lineage: Eukaryota > Metazoa > Chordata > Amphibia > Anura > Ranidae > Rana > Rana kukunoris. The sequence continues at coordinate 241,116,887 of CM056051.1, forward strand.
GACGAATGCTGGTTGGTAAAGCGTTCCATAGTCTGGGACCTTGGACCGCAAATCTTCTATCTCCTTTGGACTTGTTGTTGGCTTTCGGAATCTGGAGCAGGTTTTGATTGGTGGATCGCAGAATGTGATTGGGATTATGAGCTTTTATTTTTCCGCATAAATAATGGGGAGCATTCCCATGAATACATCTATGCGTTAGACAGAGCGCTTTAAAAGTGATTCTGTCTTTTACTGGTAACCAGGGAAGGGATCTCAGCGAAGGTGAGATTGATTCCCAAGGTTTTTTCCCAGTCACAAGTCTGGCGGCCGTATTTTGAATGACTTGTAGACGAGCGATTTGGTACTTGGGGAGTCCGAGGTAAAGGGCATTTGCATAGTCCAGTCTGGAGTTCACAATTGCTCCCACCACGACCGCTATGTCTTCTTTGGGAATAAAAGGGATGAGTCTGCATAGTAGGCGCAGCAGATGGTGAGATCCGCTGACTACTGACCCTATTTGTGCGTCCATTGTCATGTAGGAGTCAAAAATGACCCCGAGACTTTTGACTTTGGCGCTAGGTGTGATGATTTTGCCCAGAATGGGTGGGGGACTCCAAGTTGTTGCAGGTTGATTCTTACGCTTGGCGTGAAACAGTTTTCGCTCCGTTGAGTTTAAGATAACTCTTTGTCTTCCAGTCCTCTATCAAAGAGAGGCATGTCTCTAGATTGGGGTGGTGATCCTTTTTATTGCAAATGCGGAAATACAGTTGCGTGTCGTCTGCATAAGAGTGATAGAGCAGTTTTTGACTGCTGATGATTTCAAAAAGAGGACGGAGATAGATGTTGAATAACACCGGCGACAGAGGGGATCCTTGAGGGACCCTGCACGATAATGTGTGTTTTTCAGAAGTAAAAGGTCCTAACTTCACTATTTGCGATCGGTTTTCCAAAAAAGAGGAGAACCAGGATAAATCGCCTTCTGCGACTCTGGCTACTTCAGCTAGCCGGGTCAATAAAAGCTTGTGGTCTACTGTGTCGAAAGCTGCGCTTAGGTCCAACAGAACCAGAAGACAAGATTCTCCTTCGTCTGCGGCCTCGAGAGCGTCGTCCCATATCTTGAGCAGTGCTGTTTCCGTCCCGTGTCCGGGGCGGAATCCCGATTGAAATGGATCAAGTAGGTTGTGGGTATCTAGATGCAATTGTAGCTGTTGTACCACTACTTTCTCCATGACCTTGGAGAGAGCGTTTAAGCCTGTTATGGGGCGGCGGTGGAGTGGATCCTTGGGGTCTAGGGTGGGTTTCTTCAAGATGGATCTAATTACGCCCTCCTTCAACTGGGAGGGCACTATGCCCTCCCTGAAAGATTGGTTAATAAGCTGCGTGATAGGAGGTGCCAGGATGCAGGCTGTTCATGTAGCAAAAGAGGAAGTAACACCCATCAGGGTTTAATTCCTCTTTAAGTGACCCTTCTCTACAGAGACTTCTATGACAGGCACCTCAAGCACCTGCCATTGAAGAAGTTATAAGAGCTGGAGATATGGGGCATTGTGACACAGAACTCCCCCTATGATGGCTATCTACTGGTCAAGCTGAACTTCGATCCCCCCGTGGCTGGGAAAGCCAATAATTTGACACTCTGGCAGTGGTCTGTCCTCTCCCACCAGGGGCCAGTAAGAGTTTTCTTGTCATAGGGACCAATACTGATCTTCTCACAAGGCTGTTGACACCTCTTTGTCTGGAGCCAAGCACTTCAACTACAAGTGTGCACCCCATGCTAAGACAAGCCTACCAGCGCCAGGTACAAGAACAGAAGGTAAAGGAGTGGGAAAGATCTGGCGCTTGGACCGGTGTGAGAAAGTGTTACAACCTGGTAAAGTGGCCTGTTTACTAACATCTGTCAAGCTAAATTGGAAGCAACCAGGCCCTTTCATTGTCCTTGAAGTGGACGGACAGAGAGAAAACATGGGAGTGGACATAATTCCAAGGTGGTTTCAAACAAAGGGTTGCAAAGAAGTCGCGGGAAGATCTTGGTTACTGTCCACAACATAACAGCCTCTCTAGTGAAAATGCCAGCTCAGATGTTGCTGGGACAAGTGAATTCGGACACCCCAGCCCTGCCGTCTGATTTGGAGGGGGGAGCAAAGAATGGGATCTCTGTGGAAAAGTTCTATCCAAAGAATACTCCTCCTTTGCCAGAATGGAAAGAAAGGGCCAAGACTCAGCTCCTGAAATGGCAGGATGCATTCTCCTAGAGTGAATATGATGTGGGGTGTGCAAAAAGTTCCCAATACTGGATCCATCTCTTCAAGTGCAATTAGCTGTTCAGAGAAAGAGTTTGATGTATTCCTTTAGGGGACTTGGAGGAGCTGCGTGAACAACTGGCAGAGTTGAAAAGGTCAGGTATCGTCTGAGAGTCCCAGAGTCCATACGCTTCCCCAATAGTGGTGGTACGGAGGAAGAATGGGTCACTGAGGCTGTGTATTGACTACCGGACGCTAAACTAAAGGCCCATTCATGACCAATATACCACCTCAAGGATAGAAGATGCCTTGCAGAGCCTGTCAGGAGCGATATGGTTCAGCATGCTGGATTTAAAGAGTCGGTATTACCAAATTTCCATGCACCCTGAGGATTGGCAGAAGACCGTTTTCATTACCCCAGAGGGGATCTTTGAATTCTACCGTATGCATAAAGGCCTGTCTGGTGCCCCAGCCACCTTCCAAAGGCTAATGGAAAAGACCGTGGGTGACATGAAACTGATCGAGGTGTTGGTGTACTTAGACGACATCATCGTTTTCGGCAAGACCCTGGAAGAGCACGAAGAGCATCTGGAGAAGGTCCTGAAGAGACTATTTACTATAATTAACTTTAAGATGCCATAGGCTGAAAGGAATCACATGTTTGTCTTGACACTTGCTATATATTTTATTGTATTTGCACCATACTTTAGCCATGACTAAGCACTAGTTGAGTGTGAAACGCGTCGGCTATCCTGTCTTTTGTGGTTTGCTGTGATTGTGCATGTTCCTGCTTTTACAATAAAGACTACTTTATTTTATTGAAGTTCTCCTGGAGTGCGGCAGTCCATCCCCTTTTTTCTTTACTACTATTGCTATCGTGCATCGCCAGCACCTTGGTAATCCAACCGTTCTTCAATCATCTACAGGGCTCACCTGGAGCGGTGACTCTCTCCCTCTTGTCCTGAAGAGACTGCATGATGAGGGGGCTGAAGCTGTCTCTGGAAAAGTCCCAGTTTTATCAACCCTCAGTCAACTACCTTGGCCACATTGTGTCTGTCGACGATGTGGCCACCGACCCCCCAGAAGCTGGAAGCTGTCACCTCCTGGCCGAGGCCTACCAGCATGACTGAGCTTAGGTCATTTCTAGGATTCTGCTCTTATTGCAGAAGATTTGTCAAGGGATTTGCTGAAACGTTGAACTTGATCTGGCAAAGTCTGTCAGACCAACCGGAGGAGAGAAGCTTCCCCATTTGCCCTGTGGTAAAGATGGCCCTGGGCGTCAAAGTGTAGCTCGTATGGCTTGGTTGGCTCTGCATAGGACTAGGACTGGAGCGGTTGTTAGGCTCCACTTCAGCTGCCTAAAACCTCTTCACACTTTGGAGTCCATTGTTACTGGGTGGACTCTCTGGGTTTTCTCGGTCCTCCAGTTGGTCTGACAGACTTTGCCAGATCAAGGTCAACGTTTCAGCAAATCCCTTGACAAATCTTCTGCAATAAGAGCAGAATCCTAGAAATGACCTAAGCTCAGGGCCCTTTCACTGTTTGAGGCCCAAAGCAGAGCTGCTCGTTAAGCCCGCGTGCTGCCTGCAAATCGGCCTTGATCCCCACACACAGCCAGACAGTCTGTCACTTTCATCGGCGGCGCACGCACAGTTTAACAGTAGTGTTGCTCACGAATATTCGCATTGCGAATATTCATTACGAATATTGCATATTCGAGTGTTCGCGAATAAATCGAATATCGCGGTGAATATTCGCTATTGCGAATATTCATATTTTTTCAAGTTTATTTTTAAAACAGATCACATCCTAGTGATCTCCATCGACGTCTAAAAGCATTGCTGGTATGATTAGAGACCCTGGGCCGAGTAGCTGAGGCGATCCTTTTATGTTGCCGAATTTTCGCAATGCGAATATTCGTATTACGAATATTTGCGAATACTTTCTCTGCCCTTCTGTGTTTTGTGTATAAAAAAAAAAAAAAAAACCCAAAAAAATTTGCTTTAGTTTAGTCATATAAGTTTGTGTAAGTAGAGTTAGTGTTTAGTGCATATTAGTTTAGTAATCCAGGAAATGATCTCCGTTTTCGCGTGTTGACGAGAATTTCGCAATCAATTTCGCATTCGCATTAGCGAAATTTCGCAAAAAATTTTTTTTGAGAAAATATCACGAATATTCGATATTAACTAATATTTCGCGAATATTCTTCTATATATTCGTGAAATATCGCGAAATCGAATATGGCGTATTCCGCTCATCACTATTTAACCGTCAGTGTTAGTGCTGTATTTTATTGATCAAGGAGTGGACCATGGGTGGGCGGGGCCTTGAGCTCCACTGATGCTCTGGCCCCACCCCTTGCTATGCGTACACTGTGTGCATTTGATGGGCAAAATGTCAGCTTCCCTGCCCTCTTGCTGCTACTTGTGCAAGCAATATATTGCTACTCCTCCATAAAAAAAGGCCTAAATAGGAAAATAAGCAAAACAAAAGCAAGCCCCCTACTAAAGAATACTTTCACCCTATGTTGGGGTGAAGAGCAAAATTATATTGGGGGGGGGAGCCCAAAAAAAATGTTTGCCCAGGGTCCAAACCATATTAAAGACGGCCCTGTTGACGCCAGTCGAGATGGTTTAGGGGGGGTTCTATGTCAAGAGCATGATGGCCATCTACGGCCTGTTGCCTACATGAGTCAGAACGAGAAGAACTACCCCATGCACAAACTTGAGTTTCTGGCCTTGAAGTGGGCGGTGGTGGATAAGTTGAGGGAGTTCGTGATTAAGACCGACAACAATCCTTTCACCTACATCATCACTACCACCAACTTGGACACCACGGGTCACAAATGATTGGCTACTCTATCAGGGTTTATTTTCAGCCTTAAATAAGATGCGGATGCTTTGTCAAGAAGGCCCCATTGTTCCAGAGACCCTCCAGAAGAATAGGCCCATCTGACACCTGAAGTGGTAGAAGCCTTATGTCAAGGAGCAGAACAAGCTGGAGGAGGATCCAGGGGGCGAAGACGTTGGAGTGTGAGCCGTTGGTGTCCCCAGATATTATTGCAATGTCAGAGATGTAGGTCTGCTCGAAGCTGTCAAAGACCAGTTGGAGGACCGTCCCTGTAGCTTGGCATTGAAGGCCTTGGAGAGCCAACGCCCTGACTTGCTCCTCACTGACTCCCCAAAGGAAACCCGTCTGCTACACAGAGGGTGGGAACGGTTTCTGGTGCACCAAGGGTTGGTCTACCGAAGGGGCCCCTCTGATGATTCTGAAGAAAAATTGCAGCTCTTCCGACCTGAAAAACATAGGGAGACAGTATTAACTGCCCTTCCCGACAACTATGGCCACCTAAGGCCCAAGAGGACTTTTAACCTGGTGAGGGACTGGTTCTACATGCGGGCTGAAGTTGAGGACTATTGCCACTCCTGCTTCAGATTTATCCAAAGGAAGACTTTGCCTCAGTGCATTGTTAGTTCACTTACCTTTTCCTTCCATTTCCCTTCTAAATGTTTTTTTTCTTTGTTTTCTTTGTCTGAATTTCTCACTTCCTGTTCCTCCTCAGTAAGGTGTTCAGTAAGCTGTTCTAAATTACTTTCCACCGCTTGGATGATGGTGGAAAGCTTACTGAGGAGAAACAGGAAGTAAGAAATTCAAACAAAGAGAAAAAACATTTAGGCCGCGTACACACGAGGGGATATGTCCGCTGAAAACGGTCCGATGGACCGTTTCAGCAGACATCTCCGCTCGTGTGTATGGGCTAGCGGACAGATTTCTCCACCCGACAGATTTCAAAGCAAGCTTTGAAATCTATCCGGTGGGAATCTGTCCGCCCGACATGTCTGCTGGTTAGTACACTTACCAGCAGACATGTCGGCCCCCACCGCCACCGCGCCGCTGCCGAATGGATTCGGCGCATGCGCGGAAGTGTTTTACTTCCTGGTGCGGTGACGTGGCGGTGACGCGGCGGCGTCAACGTCACCGCCACGTCACCGCGCCGTCCGGCGGCGGGGAATTTGATCCGATGGTGTGTACACGCCATCGGATCAAACTCCCGATCGGACATATCCGATGGAAATGGTCCGCGGACCGTTTTCATCGGATATGTCCGATCGTGTGTATGGGGCCTTAGAAGGGAAATGGAAGGAAAAGGTAAGTGAACCAACAATGTACAAGCTTAAAGAAACCTATTTAGAAAATATAAGACAATCCTTTACGACCCCTTCAAGCTACAGGTTAATCTCCCTATAGTTTGATGTTCGGACGGTGGGCCCGGCTGCCAGTAGACTTTGACCTCAAGGTACGAGTGCAGGACCTACAGCCGGATGACAAGGTACTGCTGAGAAACCTGGTTGTCCATGGAAAGCACAAGTTGGCTGACCAGTGGAAGTCACAGCCCTTTGTCATTTGCAAGCATCTGCCAGGATTCCCAGTATATCAAAGCCGGCCAGAGGGAAGCACAGGCCCGCTGAAGACTTGTCATCGCAATCATTTGTTGCCTCTGTCAGAAGCAGTTCATGTGCCACCACAGACAGATTTACAGTCCACACCAATGGCCTCTCAAAGATCCCAGCCAGTGACTAGATCTCAGTCTGTACCCCTTGCTGTGAAAACAGATGAAAACAGCGAGGCAGGACAACCTCCCCTCCTATAGTAATTGGTGGGATGTTCCTCTGCCAGGGTTATATGTAGATGCAAATTGTATGGGTTTCCTGTGCACACTAAAAAAAATTTTTTCCATGTGTATATCAAAAGCATGTAACACGTCATAGACTACCTCCTTTGGTGGAACAAATGTTCTTTGGTGGGGGAGTGTGCAGCAGGGGCTGCTCTGTCACCCATGCTCCCACACCTCCCGCTAGCAACCGTCGGATTGAATAGACACTGACACAGGCATTCACTCACTGTCAGTCCCTGTGGGGGATTTCTCCCCCTCCTCTCCTCTTCCTTGAGTGACGAGTGGCGCTCATTCACCGGCATCCCGCCCACTATGCTCTCTTCTCTGTGTCCCTATTGGCAGGGTGAGGGAGCCAATCAAGCAGCAGCAGAGGACGACGGGACTTGAAGTCTTATCACAAAATGGCACCATTGATTTCTACAGGGGGCAGAGCTACTACTTTTGCTTTGCAAGAAGCTGGCTAGCTAAAGACTTAAGCTTGTTGGTCTGAGAAAAGATCACCATGAGGCCGGAAGATGAACAGAGGTGTGAGGAGAGACTACAGGCATTCGGTAGAGAACCATCCAAAGACCTGTTCCAGAGACCCTCCAGAGACAGTTGTAGATGGATGTACCTTCTGTACCACCTAATATCCCTATTTCTATGTGGAACATCTCGAAAGTTATGTGAGATCTAACGTTAAAACCACTTGATCTTACCGGATCTAACGAATATCTATTAGCATGAATGCATTTTGGCCAGAAAATTTGATAAGGGGGGGCCAACCCGTCCATATGTACCACCTAAAATCTCAATTTTTATGAGGAATATCTTGGAAATGATGTGAGATCTAACGTTAAAACCACTTGATCTTACCGGATCTAATGAATATCTATTAGCCGTAATGATTTTTGGCCAAAAATATTGATAAGGGGGGGCCAGCCCCTCCCATTAGTCCAGATATACACCCAATATCTGTATTTGTATGTGGAATATCTCTGAAATGATGTGAGATGCAACGTTAAAACCACTTGATCTTACCAGATCTAATGAATATCTATTAGCCTGAATGATTTTCGGCCAGAAAATTTGATAAGGGGGGGCCAACCCGTCCATATGTCCATGCATATGTACCACCGAAAATCTATTTTTTTATGTGGAATATCTCGGAAACAATGTGAGATCTAACGTTAAAACCACTTGATCTTACCGGATCTAACGAATATCTATTAGCCTGAATGATTTTTGGCCAAAAATATTGATAAGGGGGGGCCAGCCCCCCTCATTAGTCCTTGTATACACCCAATATCTGTATTTATATGTGGAATATCTCGGAAGTTATGTGAGATCTAATGTTAAAACCACTTGATCTTACCGGATCTAACGAATATCTATTGGCCTAAATGATTTTTGGCCCAAAAAATTGATAAGGGGGGGCCAGTCCCCTCTCATCAATCACTTAATAAGTCTCTAATTATGTGAGATCTAACGTTAAAACCACTTGATCTTACCAGATCTAACGAATATCTATTAGCCTGAATGATTTTTTTGCCAAAAATATTGATAAGGTGGGGCCAGCCCCCCCTCATTAGTCCTTGTATACACCCAATATCTGTATTTGTATGTGGAATATCTCTGAAATGATGTGAGATCTAACGTTAAAACCACTTGATCTTACCGCGTCTAACGAATATCTATTAGCCTGAATGATTTTCAGCCAGAAAATTTGATAAGGGGGGCAAACCCGTCCATATGTCTATGCATATGTACCAGCTAAAATCCATTTTTTTATGTGGAATATCTCGGAAATTATGTGAGATCTAACGTTAAAACCACTTGATCTTACCAGATCTAACGAATATCTATTAGCCTAAATGATTTTTGTTCAGAAAATTTGATAGGGGGGGGCTGATGACGGGTTAGCCCCCCCAGCAAATAACTGTTAATATTGCTTCTTCTGTGTGAGATCTAACGCAAACAATGATTTAAACCAACCGACAGAACCAGTTATCTGCCACTAACTAGTGGTCATCACCCGAATTGGCTGCGAAATATACCAAAAGGTCAGCTGATGAGGGTTAAAAGAAATTGTACTAACAATGATGACTTTATTACCCAATGCCGAAACCATAAAAGAGAAATTTATACAAAAGGGATATAATAAAGATAACCTGGATAAAATTGTAAAAGAACTAGAGGACACACCGAGAGAAGCGTGCTTTTTGGATAAAGTTCGCCCTGAAAACTCCAGACAAGAGTGGAGTTTTCTCTCCAATTTCCATGGCCAATATAAGGATATAGAAACAATATTTAAACGCCATTGGCATGTGTTGTGTATGGATAGAGTACTCCACCAGGCATTACCAACTATACCTCAATTCATATATCGCAAAGCACCTAACTTTGGAGACAAAGTAGTACAAAAGGTGTTGGACCCCCCTAAAAAGAAAAATATGTGCTGGCAGATCACAGGGTTCTATTCTTGCAGGAAATGTAGTTGCTGCCTAATGGTTAATAATCCAATTAGAGGTCTGTCAGAATTTGTTTCAACTGGAAATAATAAGACGTGTAATATCACTGAATTTATTACGTGTAATTCCACGCACGTTGTATATGTTCTACAATGTCCATGTAATCTCATGTATGTAGGCCGTACTAAGAGAAAATTAAGAATACGGATAGCGGAACATATACATAATATTGAACTTGGATTTAAATATCACAGTGTTTCCTTACATTTAAAAAAAATTCACAATAAAGACCCATCCTGTTTAAAATTTTGGGGAATTGATTGTATCCACCCTAATTGGAGAGGATCCAATTTAGTAAGAGAAATATCTAAACGAGAAACAAGATGGATACATTTTATGGACACCCTAACCCCTAAGGGTATGAATGTGGAGTTAGATGTGAACTGTTTTATCAGTGATTATTAATTAATATTATGTTGGTTTTTATCTATTTATTTTTTTTTTTTAATTATCCGTTTACATACTGTATTGAAATTAATTATTTTATATGCAGTTTCTTACATATTGTATTTTTACATATTGTATTTTAAATTGTTTTAAGGTGTAATTGTATATTTGATTATACGGGTTATAATATATTAAAATATATTTATATAAAGATATGGTTTAGATCAAGTTAATACTAATAGGTGAATTATGGGTTTTCCCAGGATTCTTGATATTATATGCAATCATCTCTAAGCCCAGTAGGGGGCAGAGAATGAGTGTCCGTTCTTCTCAGGATTTCTTTATATAGTATATGCAATTATCTCTAAGCCCAGTAGGGGGCAGAGAACGAATGTCTGCATTACCATATATATGGCATGCTAAATAGAGGTGAATGGTTAGGGCGGGTGGAAAACAACGCCCATACTCCATCACACCAATTAGCAATGAGCAGGACAGCGTATAAATAACATACACTCAGTCGTACAACCACACCCACAGATGAAGTCAATCCTATGACGAAACGCGTCTGGGTTGGTGACGTCATCACGCTGCTCGACGCCGGCGTGTGTCAACACGACAGGAGGTAACTGAACTAAGCAGCGAACACCGCTCTGTGTGCCCGCGCCAGTGTCTAGCTGCAATGAAAGATGACCAAGTTGATATATGCCTAATCAAATTCACAACATTGTAAGTGCATTTCTTATTATGTATGTTTTTAAATAATAAACCCCACGGAATTACGCTATGTGCCATCATCTGCTTTCTTTTACACATGCGAGCTGACATCTAAAAAGTGGAGTGGTTTTGGATTATCTCAGGCTGCGGTGTGTACTATAATACAACGCTTTATATCCAGCACTGTCTGGTAAGAGTTACATTTAACCATTGCACGCGGTGGCGGTGACTAAAGAGAATTGCTCGGTGCTGATATCTATAGGATTCATCCCCTCCTCTCTCTTCACGGATTACCTTGGGATTTCCTTTTCTGATCACCTTTTCTATATATGAATTACGGACTTTTTTTCATATCATAGCATGTTTTATTCCACGTTTTAGGAGCGCTGCTTCATATTGTTTTTATATGTTGATTGTTAATGATTGATCTAACCTGATCTAACAAAGGTCTAACAAACTGCATAAAAAAGTCAACATTTTTTATATGGGGGGGGGGGGGGGGCTAACCCGGCAGAGGTGTCTTTAGCAGCATGAAGGACAGGCACCATACCACAGCACCAAAGCCTCTCCAAATATAAAGCAGTGCACCGGGTAATTATGACATGTTAATGTACTGCGTGTCTGTTTTATCTATATATACAGGGTGGGCCCCATTTATATGGATACACCTTAATAAAATGGGAATGGTTGGTGATATTAACTTCCTGTTTGTGGCACATTAGTATATGTGTGGGGGGGAAGCTTTTCAAGATGGGTGGTGACCATGGTGGCCATTTTGATGTCGGCCATTTTGAATCCAACTTTTGTTTTTACAAAGGAAGAGGGTCATGTGACGCATTAAACTTATTGGGAATTTCACAAGAAAAACAATGGTTTTAACGTAACGTTATTCTTTCATGAGTTATTTACAAGCATAGATCTGTGCAATCTATTGGGTCACACCCTTAGATCTCATGGGTTCATGCTGGGAGTTTCAAAATGGGGGGGGGGGGTCACATCTTTAGATATCATCGGTTCATGCTGGGATTTGTAATCCATTACTTTGGGGGTGTGTGACCTCCCCAAAGTTAAGGACTACAGGTCCCAGCATGAACCCCCCGAGCTGAAGATGTGAGACCCCCTGCCCCCCAAATAGTCAAGAACTACAGGTCCCAGCATAAACCTGTGAAATCTATGGGATCACACCCTTAGATCTCAGGGGTTTCATGCTTGCTTCATGATTGTTGTATTCCTTCAAATTGGGGGGGGGGGGTCACATCTTTAGATATTATATATGTCCGCCGGGCACCTGCGATTGCCCACGACCACGGCAGGACCGTGGATCTGTGTGTGTAAACATATAGATCCACGGTCCTGTCAGGTGAGGAGACCGATGTGTGTTCCTCTGTACAGGGAACACACATCGGTCTCCTCCCCTTGTGAGTCCCCTCCCCCTACAATTAAAATCACTCACTAGGAAACATATTTAACCCCCTGGTGTTAACTCCTTCCCTGCCAGTCACATTTACACAGTAACCAGTGCAGTTTTATTGCACTAATCGCTGTATAAATGTGAATGGTCCCAAAAATTGGTCAAAAGTGGCCGATCTGTCCGCCGCCTGGCCGACATTACTAGTAAAAAAAAAAAAATTTAATAAATCTATCCGCTATTTTGTAGACGCTATGGGCCAGATTCAGGTAGATGGGAGTTTCTTTACTCCGGAGTAACGCTTCTCATTTACGTTACTCCGCCGACACTTTCGGCGCAAGTACTGTTATTCACATAGCAGTTGCGCGTAAACTTGCGCCAGAGTAACGATAATGCGCTGGCGTAATCCGACGCAAGTGAAAGTGGGTGTGATCATATGTAAATGATGGGCGGAGCCCAGCGCAGAGGCTTACGTTCAGCGCATCATCCACGGAGCATGCGCAGTAAGTGAGGCTTCACTTGCCCCCTTGTGCGCATGCTCACAACTTCCGTCGGCACCACTTCACGGGAAACGTCAGCGCAATGTGTTCCGTTGCGCGTATAAAAGCGCTAGCGGAAACGCCATTCCGGCGCAAAAGTATATCCGTTTCCCCCCACCCCAGGGAAGATACTTTTGCACTGTCATGGCTGCTCCCGCTACCCCCAGAGAGAGGAGGAACCTCAACTTTAATGCCCAGAAGGTCTCTGTGGTCATCTTGGCGATGGAGACGTTTAATGATTTTCTCCACGGCGAAAAAAGTAGGAAGACCAGCCGGGAGAGGAAGCAGGGCATCCTGGAGACCATTGCTGCCAGGGTCAATGTGTTGGGGTATTCCACCCGGACTGCTGGGGATATTCAAAAAAAAATAAATGATCTGCGGCGCAAGGTCCGTGGCAAGGTGGCCACCATTAGGAGCCATGAGAGGGGCACAGGTGGTGGTCCACCATGTCCGGTCAGCCTGACCACAGAGGAGGAGGTGGTCGCCCGCTGCCTGGACAGGGAGCAGTTGGAGGGGGTACCAGGCTTTGATTCTGTGGAGGAAGGCTCCAGGACAGGTAAGTGTTTTTTATCCCCTATTTGGTGTGTTGCATGTGGGGGGGGAGGGTACATGTGCCAAGTGTGTGGGACCACCAACATGTGTCTGCTTTGTGTCATCCACAGATGACGGAGCTGGGCCATCATCTGTCGGCGGCCAGTCCACCCCATCCCCCCATCGGCACCCAGTGCCTGTGCCCCTGGGTGGTGAAGACACCGAGGTGGAGGAGGAGAGTGGCCACACCACACATGCAGAGGTCGTTGAGGAGGAGCCTGTTGGGGCAAAGCAGGACTTTGTTTTATTGTTAGAGGAATCCTCCTCTTCTGCTGGACCCTCTCAGATCCCCTCCCCCATTATAGGAAGCCCCTCAAGGGCGACTCCATCCCCCCGGGGACAAACATCTACTGGCCCCAGGAAGGCCACCCATAAGACCAGGGGGGTGTCTGATCTGGTCCAGGACCAGGTGACGAGGGATCACGCCAGACAGACACAGCAAATGGGGGAGATTGCTGGGCACCTGGACAGAGTGGCTGACAGCCTGTGCTCCGTGGCCCAGATGTCTTCGGCAGTGCAGGATGTGAGCTGCAACTGCGCTGCAGTGGTGACCAGTCTGGGGGAGGTGCAGGGTGAGCTAAGGGACCTCACTGCAGCCGTCCAGGCAAACAGTGCTGCCATCCTGGCCCAGGGGAGGCTGAGTCGGCGGGCCCAGCATTATCAGGTCACCCGGCAGCTCAGGGTGCAGGCCCAGACCAGTTCTTACCTTGGCCGGATTGCTGTGGCCTTGGAGGGCAGGCAGGCCACACCTGCCAGGAGTGGCCCACCTGGGGATCAGCCACCTCCAGATGCACCCCCACCCACTCCATCCAGGCAGCTAAGGAGCCAGAGAGGGGCCGCCAGAAGAAGCCCCCGGCATCCCAGATAATTTTTTTTTTTTGATGCTCAGGACATGAGTTTTTTTTATATTTTTTTTGTGAATGCTCAGGTTATGAGATTTTTATTTTATTATTAATACTCAAGTTATGAGTTATTTTCTTTGTGATTATGCTCAGGTTATGAGATTTTTTATACTGCACACGTTGCAGTGTGAATGGTGTGTGAATGTGAGAGGGTGGCACTCCTGCCAGTAAGGGGTGTCACCCTCGGCCATGGTGGTGAAGTTAACCCCACGGCTGTATGAATGACGTGTGAAAGGTGTATGAATGGACAGTGACATCATTGGGGCCTTGACGCTGGCGTTGCTGCTCCCAAGTCCTACATGCTGGACTTGGGCTAATCCAATGTGATGTGGATGTGGTGTGTGTGATCTAGGGACATCAGTGGTGTACACGCGTGCATTGTCCGTGTGATCAATGTTTTGGTTTAGTGTCCAAAGATGCCTACGGCGAGGACCCTCCTGACTGCTCTTCCATCAGCAGACTGGTTCTCCTCTGGCAGGTGGGGACTGTGTGGGTCGGGGGTCAGGTCATCACGCATGTCAATCTGCAGGCCTTTTCTCATTGCAAAGTTGTGTAGAATGCAACATGCACCGATGATCTGACACACAAAGGTAGGGGAATACAATAGGGTCCCCCCAGACTTATCCAGGCAGCGGAAACAGAACTTCAGGAGCCCAAATGTTTGCTCCACCACTGCACGGTTTTTGATGTGTGCTTCATTGTATTTTCTCTCTCCTCTGGTTTGGGGGTTCCGGAAAGGAGTCATGAGATGGGGTCCCAGTGCATATGCAGAGTCACCTGTAAGGAAAAAGACAGGAGGATGTTAGTCATGCATGTGCCACTTCTGATGTGCATCACGGGAGGGGATAGTCATGCCTGCCACCCATGTCACTCACCAATCAGCCAGCTGTCCCCATACATGTTCTGCTCTAATTCTGCTGGGATGGGGCTCTGACGGTATATGAAGCTGTCATGGCTGGACCCTGGGTGTTTGGCACGGACGTGCCATATGAGGCGTTGGGCATCAGCTATCACCTGTACGTTGATGGAGTGCCAATGCTTCCGATTGCGGTATATGTGCTCTGTGGCACTGGGGGGCTGTAGGGCCACATGTGTGCAATCAATGGCACCCACGGTGCGTGGGAATCTGGCAATGCTGTAGAAATCTGTCATTGCCTTCAGCCGCAGCTCCTCAGTGGTGGGTCTGATGAACTGGTTGGACATGCGTCTGAGGATTGCAGGGACAACCTGGTGCACACATCTGCTTATGGAGGATTGTGACATCCCAGCCACCACTCCACTTGTACGCTGGAATGATCCACTGGCAAGGAAATGAAGTGTTGCCAGTACCTTCACCAGTGGCTGCACTGCTTGTGAGCGGTGTGTCTTGCTGGTGATGTCACCCTGCAGGGTTGTGGTTAGTTCAAGTATTGCATCAGGGCTGAATCTGAAGAGGCGATACACCTCCTCATCCCCCATGCCAAAGAGGCTCATGCGCGTGCGTTATATATCCTTTCACGTGCCCGCCTACTCCGTTCTGGGGGACCCAGTACTAGTGCTAGGACCGCGACTGCCCCTGGCATGTTGGCACACAGAGGTGTTGTCCTTGCAAGTGTGGTTGTTCAGCTTGCTAGTTTCGTCGGTAACGCTGCTGCTGTAGCTGCTCTCCTGCTGACCTGAGGCCATCTGGAGTAAAGATAAAGCAGCTTTTTGTAGAAATAACTTTGCGCCGGACGGACGAGATACGCGCGGCGCATGTAGCCGGCGTATGGTGCTAATCCGTTCGTGAATCGGGAAATCTCCCTCATTTGCATATTTGCAGGGGAAATCAATAGGCGCGACTGATGCGCCAAACGAAATTATGCGCTGACGAGACTCCGGCGTCGGAAAGTTAAGCCGATCGGAAATGGCCCGTTTTCTGTCGCATCTAGTTTGGTGGGTACGGCCACATAGAAACGATGGCGCATCTTCACAGTTCCGCGGCGCATGTCGAAATACTCCAGCGCAACTCTACCTGAATCTGGCCCTATAAGTTTTGTGCCAACCAATTGGTATACGCTTATTGCGATTTTTTTTTTTACCAAAAGTATGTAGCAGAATACCTATCCGTCTAAACGTCGCCTGAAGCATGAAGCTCCAAAATGCTAGAGGGCGCAATTGTTATTGTGCGTATTTTTGTTGTGAAAAGGTGTGATTTTGTTTGGGCAATAAAGGGTACATTTTAGGGGTTTAAAATGTTGGAGAGATGGCCACGTCAAGTGACAACCGCCTACGTGGGCCTTGTGGGTATCGAACCCTGGTCTTTAGCAGCATGAAGGACAGGCACCATACCACAGCACCAAAGCCTCTCCAAATATAAAGCAGTGCTCCGGGTAATTATGACATGTTAATGTACTGCGAGTCTGTTTTATCTATATATACAGGGTGGGCCCCATTTATATGGATACACCTTAACCACTTAAGGACCGCCTACTGAACATTTACGTCAGCAGAATGGCACGGCTGGGCACATCAACGTATATATACATTGGTTTCTAGTACCCAGCCGTGGGTCACGGGCGCGCGCCTACGGCGCGCTCCCGTGGCCCGGTCCGAAGCTCCGGGACCGCGGGACTCGCGGACCCGATCGCCGCTGGAGTGCGGCGATCGGTCCCCGGAGCTGAAGAACGGGGAGAGCCGCGTGTAAACACGGCTTCCCCGTGCTTTACTGTGGCCGCAGCATGACGTCACACCTACAGCCACACCCCCCTACAGTTGTAAACACACGCAGGGAACACACAAATCCTACAGCGCCCCCTTGTGGTTAACTCCCTAACTGCAACTGTCATTTTCACAGTAAACAATGCAATTTAAATGCATTTTTTGCTGTGAAAATGACAATTGTCCCAAAAATGTGTCAAAATTGTCCGAAGTGTCCGCCATAATGTCGCAGTCACGAAAAAAATCGCTGATCGTCGCTATTAGTAGTAAAACATTTTTTTTTATAAAAATGCAATAAAACTATCCCTTATCTTGTAAACGCTATAAATTTTGCGAAAACCAACCGATAAACGCTTATTGCGATTTATTTTACCAAAAATAGGTAGAAGAATACGTATCGGCCTAAACTGAGGAAAAAAAAAAATATATATATTTTGGGGGGATATTTATTATAGCAAAAAGTAAAAAATATAGAATTTTTTCAAAATTGTCGCTCTATTTTTGTTTATAGCGCAAAAAATAAAAAACGCAGAGGTGATCAAATACCACCAAAGGAAAGCTTTATTTGTGGGAAAAAAAGGACGCCAATTTTGTTTGGGAGCCACGTCACACTACCGCGCAATTGTCAGTTAAAACAACGCAGTGCTGAATCGCAAAAAGGGGCAAGGTCCTTTAGCAGCATTTTGGTCCGGGTCTTAAGTGGTTAATAAAATGGGAATGGTTGGTGATATTAATTTCCTGTTTGTGGCACATTAGTATATGTGAGGGGGGGGGGGGGGAACTTTTCAAAATGGGTGGTGACCATGGCAGCCATTTTGAAGTCGGCCATTTTGAATCCAACTTTCGTTTTTTCAATAGGAAGAGGGTCATGTGACACATCAAACATATTGGGAATTTCACAAAAAAAACAATGATGTGCTTGGTTTTAACTTAACGTTATTCTTTCATGAGTTATTTACAATTTTTTGACCACTTATAAAATGTGTGCAATGTGCTGCCCATTGTGTTGGATTGTCAACGCAACCCTCTTCTTCCACTCTTCACACACTGATAGCAACACCACAGGAGAAATGCTAGCACAGGCTTCCAGTATCCGTAGTTTAAAACAAAAGTTGGATTCAAAATGGCCAACTTCAAAATGGACGCCATGGTCACCACCCATCTTAAAAATGTTCCCCCCTCCCATATACTAATGTGCCACAAACAGGAAGTTAATATCACAAACCATTCCCATTTCATTGAGGTGTATCCATATAAATGGCCCATCCGGTGTATCCATATAAATGGCCCACCCTGTAGATATATCATCTATATAATCTCTGGCCTGGACGACTGTAACTCCCTCCTCACTGGCCTTCCTCTCTATAGGCTATCCCCTCTTCAGTCAATCATGAAAGCTGCTGCCAGAATTATGTACCTTAGCGTTCAGTGTCTCCCCATTTCTCTCTGCCAATCACTCCACTTGCTTCCCATTGCCCAACAAATAAAATTCAAAACATTAACAATAACATACAAAGCCCTTTACAACTCTTCCCTGAGCTATATCACCAATCTTGTCTCCAAATATCATCCAAACCTCTTTACTCCTCCCAAGACCTCCCGCTCTCTAGCTCCCTTGTCTTCTCCTCCCATGCTTGCCTCCAAGACTTCTCCATAGCCTCTCCAATCCTCTGGAACTTCCTACCCCAATCTGTCCAGCCATCTCCCATTCTCTCTACTTTCCATGAAAACTCATCACTTCACAGAGGCCTATCCTGCCTTCAGCTAATAACTGTATCTTTTATTTCTCCCATCAGTTCATCCCTCAGTTACTACCTTTTGTTCCACCAGTCCCTCCCTATTAGATTGTAAGCTCCCAGGAGCAAGGCCCTCCTAAACCTCTTGTATTGAATTGTATTGTTTCTGTATCGTCTCCCTTTATATTGTAAAGCGATGCGCAAACTGTTGGCGCTATATAATATTAAGTTGTTATGATAGGTAAAGTTTTGCTTTAACCACTTGCTGCCCGCCGTATAGCAAAATGACAGCGGCAAAGTGGTTGTATTTTCCTGACCGGACGTCATATGAAGTGATCAGGATAACAGAGACGGCGAGGGCGCGCAGTGCGGCGATCGGAGGTGCGGTGTGTCACTCCAATCGTGGTATGGAGCCTCTGACAGAGGCTTCTTACCACATGATCAGCTGTGACCAATCACAGGTGATCATCGTGTGAACCAGGAAGTGCCAGTTACCGGCTTTCCTCCGTTTACGCTGACAGGGAGAGCTGAGCTGCGGTTTTTCCTGTTGGGGGGGGGGGGGGTCTGTGTTGATAATCAGGACATTGATTATCAGCACAGCACAAGGGTGACCACGTGTCCCGGATTGCCCGGGACAGTCGCGCATTCCGCAGGTCTGTCCCGGGCACCTTCACTCTGGGACAATACAGTGTCCCGGAATGAAACTGACACAGGTCACAGCATGAACCCCTCAGAGCTTAAGATGTGACACCCCCCCAAACAAGTGAAGAACTACAGGTCCCAGCATAGATCTGTGAAATCTATTGGGTCACACCCTTAGATCTCATGGGTTCATGCTGGGAGTTTCAAAATTGGGGGGGGGGGGGTCACATCTTTAGATATCATCGGTTCATGCTGGGATTTGTAATCCATTACTTTGGGGGTGTGTGACCTCCCCAAAGTTAAGGACTACAGGTGCCAGCATGAACACCCCCCCCCTCCTGAGATGAAGATGTGAGACCCCCTTCTCCCCAAATGGTCAAGAACTACAGGTCCCAGCATAAACCTGTGAAATCTATGGGATCACACCCTTAGATCTCAGGGGTTTCATGCTGGGTGTTGTAGTCCTTCAAATTGGGGGGGGGGGTCACATCTTTAGATATTAGGAGCTCATGCTGTAACTTGTAGTCCTTCACTTTTGGGGGGAATGTGACCCCCAAAAGTGAAGGACTACAGGTCCCACCATGAACCCCTCAGAGATAAAGATGCGACCCCCCCCCCCCCCAAAAAAAACTAGTCAAGGACTACCAGGATGAACCGTGAAAACCATGGGGGGGGTCTACATTTTTTTTGTTATAAAAAGTTCTCTTTTTTTAGGAAGGGGGGGTGTCCCTGAATGTCAGTTTGAAAATGTGGTCACCCTAACTATAAGTCATGGGTACAAACATGTGGAAAAGGCCTCTGAAAAACCCATCTACGCTTGCACCGACACCAGACCTTGCTGGCCCTCTGAAAAGTGATCGCTCTTCAGAGGGCAGGTGACAGGCAGATAGGAGACAAAGAAAGGCGATTGCAGAAAAATTACCCCGTGGCCCATGGAGTATGCCCCCCCCCTTTTTTTTTTGTCGACATGTCACCACCTCTTTTAGGCACTTCCCTACCCGTCCATTGTCATATGACGTCCACAGATGGGATCACCCCCCCTACCTGGGGGGGGGGCGCAGCATCGCTCAGGACCCGGTGTCCGGTGGCCGCAATGTCCGCCGGGCACCCGCGATTGCCCACGACCACGGCAGGACCGTGGATCTGTGTGTGTAAACATATAGATCCACGGTCCTGTCAGGTGAGGAGACCGATGTGTGTTCCCTTTACAGAGGAACACACATCGGTCTCCTCCCCTTGTGAGTCCCCTCCCCCTACAGTTAAAATCACTCACTAGGAAACATATTTAACCCCCTGGTGTTAACTCCTTCCCTGCCAGTCACATTTACACGGTAACCAGTGCAGTTTTATTGCACTAATCGCTGTATAAATGTGAATGGTCCCAAAAATGTGTCAAAAGTGGCCGATCTGTCCACCGCAATGTCACGGTCACAATAAAAATCACAGATGGCCGCCATTACTAGTAAAAAAAAAAAAAATTCAATAAATCTATCCCCTATTTTGTAGACGCTATAACTTTTGTGCCAACCAATTGATATACGCGATTTTTTTTTTTTTACCAAAAGTATGAAGCAGAATACCTATGGGTCTAAACTGTGTAAAAAAAATGTTTTATAGATTTTTTTGGGGATATTTGTTGTAGCAAAAAGAAAAAAATTAAAAGATTGATATTTTTTTCAAAATTGTGGCTTTATTTTTGTTTATAGCGCAAAAAATCATCCAATAGCACTTAGGCTGCATTCACACCTGAGCGTTTTGTCGCCTGAAGCATGAAGCTCCAAAATGCTAGAAGGGAAAAAATCCATTATTCTCAATGGAGATGGTTCACATCACTCCAAAACGCCTGGCGGCGAACGCCTGAAGCTCAAGCAAGTTCTGGACCCTTTTGTGTCGCTCGAATTGAGCGTATTTGGGCGTTTTTCTGTTTTTTAACATTGGTGACCCTAGACCTGTCAAAATTTGCGCCAAAACGCGGTAAAATAACGCTGCAAAAAATGCGGCAAATCGTGGTACAAAACGGTGCAAATATCGCGACAAAACGCGGTAAAAAACGCCGCCAAATCGTGGCAAAACACTACGCTCAGGTGTGAATGCAGCCTTAAAGAAAGGTATATTTGGGTGTAAAAAAAAAAGGTGAATTTTGTTTAGGAGCCACGTGGCACGACGAGCGCGCAGTTGTTATTGTGCGTATTTTTGTTGTGAAAAGGTGTGATTTTGTTTGGGCAATAAAGGGTAAATTTTAGGGGTTTAAAATGTCAGAGAGATAGCCACGTCAAGTGACAACCACCTACATGGGCCTTGTGGGTATCGAACCCTGGTCTTTAGCACCTCTGCCGGGTTAGCCCCCCCATATACAACATTTTGACATTTTTTTATGCAGTTTGTTAGATCTTTGTTAGATCAGGTTAGATCAATCATTGTTTGCGTTAGATCTCACACAGAAGAAGCAATATTAACAGTTATTTGCTGGGGGGGGGCTAACCCGTCATTAGCCCCCCTATCAAATTTTCTGGCCAAAAATCATTCAGGCTAATAGATATTCGTTAGATCCGGTAAGATCAAGTGGTTTTAACGTTAGATCTCACATAATTAGAGACTTATTAAGTGATTAATGAGGGGGGGCTGGCCCCCCTTATCAATTTTTTGGGCCAAAAATCATTCAGGCTAATAGATATTTGTTAGATCCGGTAAGATCAAGTGGTTTTAACGTTAGATCTCACGTAATTAGAGACTTATTAAGTGATTAATGAGGGGGGGCTGGCCCCCCCTTATCAATTTGTTGGGCCAAAAACCATTCAGGCTTATAGATATTTGTTGGATCCGGTAAGATCAAGTGGTTTTAACGTTAGATCTCACATCGTTTCCAAGATATTCCACATACAAAAATTGATTTTAGGTGGTACATATGCATGGACATATGGACGGGTTGGCCCACCCCTTATCACATTTTCTGTCCAAAAATCATTCAGGCTAATAGATATTCATTAGATCCGTTAAGATCAAGTGGTTTTAACGTTAGATCTCACATCATTTCAGAGATATTCCACATACAAATACAGATATTGGGTGTACATATGGACTGATGAGGAGGGCTGCCCCCCTTATCAATATTTTTGGCCAAAAATCATTCAGGCTAATAGATATTCGTTAGATCCGGTAAGATCAAGTGGTTTTAACGTTAGATCTCACATAGTTTCCGAGATATTCCACATACAAAAATAGATTTTAGGTGGTACATATGCATGGACATATGGACGGGTTGGCCCCCCCTTATCAAATTTTCTGTCCAAAAATTATTCAGGCTAATAGATATTCATTAGATCCAGTAAGATCAAGTGGTTTTAATGTTAGATCTCACATAACTTCCGAGATATTCCACATAACAATAGAGATATTAGGTGGTACATATGGAGGGGTTGGCCCCCCCTTATCAAATTTTCTGGCCAAAAATCATTCATGCTAATAGATATTCATTAGATCGGACAGCAGCAGATAAAAAAAAAAAACATAAATTGTGAGTATTATGTTAGGACAAGTTAAGAATTACTGTGAAAAAAAAATGATTTATCGCCGGAGCTCCGCTTAAAGCCCGATCAGAATCTCTGCAGGAGAGGAGCGCAGGTACAAACCACCGAACAGGCCAGGGCCACCACTTCCTTCCTGCTCCCTAAAAAGCTGGTGGGACAGTCTCCTGTTGTTCCCATCCAAGTAAACGGAGTCTACACCAAGGCCCATCTGAATACTGGAGCTTAAAGTGGTTGTATACCACTTTTGACTACTTCTACCTATAGGTAATCTTGGAATAAATGGCTTACCTATAGGCAGTGTAAATATCTCCTAAACGTGCGCCATTTAGGAGTTATTCCACTTGTAGTCCGCCGCAAATGTTAACGACGCATGCGCGGGGAAGAAACTAAACTTAAGCCTCGTACACACGCACGGTTTTCTCGGCAAGAACCAGCAGGAAAACTGCTGGCAGAGCATTTTTTCCGAGTAAACCAAGCATGTGTACGAGGCTTTGAGGTTTCTTGTCAAGACAACTGCCCAGATTCTAGACGAGAAAAATAGAGAACCTGCTCTCTCGTCGTGAGATTCTCGGCAGTGTTTTCCTGCCGAGAAACCCGAGCGTGTGTATACTTACCTCTCCATGTAAACCCGCCCATGCTCGAAATGACTTTGACGCATGCGCGGTAGCTTCCAAGGCATAGGCAGGGTGAAGCAAGATGTCGGCGACGGCATCGAATGTGACGAGCACATGCTCGTCGTAGTCGATGACGTCACCGCGTTCGTGCCATTCAAAAGAATTTTTGGCCATTTGGCCGGCAAGAGATTCTTGCCAGGAATGTTTTTTTTCCTGGGCCATGTGTACAGGACTTAAGTGCCGTTTCTTCCCTAGCATGTGTTTTGAATTGCAGCTCTCGTGCGCATGAGCGGGAGTGACATCGGCGCCGGAGTCCGCAGCCCGGAATTAAGAGCTGGATTCTTTCGCAGGATAAGTGTCACATAATGGGCTAATATGCGATGCATACTAACCCATTATGCTTTACATTTGCAGGATGTAGCAAAAGAGGAAGTAACACCCATCAGGGTTTAATTCCTCTTTAAGTGACCCTTCTCTACAGAGACTTCTATGACAGGCACCTCAAGCACCTGCCATTGAAGAAGTTATAAGAGCTGGAGATATGGGGCATTGTGACACAGAACTCCCCCTATGATGGCTATCTACTGGTCAAGCTGAACTTTGATCCCTCCGTGGCTGGGAAAGCCAAGAATTTGACACTCTGGCAGTGGTCTGTCCTCGCCCACCAGGGGCCAGTAAGAGTTTTCTTGTCATAGGGACCAATACTGATCTTCTCAGAAGGCTGTTGACACCTCTTTGTCTGGAGCCGAGCACTTCAACTACAAGTGTGCACCCCATGCTGAGACAAGCCTACCAGCGCCGGGCACAAGAACAGAAGGCCCCAGCTAAAGGAGTGGGAAAGATCTGGCGCTTGGACCAGTGTGAGAAAGTGTTACAGCCTGGTAAAGTGGCCTGTTTACTAACATCTGTCAAGCTAAATTGGAAGCAACCAGGCCCTTTCATTGTCCTTGAAGTGGACGGACAGAGAGAAAACATGGGAGTGGACATAATTCCAAGGTGGTTTCAAACAAAGGGTTGCAAAGAAGTTGCGGGAAGATCTTGGTTACTGTCCGCAACATAACAACCTCTCCAGTGAAAATGCCGGCTCAGATGTTGCTGGGACAAGTGAATTCGGACACCCCAGCCCTGCTGTCTGATTTGGAGGGGGGAGCAAAGAATGGGATCTCTGTGGAAAAGTTCTATCCAAAGAATACTCCTCCTTTGCCAGAATGGAAAGAAAGGGCCAAGACTCAGCTCCTGAGATGGCAGGATGCATTCTCCTAGAGTGAATATGATGTGGGGTGTGCAAAAAGTTCCCAATACTGGATCCATCTCTTCAAGTGCAATTAGCTGTTCAGAGAAAGTGTTTTAGGGGACTTGGAGGAGCTGCGTGAACAACTGGCAGAGTTGAAAAGGTCAGGTATCGTCTGAGAGTCCCAGAGTCCATACGCTTCCCCAATAGTGGTGGTACGGAGGAAGAATGGGTCACTGAGGCTGTGTATTGACTACCGGACGCTCAACTAAAGGCCCATTCATGACCAATATACCACCTCAAGGATAGAAGATGCCTTGCAGAGCCTGTCAGGAGCGATATGGTTCAGCATGCTGGATTTAAAAGTGTCGGTATTACCAAATTCCCATGCACCCTGAGGATTGGCAGAAGACCATTTTCATTACCCCAGAGGGGATCTTTAAATTCTACCGTATGCATAAAGGCCTGTCTGGTGCCCCAGCCACCTTCCAAAGGCTAATGGAAAAGAACGTGGGTGACATGAAACTGATCGAGGTGTTGGTGTACTTAGACGACATCATCGTTTTCGGCAAGACCCTGGAAGAGCACGAAGAGCATCTGGAGAAGGTCCTGAAGAGACTGCATGATGAGGGGGTTGAAGCTGTCTCTGGAAAAGTCCCAGTTTTATCAACCCTCAGTCAACTACCTTGGCCACATTGTGTCTGTCGACGATGTGGCCGCCGACCCCCCAGAAGCTGGAAGCTGTCACCTCCTGGCCGAGGCCTACCAGCATGACTGAGCTTAGGTCATTTCTAGGATTCTGCTCTTATTGCAGAAGATTTGTCAAGGGATTTGCTGAAACGTTGACCTTGATCTGGCGAAGTCTGTCAGACCAACTGGAGGACCGAGAAAAGCCAGAGAGTCCGTCCAGTAACAATGGACTCCGAAGTGTGAAGAGGTTTTAGGCAGCTGAAGTGGAGCCTAACAACTGCTCCAGTCCTGGTCTATGCAGAGCCAACCAAGCCATACAAGCTACACTTTGACGCCCAGGGCCATCTTTACCACAGGGCAAACGGGGAAGCTGCCCAGGGCCCTTTCACTGTTTGAGGCCCAAAGCACAGCTGCTCGTTAAGCCCGCGTGCTGCCTGCAAATCGGCCTTGATCCCCACACACAGCCAGACAGTCTGTCACTTTCATCGACGGCGGCGCACGCACAGTTTAACAGTCAGTGTTAGTGCTGTATTTTATTGATCAAGGAGTGGACCATGGGTGGGCGGGGCCTTGAGCTCCACTGATGCTCTGGCCCCACCCCTTGCTATGCATACACTGGGCCAGATTCAGGTAGAGTTAGGCTGGAGTATCAGTGATACTCCAGTCTAACTGTCACTTTAAGCCGGCGTTTCTGTTTTCTGTAACCAGAAAACAAGAAACGCCGGGTTGGAGTTCCGATGCGATCGGCGTAATTGAATTTCGCCATCGCATCGCAACTTTAATTTAAAAATGGCGCCGGGGGCGTTCCCGCTGATTTACGCTGAAAAAATATGTTAATCAGCGGGAATCGGCAATTCACGATCGTATTCGGGCGTGACGCAGTGACTTTCCGACATTTCCGTAAGCGATACGCGGCGTAAAGATAAAGCAGCCCCCTAGTGGAGTATCCTATGTTAAGTATAGCCGTCGTCATCGCGTCGAAAAAAAAAAATCGCGTCGCTTGCGTAAAACGTCCATGAATGGGGATTTGACGTTCACTGACAGAATTTGGAGCATGCGCACTGGGATGCATTGACAGTCGACGCATGCGCAGTACGTTCGCCGCGGGATCGCGCTTATTTTAAATAATACACGCCCCGTACCCGCCCAATTTGAATTCCGCCGGCTCATTTGCGATACGCTGCCGCAACTTTAAGAGCAAGTGCTTTCATGAATAACAGCACTTGCTCCTAAAATTTCGCCAGCGTAACGTAAATGAGAAACGTTACTCCAGAGCAAAGATGCTCCAATCTACCTGAATCTGGCCCACTGTGTGCATTTGATGGGCACAATGTCAGCTTCCCTGCCCTCTTGCTACTACTGTTGCAAGCAATATATTGCTACTCCTCCATAAAAAAAGGCCTAAATCGGAAAATAAGCAAAACAAAAGCAAGCCCCCTACTAAAGAATACTTTTGTTGGGTGAAGAGCAAAATTACATTGGGGGGGAGCCCAAAAAAAATGTTTCCCAGGGTCCAAACCATATTAAAGACGGGCCTGTTGACGCCAGTCGAGATGGTTTAGGGGGGGTTCTATGTCAAGAGCATGATGGCCATCTACGGTCAGAACGAGAAGAACTACCCCATGCACAAACTTGAGTTTCTGGCCTTGAAGTGAGCGGTGGTGGATAAGTTGAGGGAGTTTGTGATTAAGACCAATCCTTTCACCTACATCATCACTGAAGTGGTAGAAGCCTTATGTCAAGGAGCAGAACATCAAACTGGAGGAGGAACCAGGGGCGAAGACATTGGAGTGTGAGCCGTTGGTGTCCCCAGATGTTATTGCAATGTCAGAGATGTAGGTCTGCTCGAAGCTGTCAAAGACCAGTTGGAGGACCGTCCCTGTAGCTTGGCATTGAAGGCCTTGGAGAGCCAACGCCCTCACTTGCTCCTCACTGACTCCCCAAAAGAAACCCGTCTGCTACACAGAGGGTGGGAACGGTTTCTGTGCACCAAGGGTTGGTCTACCGAAGGGGCCCCTCTGATGATTCTGAAGAAAAATTGCAGCTCTTCCGGCCTGAAAAACATAGGGAGACAGTATTAACTGCCGTTCCCGACAACTATGGCCACCTAAGGCCCAAGAGGACTTTTAACCTGGTGAGGGACCGGTTCTACTGGTTCTGCATGCGGGCTGAAGTTGAGGACTATTGCCACTCCTGCTTCAGATTTATCCAAAGGAAGACTTCGCCTCAGTGCATTGTTAGTTCACTTACCTTTTCCTTCCATTTCCCTTCTAAATGTTTTTTTTTCTTGGTTTTCTTTGTCTGAATTTCTCACTTCCTGTTCCTCCTCAGTAAGGTGTTCAGTAAGCTGTTTTAAATTACTTTCCACCGCTTGGATGATGATGAAAAGCTTACTAAGGAGAAACAGGAAGTAAGAAATTCAAACAAAGAGAAAAAACATTTAGGCCGCGTACACACGGCAGAGAACCTCGACGGGCAGAACACATCTTTCCGCCCGTCGAGGTTCTCTGCCGGCCGTCAGAATCTGCAACCCGCCCGCCGGGAATGGCAACCAGCCATTCATCCCGACGGGCCGTCGAGCAAATAGAGAACCTGTTCTCTATTTGCTCGACGGGTTTCCCGACGGGCGGGGCTCGGAGAGAGCGTACACACGGCCGAGGTTCTCGCTGGAATGCAGCTCCCAGCGAGGTTCTCGCTGGTTTCTGGCGAGAACCTCGGCCGTGTGTACGGGGGCCTCAGAAGGGAAATGGAAGGAAAAGGTAAGTGAACCAACAATGTACGAGCTTAAAGGAACCTATTTAGAAAATATAAGAAGAACCTTTATGACCCCTTTAAGCCACAGGTTAATCTCCCTATAGTTTGATGTTCGGACGGTGGGCCCGGCTGCCAGTAGACTTTGACCTCAAGGTACGAGTGCAGGACCTACAGGACCTACAGCCAGATGACAAGGTACTGCTGAGAAACGGCCAGAGGGAAGCACAGGCCCGCTGAAGACTTGTCATCGCAATCATTTGTTGCCTCTGTCAGAAGCAGTTCATGTGCCACCACAGACAGATTTACAGTCCACACCAACGGCCTCTCAAAGATCCCAGCCAGTGACTAGATCTCAGTCTGTACCCCTTGCTGAAGATGAAAACAGCGAGGCAGGACAACCTCCCCTCCTATAGTAATTGGTGGGATGTTCCTCTGCCAGGGTTATATGCAGATGCAAATTGTATGGTTTCCTGTGCACACTAAACTTTTTTTTTTTCCGTGTGTATATCAAAAGCATGTAACACGTCATAGACTACCTCCTTTGGTGGAACAAAGGTTCATTGGTGGGGGGAGTGTGCAGCGGGGGCTGCTCTGTCACCCATGGTCCCGCACCTCCCGCCAGCAACCGTCGGACTGAATAGACACTGACAAAGGCATTCACTCACTGTCAGTCCCTGTGGGGGATTTCTCCCCCCCCTCTCCTCTTCCTTGAGTGACGAGTGGCCAGGGGCGGACTGACAACTCATGGGGCCCCCGGGCAACAGGAGATCATGGGGCCCCCTGTATCCCTGCCCACACTCAAGCTACACCCACACACATCATGGGGGCACACAGCAGGGCCTAGGGGCATGGAGCAGGGCCTAGGGGCATGGGGGCAGATAGCTGGGCATGGGGAACAGAGCAGGGTGTGGGGCAGACATCAGGACATGGGGCACAGGTAAGGGCATAGGGTAGACAGCATGGCATGGGGCAAACAGCAGGGCATGGGGCAGACATAAGGGCATGGGGACTCAGGACACATCACAGGGCCAAAAGGAGGGAATTGGGCACACAGTGGGACATATAGTAGGGCATTGGGCACACAGTAGGACACATCATGGGGCACACAGGGCATATCACGGGCACATCACAGGGCACATCATGAAGGCACACAGAAGGGCATGGGGGCATGCATCAGGGCATTGGGAAACAGAGCAGGGCAAGGGGGCACAGAGCATGGGACATATATCAGGGCATGTGGCAGAGGACAAGGTATTGACAGATATCAGGGCATGGGACAGACCGAGAGCAGGGTATGGGGCAGAGAGAGAGAGCGCAGGGTATGGGCAGATAGCAGTGTATAGGGCAGAGAGAGAGAGCAGGGTATGGGCAGATAGGGTATGGGGCAGAGAGAGAGAGAGAGAGAGAGAGCAGGGTATGGGGGCAGAGAGAGAGCAGAGTATGGGGACAAAGAGAGAGAGGGGGTATGGGGGCAAAGAGAGAGAGAGAGGGGTATGGGGGCAAAGAGAGAGAGAGAGGGGTATGGGGGCAGAAAGAGAGAGAGCAGGGTATGGGGGCAGAGAGAGAGAGAGAGAGAGCAGGGTATGGGGGCAGAGAGAGAGAGAGCAGGGTATGGGGGCAGAGAGAGAGAAAGAGCAGGGTATGGGGGCAGAGAGAGAGAGAGGGTATGGGGGCAGAGAGAGAGAGAGCGGGGTATGGGGGCAGAGAGAGAGCAGGGTATGGGGACAGAGAAAGAGAGAGCAGGGTATGGGGACAGAGAAAGAGAGAGCAGGGTATGGGGGCAGAGAGAGAGAGCAGGGTATGGGGGCAGAGAGAGAGAGAGCAGGGTATGGGGGCAGAGAGAGAGAGAGCAGGGTATGGGGGCAGAGAGAGAGAAAGAGCAGGGTATGGGGGCAGAGAGAGAGAGCAGGGTATGGGGGCAGAGAGAGAGAGAGCTGTTAGGGTAGAGCATGCTGTATTGGATCCCCCTATCCCTCAGCCTCTTGCGGATGTCCGTTCCCACATTCTCCTGCTCTCCAGGATTGAGTCTGAAAGAGTGACTCCTCCCTAGGGCTTGAACTGACTCCAGTAGTAATCGGCGTGCGTCCTAAGAGTAGGACGTACGGCTCCTGGAGCCAGATAGGCAGGGTTTTCCTCCCCTAGCACCAGCACCAGCCTCCACTGTCAGATCCGCTCTGACCTCGAGCCGCCCCTGGATCCCCTGGTTTCTCTCTCCCTCTGGAGCCCCCACCTGCCAGAAACCAGACAGGCAGATGGTGACAGACACTGCCTGCACTATCCCTCCATTCCTCCTGCAATCCACCGCTTGGCTTCCCCCTGCTTCACCTGACCCCCCTGGCTTCCCTCCGCCACCCTTCTCCAGCAGGTAAGCCTTTTAATGGGGCTGCAGACGGCCGTCCTTTTTAGGACAGCAGCTGCTGCCACTTAAAGCCCTTGCTATCCCCCTATCCACATCTCCCCTCCTATACCCCCACACTACCCATCCGCCACCTTCCCTGCAATCCTTGGCAATTTTCAGCCATTTCTGGCATTTCTGGCTTCCAGGCCGGCG
Source organism: Rana kukunoris (assembly GCA_029574335.1). NCBI lineage: Eukaryota > Metazoa > Chordata > Amphibia > Anura > Ranidae > Rana > Rana kukunoris. The sequence goes on from CM056051.1 coordinate 241,147,259, forward strand.
ATTTTCGATACATCCGCGCCGGCCTGGAGGCAATTGCGGCAGCCGTAATTTAGGAAAGGCCGCGGCTTCACCCGCGGCCTAGTGGCGCGCCGCTTCTCCCCCGCCAACCGCCACCAAAGTCCGAAAACAGACTTGAACCCCACCCCATACCCCCAGGAAAGTTACCCCACACTCCGATCTAGTAATCCTGGCCCCAAATAGTAGCACCGATCCACCTAATCTGGAAGCTTTACCAGTCTGGAGCCTGCTACCGATCGGCAGGCCATTTTTTACTACACCCAGCCCCAAATCTTAATCACCATTACAACTTGATCCAGGGTTCGCCCGATCGCCTGTCAAGGGGTCAGGAAGGAATTTTTTTCCCTGTCATTGCAGATTGGCGTAGCACGGTCAGGTTTTTTTTGCCTTCCTCTGGACCAAGTCAGGTTTAAGGATTCAATCAATCCTTGACAACCCCTCCCCCCCCCCCCGGTGTTTGGCGACCATGGTCAATCTGCAATACACGGCAGAGGCCATATGGGGTTTGAGGCGATTTGCCTCAATACTACCTGCCTGCACCAAAAAAGCCCTCCAAACTGAGAGCCTATTGAGGATCGATCGACAATCGATTATCAAAGGTCTCTGCCGCTTGCCCCAACCTAAGCACATATCATGTGCTTTGATCAACACCAGATCGGCAGTAAAACACCGAGTAGAAATCTATGATTTCATTCTACAGCACGATTTAGACTGCCTCTTTATCACAGAGAGCTGGCTTACAGCCGATTGTAACACCATTCTAGCAGAATTGGTGCCAGAAAACTACCGTATTATAACGGAAAATAGAATAGGGCAAAGAGGAGGAGGATTGGCGGTGATCCATAAGACACGTCTTGCGATCACAAAACCAGTCCTTCAAAATCCTCTTCCATTCATGGAAACCCTTACTCTACAACTGCAAGCAAACTCCCAGGAGACAGTCCGGATTCTACTCTGCTATAGGCCACCCGGCCCAAAATCGCAGTTTCTCCCTTTATTGACGGACTTTATCTCCACTTATACCCTGAACAGCAAACACCTTTTGCTGCTCGGGGATTTCAACCTTTGGGCCAACTCCCCTGAAGACCCCGTTGCCTATGCCTGCATTGACCACCTGGAAGGATTAGGGCTTCAGCAATTAGTATGTGGGCCCACACATACGTCAGGTCACACACTCGATCTTATTTTCAGACATGATCTGGAAATAAAAATCTTGGAAAATGAACCATTGCCATGGACAGATCACCATGCAATTAAATTCATTATTCCCCAATTCCCCCCCTTAATAAAAACATCAAATCCAGTGACAACACACTGGACTAGATGTCAGAAGAAGCTCCACTCGGAGCTCTTCAAAGTCACATTAAGGGGAAAAATAAAATCAATTCAGCCGCATCAAAAGGCTGAGGAAACTCTGAAGGGCATAAACACAGCACTATTACAGTCAGCCGACTTAATAGCACCGAATCGCAAAACCCACATCCGGAAAAATAACGCAGGCTGGTTCAACAACCAGCTGGCGTTACGGAAGCAAGAGCGCAGGAGGGCAGAAGCCGCCTGGAAGAGAAGTTCATCAGATGAGAACCTCTCCATCTACAAGGAAATAACCAGAAAATACCACAAGGAAATCTTCGATGCCAAGAAAAATTATTTTTCTGAGGCCATCAACAATGCACTTAACCGCCTCCGCGAGCTCTTTAAGCTGGTCACTCAGACCATGAATCCAGGATGTCTTGAAGCCCCCAATTCAGACTCACAAGAATTCTGCGATGAGTTATCAGATTACTTCATTAATAAAATTGAAGGAATCTGGCAAAGCATTGAGCAGAACAACTCCCCCCGTAGCCCCCCCAGGAACTATTCACATAGCACCGGCAGTAACTCGCCACAACCAGGTAAGTTCACGCTGGAACCCGTCTCTACCCATGTCATTAAAAATATCATTGGTACTCTGCGTAACAGCACTGCGCCTAATGATATCATTCCCACCAAACTGCTGAAGGAATGCGCCGACATTCTGGCACCTTCTATCACGCAGCTTATTAACCAATCCTTTAGCGAGGGCACAGTGCCTGCCCAGTTGAAGGAAGGTATAATTCGACCTATCTTGAAAAAAACCACCCTGGACCCCAAGGATCCACTTCACCGCCGTCCCATAACAGGCCTAAACTCTCTTTCGAAGGTCATAGAGAAAGTAGTGGTACAACAGCTGCAACAGCATCTAGATACCTACAAACTACTTGATCCATATCAATCGGGATTCCGACCCGGACACGGGACAGAAACCGCATTGATCAAGATATGGGACGACGCTCTCGAGGCCGCAGACGAAGGAGAATCTTGTCTTCTGGTTTTGCTGGACCTAAGCGCAGCCTTCGACACAGTTGACCACAAGCTCCTATTGACTCGGCTAGCTGAAGTAGCCAAAGTCGCAGAAGGCGATCTATCCTGGTTCTCCTCTTTCTTGGAAAACCGATCGCAAATAGTGAAGCTAGGACTTTTTACTTCGGAAAAACGGAAAGTATCATGCGGAGTCCCTCAAGGATCTCCCCTGTCGCCGGTGTTATTCAACATCTATATGCGTCCTCTTTTTGAAATCATCAGCAGTCAAAAACTGCTCTATCACTCATATGCAGACGACACGCAACTGTATTTCCGCATTTGCAATAAAAAGGATCACCACCTCAATCTACAGAATTGCCTCTCTTTGATAGATGACTGGATGACCAAGAGTTATCTTAAACTCAACGGAGCGAAAACAGAACTTCTCCTGTTTCACGCTAAGCGTAGGAACCAACCAGCAACAACGTGGACCCCCCCACCCATTATGGGTAAATTCATCACCCCTAGCGCCAAAGTCAAAAGTCTTGGGGTCATCTTCGACTCCTACATGACAATGGACGCACAAATAGGGTCAGTAGTCAGCGGATCTCACCATCTGCTGCGCCTACTACGCAGACTTACTCCTTTTATTCCTAAAGAAGACGTAGCAGTCGTGGTAGGAACAATTGTCAACTCCAGACTGGACTATGCAAATGCCCTTTACCTTGGACTCCCGAAGTACCAAATCGCTCGTCTGCAAGTCGTGCAAAACACGGCTGCGAGACTTGTGACAGGGAAAAAACCCTGGGAATCCATCTCACCTTCGCTGAGATCCCTTCACTGGCTGCCAGTGAAAGACAGAATTGCTTTTAAAGCACTCTGTCTAACGCATAGATGTATCTATGGGAAAGCTCCCATATATCTGTGCGAAAAAATAAAAGTCCATAACCCCAATCGCATCTTGCGATCCACCAACCAAAATTTACTCCAGATACCGAAAGCCAATTACAAGTCCAAAGGAGATAGAAGATTCGCGGTCCAGGGTCCTAGACTATGGAACGCTTTACCAACCAATATTCGGTTGGAGGAGAATTACCTAGCATTCAGGAGAAAGGTCAAGACTCATCTCTTTTGATATCAAAGGAGACAGGAACAACAAGCGCCCAGAGGCGATTCAATTCGCATGTGCAGCGCTATATAAGTTTTCATTCATTCATTCATTCATTCATTCATTCATTCAGAGAGCAGAGTATGGGGACAGAGAAAGAGAGAGCAGGGTATGGGGACAGAGAAAGAGAGAGCAGGGTATGGGGACAGAGAAAGAGAGAGCAGGGTATGGGGGCAGAGAGAGAGCGAGCAGGGTATGGGGGCAGAGAGAGAGAGAGCAGGGTATGGGGAAAGAGAAAGCAGGGTATGGGGACAGAGCAAGAGAGAGCAGGGTATGGGGACAGAGAAAGAGAGAGCAGGGTATGGGGACAGAGAAAGAGAGAGCAGGGTATGGGGACAGAGAAAGAGAGAGCAGGGTATGGGGACAGAGAAAGAGAGAGCAGGGTATGGGGGCAGAGAGAGAGAGAAGGGTATGGGGGCATAGAGAGAGAGAGAGAGCAGGGTATGGGCACAGAGCGAGAGAGAGAGAGAGCAGGGTATGGGGGCAGAGAGAGAGAGAGCAGGGTATGGGGGCAGCGAGAGAGAGAGCAGGGTATGGGGGCAGAGAGAGAGAGCAGGGTATGGGGGCAGAGAGAGAGAGAGAGCAGGGTATGGGGACAGAGCGAGAGAGAGAGAGCAGGGTATGGGGGCAGAGAGAGAGATAGCAGGGTATGGGGGCAAAGAGAGTGAGAGCAGTGTATGGGGGCAGAGAGAGTGCAGGGTATGGGGCAGAGAGAGTGCAGGGTATGGGGGCAGAGAGAGTGCAGGGTATGGGGGCAGAGAGAGTGCAGGGTATGGGGCAGAGAGAGTACAGGGTATGGGGCAGAGAGATTGCAGGGTATGGGGGCAGAGAGAGAGAGCAGGGTACGAGGGCAGAGAGAGCAGGGTATGAGGGCAGAGAGAGAGAGAGCAGGGTATGGGGACAGAGAGAGTGCAGGGTATAGGGCAGAGAGAGAGGGCAGGGTATGGTGCAGAGAGAGTGCAGGGTATGGGGGCAGAGAGAGCGCAGGGTTTGGGGGCAGAGAGAGCGCAGGGTATGGGGGCAGAGGGAGCGCAGGGTATGGGGGCAGAGAGAGCGCAGGGTATGGGGGCAGAGACAGCACAGGGTATGGTGCAGAGACAGCGCAGGGTATGGGCAGAGAGAGCGCAGGGTATGGGGGCAGAGAGAGCGCAGGTTATGGGGGCAGAGAGAGCGCAGGATATGGGGGCAGAGAGAGCGCAGGGTATGGAGCAGAGAGAGCGCAGGGTATGGGCAGAGAGAGTGCAGGGTATGGGGCAGAGAAAGCACAGGGTATGGGCAGAGAGAGCGCAGGGTATGGGGCAGAGAGAGTGCAGGGTATGGAGCAGAGAGAGTGCAGGGTATGGGCAGAGAGAGCGCAGGGTATGGGGCAGAGAGAGCGCAGGGTATGGGGGCAGAGAGAGCACAGGGTATGGGGGCAGAGAGAGCGCAGGGTATGGTGCAGAGACAGCACAGGGTATGGTGCAGAGACAGCGCAGGGTATGGGCAGAGAGATCTAACGTTAAGACCACTTGATCTTACTGGATCTAACTAATATCTATTAGTCTGAATGATTTTCGGCCAGAAAATTTGATAAGGGGGGCAAACCTGTCCATATGTCCATGCATATGTACCAGCTAAAATCCATTTTTTTATGTGGAATATCTCGGAAATGATGTGAGATCTAACGTTAAAACCACTTGATCTTACCGGATCTAATGAATATCTATTAGCCTGAATGATTTTTGGCCAGAAAATTTGATAGGGGGGGCTGATGACGGGTTAGCCTCCCCAGCAAATAACTGTTAATATTGCTTCTTCTGTGTGAGATCTAACGCAAACAATGATTGATCTAACCTGATCTAACAAAGATCTAACAAACTGCATAAAAAAGTCAAATTTTTTATATGGGGGGGGGGGGGGGGGGGGCTAACCCGGCAGAGGTTGCTTGCTGTGTGCTCTACGTTTGTCTCTGTTACTGAACTTGGCGTGTTCTTGACTAGAGGTAGACCGATATGGGTTTTTCTCTGCCCGATGCTGATATTTAGAAATTGGGGTGACCAACGGCCGATATATGATGCCGATTACTACTTACTCCTGTCACTCTAGAACACACTTGATGGTCTCAGTACAGGTGGCACTGGTTTGGAACTATTGACACTGGCAGGTGGCACTGATTGGCACTAGCAGGTGGTAGTGGCTGGCGGCACTAGTTTGGAACTGGCAGGTGGCACCGATTGGCACTAGCAGGTGGCACTGGTTTGGAACTGGCAGGTGGCACTGGTTTGACACTGACAGTTGGCACTGGCAGGTGGCACTGATTGACACCAACAGGTGGCACTGGTTTGGAACTGACAGATGGCACTAGCAGGTGGCACTGATTGGCAGTGGCACTGGCAATTGGAACTGGTTGGCACTGGGGGTGACACTAGCTGGTAGTGGTGGGTGACACTGGCTGGCACTGGCTGGTGGCACCGACAGATCGCACCGATTGGCACTGGCTGGTGGCACTGGCAAGTTTCACACTAAGCAGGGCCAGATTAAGAACATCATGGGCCTGGTGCTGAGGATTTTGGTGGGGCCTTCAATTAATAATAAATAAATGCGTGAGAATCACAGCGCAGCAATGGAGGGCCCAGTCTGAAAATGTAAGTGTACCCTAATGTGCTAATATGCTGTGCATACTTGTACATTGTGGCATAGCCTACCCCAGGGCCTCTAAAAAGTAGTAATGTCAGGAAAGTTTACTACTGCTTTAATATCACAGGATCCCAGAAACCTCTCATGGGGCCCCCTACTGACCCAATGACCCTTGGGCAGTGCATAAGTGCATAGTTGCCAACATTTAAAATATTTATAGGGACACTTTTTTTCACAAGTGCTATGTTTAGAGTAGCTGAGATCCCCTATGTTCCTCTGTACATCACAGTAGTAATCACAAAATTAAATAAGTTCTAATAATGGGACAGAACAAATATGAGAACTGAGATTTCCTTTAGATGAACTAACAAAAGTGTGTCCATTCTAGATCTGGTAACATTGACAGTATTCAGTATCATTTTAAAGAACTGTTTTTGCAGGTAAGCGACATAGGGGAGGAGTACGAAAGGTATATAAGTGGGAAGTATGTGCAGGTGAGGGAGAGGAATGTGGAGGGTCTAAAACTGGGCACTATGTACAGGAGTAGAGTGCAAAGGGTATGGTAAAAGGCACAATGTACAGGAGAGGAGTGTGGAGGGTATGACAGTGGGCATCATGTACAGGAGAGAAGTGAGGAGGGGATGACAGTGAGCAGTATGTACAGTAGAGAAGCGTGGAGGGTACGACAGTGGGCAGTATGTACAGGAGAGAAGCATGGAGGGTACGACAGTGGGCAGTATGTACAGGAGAGAAGTGTATGACAGCAGGCACTATGTACAGGAGAGAAGTGTGGAGGGTATGACAGTGGGCAGTATGTACAGGAGAGGAGTGTGGATGGTATGATAGTGGGCACTATGTATAGGAGAGGAGTGTGGAGGGTATGACAGTGGGCAGTATGTACAGGAGAGGAGTGTGGGCGGTATGATAGTGGGCACTATGTATAGGAGAGGAGTGTGGAGGGTATGACAGTGAACAGTATGTACAGGAGAGGAGTGTGGAGGGTATGACAGTGAGCAGTATGTACAGGAGAGGAGTGTGGAGGGTGCGACAGTGGGCACTATGTACAGGAGAGGAATGTGGAGGGTCTAACATTGGGCAGTATGTACAGGAGAGGCGTGTGGAGGGTATGACAGTGGGCAGTATGTACAGGAGTGGAGTGTGGAGGGTTCTGACAGTGGGAAGTATGTACAGGAGAGAAGTGTATGACAGCAGGTACTATGTACAGGAGAGGAGTGTGAAGGATATGACAGTGGGCAGTTTGTACAGGAAAGGAGTGTGAAGGGTATGATAGTGGGCAGTATGTACAGGAGGAGTGTGGGGGTATGACAGAGGGTAGTATGTACTAGAGAGAAGTGTGGAGGGTATGATGGGGCAGTATGTACAGGAGAGAAGTGTGGAGGGTATGACAGTGGGCAGTATGTACAGGAGAGGAATGGGGACGGTATGATAGTGGGCACTATGTATAGGAGAGGAGTGTAGAGGGTGCGACAGTGGGCACTATGTACAGGAGAGGAGTGTATGACAGCAGGCACTATGTACAGGAGAGGAGTGTGGGGGGTATGACAGTGGGTGCTCTGTATAGGAGAGGAGTGTGAAGGGTATGATAGTGGTCACTATGTATGTACAGGAGAGGAGTGTGGAGGGTATGATAGTGAGCACTATGTACAGGATTGTAAGGATGTTTAGGGACTGCGTAGTGGTTAAGCGGTACATACATGGATTGAAATTACACCAATTACGCAGAGACCAGCCATAGTCGATCTATGTATGGGCTAGCTGGTTTTACATAAGTCAATCTATTAATCAACTTGAGTACAACCAGCCTGTTTTTCCCAAAACAATCAGTGCTGCTATAGATAGCAACACTGATCATTGTACTCACTGGCAGAACACAGTAAGGCCTCGTACACACGAGGGAATTTATCCGCTGAAAATGGTCCGACGGACCATTTCAGCCGAAAAATCCGCTCGTCTACAACCCCCGAAGTCGAGCATTGGGCAAATGGGCCTATCTTGAGAAAGGGGCCTGGAGCTGCAGCTCCAACAGCCCCTATGTTAATCCGGCCCTGACACTAAGCCGTGTGTAACTGTAACTGTGTAAAACTGAGGAGAGAGAGAAAAGAGCTGTCAGCTCGATGTCGGGGGTGGGCGGTACCCAGCAGCTAAATTACACCAGCCAATGATTGGGCTGCTTTAGAAAGGGGGCAGGGCCACATACACATAGCGGCCCGCCCAGATACCATCCCATTGGCTGGTGTAATATAGATGCTGGGTCCCGCCTACTTCATCGACCTGACAGCTCCTCTCTCTCTCTCCTTTGTTACTTGTCAGTTTCACACTCAGGGCGGCGCTTGATACTGCCAGAGCCGCTCAGTGTAGAGAAGGGAGGAGGAACGGCGGTCAGTGTAAAATATCGGCCTAATTTTGATAACAATCGGCCGATTTATCAAAAATGCCCAAATATCGGCTGATATATCGGTCTACCTCTATTCTTGATTATCCCTGCCTGCTTGTGACCCTAACCTTTAGTGTGTTCTCTACTATCCCTGCCTGCTTGTGACCCTGACCTTTTGCGTCCTTTCTGTTTATCTTTGTCTGCAAGTTGCCCTGACCTTTGGCTTATCCTCTTACTATCCCTTGTTTTCCTGGGCTGCTGCTCCCTCTCTATCCTCCTGTAGCCTAGCGTGAGCATGAGCTGGGAGACCCTGGGCGGCGTGACCTGGAGCCAGTTGCAGTGCAGTCCATCCTCACCACTAGAGGCTCTGGTGAACATCTGCTGGCTCTTAGACTCTTTGTCCTTGGGAATCTTATGCTCTAATTTCCTGTGGGATCCGTGTTGGTGCTCCAGTGGACCTGCCTTCCTGAACCACCCACAGTTCCAACCGCAGCAGTCAGCCATAGGGTCCACTACCTTAGCGGTGCACTCCTGACCCAAACATTATGCATCTGTCACCTGGCCTCAGGTGACCTGACAATCATGGCTATAAAATGGGGTTAGGGTGGGTAATAATTCAGCACAGAGAAAATGTCCTTAGACGTGGTTGCAGCTCCTCATTAACAAGCCTTGGATAAATATTAGTCTTGTTTATTTTATTTTTTTTAACAAACATGTCTATACAGTACTTACCTGCTCAGGTTCACCTCCGGTGTTCCTGGCTTTTTTTTTTGGAATGTTGGCCCAAACTTGTATACACACGGTCACACAAATGTTGTCTGAAATTCCGATCGTCAAGAACGCGGTGACATACAACACTATGACGACCCGAGAAAAATAACGTTCAATGATTTTTTAACATGCGTAGGAATTGCATAGACGATCTGAACTTTTGTTGTCGGAAAAATTGAGAACCAGCTCTCAAATTCTGACAGCAAATGTCAGATGGAGCATACACACGGTCAGAATATTCGACCAAAAGCTCACGTCGAACATTTGTTGGCGGAAATTCCAATTGTGTGTACGCGGCATGAACCTGCAAATAAATTGACAACTTTAGTCACAGAGGCACCAGCTATGTGGGCACCAACAATTTGCCCTCTTTGAAGTGAGGCTTTCCACCTTTTAGCTAGGTGTCTCATCACACAGCGGAAGAAAAAGAATGTTCCATCACTTCCACTTTCAACACAAAACATGTTGTCACTTTCACACCTGTAAATCATGTAGTGTTTCAATTTTTTTGTCCAACCCCTGTATATTTGATATACTGGAACAATCATTGTAAGGTACTTGCCCATACAGAAAGCCTGAATGTAAAAATGTTCTTACTGCCTCCAATTCGATTTAAACCAGAATTTTAAAGGCAACTGGTGATGCAGGGTGCAGAGACATGCGTTCCACTGATCAAAATGAGCAATTAGTCTCCTAAGAGCGAATTTTTCAAAGCACAACAAGATGCACTAGCAATGCATCATACTGGCAGTTTTTTCAAAGGGTGCTGGGAGAAGTACAAATGTAACTTTTTTGTGTAATTTAACCTTTTTGCTATATATTTTGGCTTTGTAAAAACAGATGAAAAATTTGAATGTAAGATCTCCCTTTCCTTATAAATGTATTTTCTTACATAGCCTTAATGAGCATATGAACTTTTTTTCCCTCAGAATATGCCAAATACAGGGATTTCAGCATTGTGAAAACAGATGAAAAATAAGAGTTTAGGATCTCGCTTTAGCAATTTTCTTTATAACTGTATTTTCTTTAAAGGGTTTTTGCACATTTTTTTTCTTATGCCGCGTACACACCATCACTTTATGTAATGGAAAAAAACAACGTTTTTAAAAACGTCAATTTAAATGATCGTGTGTGGGGGGAAAACGTTGTTTTATGTCTTGTGAAAAACGACAAAAAAAAAATTGAAGCATGCTTCAATTTTTTGTGTCGTTTTTCAAAACGTCTTTTTTTGGTTTCACAAAAAAACACTGTGTGTAGCAAAAAACAAAGTTTAAAACAACGTTTTTCAACCCGCGCATGCCCAGAAGCTAGTTATGAAGCGAGCTTCAATGGAAAAGAGTGGTGAACGTAACCTCGCTTTGCTAGAGCATTGTGAAAAAACTATGGTGTGTAGGCAACATCGTTTTTGAAAATGGAAGTTTCAAAAACGTCGTTTTTTACTTCACAGAAAACTTTGTTTTTTTTCCATCGCATAAAGTGATGGTGTGTACGCGGCATTAGTGTTATTATCCTGGTCAAACTTTTTTGAGAATCATCTTGATATCATTAACTGGTTACAAGAGTTCAATAGACTGGGTAAGACAGCACTGCATTGTGGGAACTGTAGTCCAGCGGAGAGAGACTCTACTGTAATCAAAGGGAGATTATCAGGTGGAAAGAAAATAGCTGCATTCTCTCAAGCTGTGAACACAGCGTTTCCTGGCAGAGATGTAGTTCCAAGGGAGGGGGCGAGCATGCTGACTAACCCCCAGTCAGAACAGCTCGGATGATGGGGGCAAGCTTACTGAGGAGAAACAGGAAGTGAGAAATTCAGACAAGGAGAAAAAACATTTAGAAGTGAAATCGAAGATAAAGGTAAGTGAACCAACAATGCACTAGCTTAAAGGGACCTCATGGACCATAGCACGCAAGGCTTTTCTGTCCTCCACTGTCTCTCGGAGCTTGCTTATTTTCATTTTCAATGTTTCGATGATGCTATCTATCCATCTTGTTTTCTGTCATCCGCTTCTCCTTTTTCCTTTCTTGTTTCCCAGAATCAGGGTCTTTTTCAAAGAGGCCTCTCTTCGCATTTGGTGGCCAAAGTATTTGAGTTTCAGCTTCGGTATCTGTTTTACCACGTGGTACCTACCGGAGCATGATGGGACTGCGACGTCACAAGACAGGCCTATATAACTCGCTGCGAGCCGCGCGCCAGCCATAACAGCGGAAGGAAGCGTCGCGTCAACATCTGAAGAACAGAAGAAGACGTCACAGAAGAGGGGACTCGCCGCCCCAGTAATTGAGCTAACACAAAGATAGCGGCAGCGAGTCCTGAAGAAGAAGAAGACCCCCGGAGAGCGGAGAAGACCCCCGGAGAGCCGGAGAAGACCCCGGAGAGTGGGAGAAGACCCCGGAGAGTGGGAGAAGACCCCCCCGCCGCCGAAGATGTCGAAGGAAGCCCGCCGGGTGGTGGGCGCTTTTATCAAAGCGCCCCCCCCGGCGGCGGAAGAGAACCAGACGGCGGTGAAGAACAGCGGCACCCACCCCCCCGCAGAAGCCCGCCGGAGGGGGGCGCTTTTATAAAAGCGATCATACACACCCCCCCCCCCGGCGGCCAACTAATAAAATATTTCAATACACTGTGTGGTTTTTTTGTGTTTACACTTTTCTTGCAGGTGAAGGGGTAGGGGTACAATGTACCCCATACTCATTCACTTAGGGTGGGGGGCCGGTATCTGGGGGCCCCCTTATTAAAGGGGGCTTCCAGATTCCGATAAGCCTCCCGCCCGCATACCCCGACAACCAACGGCCAGGGTTGTCGGGAAGGGGCCCTGTCCTCATCAACATGGGGACAGGGTGCTCTGGGGTGGGGGGCCGCAGTGCGCCCCCTGCCCCAGAGCACCTGACCCCCCCATGTTGAGGGCATGCTGCCCGGTACGGCTCAGGAGGGGGGGGCGCTCGCTCGCCCCCACTCCCCTCGGAGCTTTGGATACGGGTCTGGTATGGATTGTGGGGGGACCCCCACGCCGTTTTTTCGGCGTAGGGGGGTCTCCTTACAACCCATACCAGACCTAAGGGCCCGTTATGCTCCTGAGGGGGGAACCCATGCCGGATTTTTATTTAAAATCCGGCGGGGACTTTCTTCTCAGGATTCATAACAAACTCCGCCCACGTGTAGAATTGGCGGGAATCCGCGTCGGATCCCCGTCGCTTCTATGACGGCTTTGTCTCCATCGCGGCAAGCCAGCTCGGCGCTGGCTCCCGCGATGGGGCTCGCAAGTGCTCAATCTCGCCGAGAAAGGGAGCGAGATTGACACAATATCGCGGTCAACCACTGTAGTAGCATATGTGGTTTTAATCACTCTTAAGAGCCCATTCACACAGGGGCAACATGACTTCTAGCACGACTTTGGGAGGCAACTTGGACGTGACTTGAGTATGAATCATGAGGCAACTTACAAGGCAACTTCAAGTTGCCTCCAGGACAGTACAAGGCAACTTCAAGTCGCCTCCAGTACAGGAGGCTTTCCAGTGGCCAATCAAACAACAATCAGCTCTGTGGGGGGGAGGGAGGTGTTTGCCTGAGAAATGTATGTTATCTTCCTGTATTGTTGCTTCAGTTAAGACTGTGATCTGACTTTTGAGGCAACTTCCATTGAAATCAATGGGTACAAGTTGCCTAGAAGTCGGATTGAAGTAGTACAGGAACCTTTTTTGAAGTCGGAGCGACTTCAGTAGTGTACATTAAGATGGCTCCCATTCACTTCCTCAACCGCGCGACTTGGGGCGACTTAAAGTCGGATCCCAGGTCGCCCCAGTGTGAATCAGCTCATACTGTTCATGTTGATTGTATTTTTTATTATTATTATTAAAATGTTATACAAAGTTTTTTATCAATTAATCATGTGTTTCAATTTAGTTCACCTTTTTTTTTGTTGTTGTTCTGATTTAGATCAATAATTAGAAACTTTTAACTTAATTACATATTTGTGTGCAAAGCTATACTGATTGGTGCATTATGCTTTTCATATGAGTGTGTATCCTTCTATTCACCTTAAATGTCAACCACATGCTTATGTATCACTGACAGGCATAATGCAGACGACTGCTGCTGCATCCTTTTTCAATATACAGGTGCATCTCAAAAAAATTGAATATCATCAAAAAGTTAATTTATTTCAGTAATTAAATTTAAAAAATGAAACCCATATAACATATAGATTCATTGCACACTGAGTGATACATGTCAAGCATTTCTTTCTTTAAATTTTGATACCGTATTTATCGGCGTATAACACGCACCGGCGTATAACACGCACTCCAATTTTAAGAGGGGAGTTTAGGGAAAAAATGTTTTCTCAGGACCCTTTACAGTACACAGCCTCCCCCATCTAGTTCACATCCCCCTTCATTATACATCCCCCATCTAGTACACATCCCCCCTCCATTATACACCCCCTCCATTATACATCCCCCCATCCAGTACACAGCCCCCCCCATACAGTATACAGTCCCCTCCCCAGTATACATCCCCCCATCCATTATACATTCCCACATCCAGTACACAGCCCCCCCATCCATTATACAGCCCCCTTTCCCAGTATACAGCCCTCACCCATCATACATCCCCCATCCATTATACATTCCCCCCTCCCCAGTATACAGCCCCCCATCCATTATACCCCCCCTGCACTCCCAGGAGACCCCCAGTTGGGACAGTGCTGCCAGCATTCTCTACAGTTAAGTAAAAAAAAAAAAAAAACACTGTCAGCCCCTACCACACTGCTCCTCCTGTGTCTATTGCAAAATGAAACGAAGCTTACATTTACCTCAATAGCTCTGTTTTTTTTTCACTGACCTGGGGTCACATGACTGCCCTCCTCTGATGGGCATGTGACTTCTCTCCTCCAATCAAAGCTACACTCAGAGGAGGAGGAGAGAAGCCTGAAAAAAACGGAGCTATAGAAACATTTACAAGCTTCGTTTTACCATTGTAAAGCACAGACTATCCGCACCCCCTGCTGGTGAAACATGATATCGGCGTATAACGCGCAGGCACTGTTTATCCTTTGTTTTCAGAGGAAAAAAGTGCGCGTTATACGCAGATAAATACGGTAATTATGGCTTACAGCTAGTGAAAACCCAAAATTCAGTATCTCAGAAAATGTGAATTTTGTGAAAAAGTTCAAGATTGTAGACTCGTGGGGATTGATTTACTAAAGGGAAATCTACTCTGCACTACAAGTGCACTTGTAAGTGTAGTCGCTGTAGGTCGCTGTAGATCTGATGGGAAGCTCTGCTGATTTTATCATCCAATCATGTGCAAGCAAAAATGCTGTTTTTTCCTTGCATGTCCCCCTCAGATCTACAGTGACTAGACTTAAAAGTGCACTTTCAGTGCACTTGTAGTGCAAAGTGGATTTGCCTTTCATAAATAACCCCCATGGTCTTGCACTCTAATCAGCTAATTAACTCAAAACACCTGTAAAGGTTTCCTGAGCCTTTAAATGGTCTCTCAGTCTGGTTCAGTAGGTTACACTATCATGGGGAAGACTGCTGACTTGACAGTTGTCCAGAAGACAGTCATTGACTCCCTCCACAAGAAGGGTAAGTCACAAAAGGTCATTGCTAAAAAATCTGGCTGTTCATATTAATGGAAAGTTTAGTGGTTAGAAAAAGGTGCACAAGCAACAGGGATAACTTCAGCCTTGAGAGGATTGTGAAGCAAAGGCCATTCAAGAATTTGGGGGAGATTCACAAGGAGTGGAATAAGGCCAGTTTTTCAAGAGCCACCACACACAGACGTATCCAGGACATGGGCTACAACTGTTGCATTCTTTATGCCAAGCCACTCCTGAACCAGAGACAATGGTAGAAGCGTCTTACCTGGGCTAAGGAGAAAAAGGACTGGACTGTTACTCAGTGGTTCAAAGTCCTCTTTTCGGATAAAAGTACATTTTGCATTTTATTTGGAAATCAAGGTCCCCGAGTCTGGAGGAAGAGTGGAGAGGCACAGAATCCAAGTACAGTATAACATTTCCACAGTCAGTGATGATTTGGGCAGCCATGTCATCTGCTGGTGTTGGTCTACTGTATTTTATCAAGTGCAAAGTCAGTGCAGCCCTCTACCAGGAAATTCTAGAGCATGTCATGCTGACCAGCTTTATGGAGATGCTGATTTTTCTGCCAGAACTTGGCACCTTCCCACACTGCCAAAAGTACCAATACTGGTTTAATAACCATGTTATCACATTGCTTGATTGGCCAGCAAACACGCCTGACCCAAACCTCATAGAGAATCATTGGGGTATTGCCAAGAGGAAGATGCTAGACACCAGACCCAACAATGCAGACGAGCTGAAGGCCACTAGCAAAGCAACCTGGGCTTTCATAACATCTTAGCAGTGCCACGGGCTAATCGCCTCAATGCCACGCCGCATTGACGCAGACGGAGCCCTGACCAAGTATTGAGTGCATACAATACTGTACATGGACATACCTTTCAGTAAGCCAACATTTCTGCATTAAAAATCCTATTTTTTTATTGGTCTTATCATGTAATATTCAAATTTTCTGAAATACTGAATTTTGGGGTTTCACTAGCTATGAGCCATAATTAAAAAATTAAAAGAAAGAAATGCTTGAAATATACGACTCTGTGTGTAATGACTCTATATAATATATGAGTTTCACTTTTTTGAATTTAAAGCGGAGCTCCACCCAGCAAAACAACATTTTGCCATGTTGTTTAAAAAAAAAAAAAAAAAAACCTGAAAAAAAAAAAAAAAATACTCACCCGAAATAGCTATTGCTATGCGGAAGTCCGTAATCTGCCTCTTCCACACCGCGGTTTAATGTCTTCTTGTCCTTCTCCTTGTGAATGGGGCGCGCTGCTTTCTGGGAACTGTGTGTGTTCTCAGAGAGCAGCGCGCCCATTCACAAGCCAGCGTGAGACTCACGCAGGCGCAGTAGGAAACGGGCAGTGAAGCCGTACGGCTTCACTGCCTGTTTCCCATAGTGTGAATGGCGGCGCGGGACCCGGAGCGATCGTGGGACCGGCATCGGGGGGGGCCGTCAGCGCGGGCGCCTAGGACAGGTAAGTGTCCTTATTTAAAGTCAGCAGCTACACTGTTAGTAGCTGCTGACTTAAAAAAAAAAATGTTTCGCGGCTGGAGCTCCGCTTTAATTACTGAAATAAATAAACTTTTTGATAATATTTAAATTTTCTGTATATTATATATTCATCTCTGTCTAATAAAGAATCAATTCCTTATATACAATGGTTTACATAATATACAGTATATGGGAGCTATTTATTATTTTCACAATGGACCATTTTACCATTTTGTTTCAGCCATAGAAAAAAATGACGCTATATAGATCAACAACTAAACAGGAGAGACAAAACATGCAGGAAGCAACAGAATGTGAACAAAATGAGGACAACCCATCAATCCACCTAGAATTGTCTTGTGGGAAATATATTTTTCAGGATATTGCATTTCATGTTTGCAGTACTGCTTTCAAATCACATTGCACTTGTATGAAAATAGATGTTGTAGTTGCTTTTTCCTTGGAGTTTGTTAGAAAACTGGCCTGAAAGCAATCATATCAAGGCACTGCTTTCTTCACACTTACTTCACCAGTTTTAATGAAGATGTATTTGAGAGGAAGCATTCATGTGTTCCCAGCATATACTCTACAGGGTACACGAAGTCTAGCTTTGCAAGTCAAAATACATAGGCCACTTTAAAGTAATTTCCTTAAGGGTACACACTGGTCAAATTGAAAATTAAACACGAAACGTAGACAGAAAGTAAATGCCTTGGGTCTACAGCCAAACGTGCTGTAGTGCATCAAACCACCATGCTGGTAATGTTAAAGCCTCTGATTGTGATGCCAGAGGTCAATTACCAAAAATATATTAAATATGTTCCAAAAATATAGGAAAACTGATGTACATAAAATGTCATGATTAAAGCGGTAGTAAATATAATAAGGCTTACCTGTAGGTAAAATGAACATATAAACATGCACTGTTTAGGAGATATTCACCATGCATGCAGCCAGTGACATCACTGGTGCATGCCCCCAGAAGGTCCAGCGTACCTTGCCAGAAGTTCAAAGCTTCGTGCCAGAACCGAGTGCTCCCACACTCATGCGTGAGAATGACATCATCATGGCTCTGGCCAATCACACAGCCGGTGCTTGTGAACCTCTAAGAAAAACTGAGGGAGGAAGTCATCCCTCTCCGAAGTGACCAGGCTCCATGGAGGGGGGGACTTTGTTCTAAGGTAAGTATTCCACAATGTGCTACTATGTGATGCACACAAGCACATTATACAATTGCCTTGCTGGTTGGGTTTTTTCTACCAAGGGGTTAACTGTGTTCCCTCATGTGTGTTCTAACTGTAGGGGGATGGGACTGACTAGAGGAGACGACAGATCGCTGTTTCTAGCTAGTAGGAACACACAATCTGTCTCTCCTCACAAAACAGGGATTTGTGTGTTTACACACATGTCCCTGTTTTGGCTCTCGCTCCTACCATCGTATCAACTAGGTGGGGGAGGGCTTGGCTTTCTCTCTGAGAACTGCTCTTCTCCGTTCTCCTCCCCATCGCCGCCCGCTCTCTCTCTAAAAAAAAAAAAATATCGGGTCTGGCACCGGGAGCATTTGCGCGAGTACAAGTACTCGCTTAAATGCTCAGTATCGGTCCCGATCAGTATCGGGACAAGCCTAGTGAATACGAATAAAGCCTGAAAGCAGCAACTCGCCATGGACCCTGTCCTTCATAAGACTAAATAAAAATTTATGACAGGAATTCTAAATCACTTTTGATTAGTCGAAATTGTTGAACTTTTAAACATATGTGAACAGACAAACATTCGATTTTTCGATCATTTATTTATTTAACAAAAATATAAATAAATTAATTGTGTACTGTGAAAAAAGCAAGTACAACCTTGACCTCAGAAGTTAGTAATGCCTAATTTTGAAGAAATTACTACTTGTAGGTATTTTGCATACAAAACAACATATAACTGGCGCTATGGGAACCCTTACCTATAAAAGGAAGATTTGGCTGCTCAATGACCGGGCCTTTTTATGCGATACAGCACTGCGTCACTTTAACTGACAATTACGCGGTCGTGCAATGTTTTACAATCCCCATATCCTCGTAGTATTTGCGCAGAAATTTGCGCCGGTGCAACGTAATTTCCGAGGTGTAAGGCGGAGTAATTCAAATTGGGAAAGACGTGGGCGTGTTACATTGAAATGAGCCGTGACCCCATGCAAATGAAGGGCCGGCCGGATCGCGCATGAAGCAGACCATGGTCAGCACCTCTGTGCGCATGCTCACAACTCGGGAATGGCGCAATCAGTGAAATTGGAAGTGGACCCGGTCAACTTAGTGAGCTACGCAGAGAGCTTAAATAGACAGACGCAAACGCCCTTCCTTTGCAAAACTACATCCATTTGTATCCCTTTCTATACAGCAAGTTGCTTTTGTTCTGTTGTTTATTAGCGTTTGTTTGTTTGTGACATGTCTTTGAGATATTTGGTGACTGTTTTGGATAGTGTTTTGCAGAGTGATTTTTGTCTTTTCTGTGTTTTCTTTGTTGTGTTTTTTTTTTAAATTATATTTTTGCTGGGCATTTTTATTTTTTGCTGGTCATTTTTTTTGGTTCTGTTTGTGAACGATTTGGGAATGTGGGGGTGACATTCCTGCCGGAAAAGGGGTGTCACCCTCATTTGTGGTGGAGAAGGGTTCCCCAGGACCAGGGAGAAGTGATCCCAGGTCCGTGTGAATGGTGTATGAATGTACAGTGACATAATTGGAGCCGTGGCATGGCGTTGCTGCTCACAAGTCCTGCATGGTGGGCTTGTGCTAATCCAATTTGATGAGGATGTGGGGTGTCTGTGCTAGGGACCACAGTGGTGTGCATGCATGCATTCTCATTGTGTCATGATTAATGTGTGTGTTTAACGTGTAAAGATGCCTAATGTGAGCTGGCTCCTGGCTGCTCTTCCCTCAGAAGACGGGGGACCCTCGGTTAGGGGGGATTGTCTGGTTCGGGAGTCAGGTCATCACGTATGTCAATCTCCAGGCCCTTTGTCACTGCGAAATTGTGCAGCATGCAACATGCACCGATAATCTGGCATACAAAGTTTGGAGAATACAACAGGGTACCATGGGGGGTTCCGGATAGTAGTCATGAGATGGGGTCCCAGTGCATATGCAGAGTCACCCTGAAGGCATAAGACAGGAGGATGTTAGTAGTCCATGTGCCCCTTGTGATTTCAGCATCATGGGGGGGGGACAGTCATGCCTGCCACCCATGTCACTCACCAACCAGCCAGCTGTCCCCATACATGTTCTGTTCGAAATCTGTGGGGATGGGGCTATGATTGTATATGTAGCTGTCATGGGTGGTGTCATGTGTTGGGCTGGTGATGTCCTCCTGCAGGGTTTTGGTTAATTCCAGGATCGCATGAGGGGTGAATCTGAAGATGCGATACACCTCAGAATCAGTCATGCCAAAGATGTCTATGCGTGTGTGATATATCCTCTCCCGTGAAGAGTGAGGGGCTTGTATCAGATAAGAATATTGTATTAGATTAGATTATTATATCCATCAAGGTTTTAAAGGGCTATTGAAAGATAGTGAGACCGTGTTTGTAATTTGTATGTATGTTATGTATTGATGTATATATGTATGTATATTTTTTTTGTAATGTTTATAAAAGAAAATAAAAAGTTTTTGAAAAAAAAAATCCTCTCCCGTGCCCTCCTCCGTGCCCTCCTCCTTCTTTGCTCATCTAAAGTCAGTAGTATAGCTATGAGCATGGATGCCCCTGGCATGTTGGCATACAGTTTGTTGTCCTGCAAGTGTGGCTGCTCAGCTCCTCACTAACAGTGTTGCTTTAGCTGACATGTAGACGGATTGTCTAATTTTATACCACCTTTTATATGGACTAATTTTAGACAGGACGTGCAGCTGTTGTGCACAGCGCGTAGCCTGCGCTGCACCAACTTAATTTTGTGGATCCCCGTAACTCCCTCATTTGCATATTTGACTAGCAAATCAATGGTGTGTCTAGCGCAGTTTTGCGTGCACAGATGCGCCGGTCTATCGAAATTACGTCGGTCGAAAAAAATTAGATTTCATGCGTATATTGTTTTGGGGATGCGGCGCATCGATACGCATGCGCAGATTTAGACTTACGCCGCGCATCTCCTGTAATGCCGGCGTAATGGCTCTGTGAATCTGGCCCATAATCTGCAGCAGATAGTGGAAATCAAGCTCTGTCCCTCCTGTGTTGCAGATTTCTTCCTCCCTCAGGTCAGGACTCACACTCAGATTTCCTTCTGCCCTCCATCCTTGCAAAATAGAAAACAGAGTGCTCCACCCCGGCAGTAAAACAGGACACGTTAAAAAACCTACTTACAAAAACCATCTTTGTCACAAGCATTTGAAGGAATACAACTCCGCTGCTAATTCCTGTCCAAGGCTGGCAACCGGAAACAGTAAAGTAAAGAAACCGGAAACAAGTAAAGATACTCCTTACTCCCTTGCTTCCATCAGAAACCCAGTACGTTTTGAAGGCCTTTTGGTCCTTCTTCGTAGGGGGAACACAGTAGGTTCCTGAGAGGAGGGACAGAGCTTCATTGCAACTACCCGCTGAGACACATTGGGCTTTATTTACTAAAACTGGAGAGGGAAAAATGTGGTGCAGCTCTACACAGAAACCAATCTGCTTCCATTTTTATTTATTTGTTGTCAATGCTTAACCACTTAAAGCAGTAGTAAAGGAATTTTTTTTTCCTGAAATGACTGTTTACAGGGTATAGAGACATAATAGTTAACTGATTCCTTTTAAAAATGATTAAAAATAGATAAAAATCAATCATATAATGTGCCTGCAGTTTCATTTTTAGACTAGTTTCAGTTTGTTCTGTTTGTACAGAGACACACAGAACAAAAACAAACAAACGCAGGGCAGTGTTTGTTTTTAAAATGAATCTGATTGGTTCTGAGGAGTTTTAGACACAGTGGGCTAGATTCACATAGAATCTGCGGCGGCGTAGCGTAAGCCGTTTACACTACGCCGCTGCAACTTAATGGAGCAAGTGTCGTATTCTCCAAGCACTTGCTCCGTAGCTTGCGGCAGGGGGCATAGTGTAAATGGCCCTGCGTATCCCCGCGTAATTCAAAGGGGACGGCTTGTATTTAATTTAAGCGCGCCCCCATGTCGATCGAACTGCGCATGCGCCGGCCGGGAAAAAAGCCCAGTGCGCATGCTCCAGCTCACGTCGGAAAACGTTGTTGAAACCGACGTGAAAACGACGTGATTGTCACGTACGCAATGCCCTATTCGCGAACGACTTAGTAAAACTACGTAACTGACGGAAAAAGACGACGCTGACCCGACGCCATACTTAACATGGCATACGACGGAACTTCGTAAGCCTACCCCTCATATAGCTTACGGAAACAACGTAAACGACGACGGGGCGGCGTAAAAACGTTCGGGAATCGCGTATTAGGCTCATTTGCATAGGCAAATGAGAAATCAACGTAAAGGCCACCTAGCGGCCAGGAAAGTCATTACATCTACGATCCGACGGTGTAAGTGTTTTACACCTGTCGGATCTTCACTGTATCTATGCGTAAGTGATTCTATGAATCACACGCATAGATACCTTGTAAAAAAAAAACAGAGATACGACGGTGTTTCCTGCGATACACCGTCGTATCTCTTTTGAGAATCTGGCCCATAGTAATCACATCTTCTTGATCATGGACCACAATGAAAAGCTACCATGAGTTTTTTCATAAGGAGCCAGACAAGCAGGAAGTGTGGGGTTCAGCAAGGGATTACAGCAACTTCTAAGCAAAAATGGACATGGAGGACATGAAAGCAGGACTGCTATAAGGTAAAGCAAGCTATTTAGCATTAAAAAATGTTTCCTTTACTGATCCTTTAAGCCCCGGACCATTTGGCCACTTTTTGCGATTTGAAACTGTGTCGCTTTAACTGACAATTGTGCGGTCGTGTGACGTGGCTCCCAAACAAAATTGATGTCCTTTTTTTCCCACAAATAAAGCTTTCTTTTTGGTGGTATTTGATGACCTCTGAGGTTTTAATTTTTTGCACTATAAACAAAAATAGAACGACAATTTTGAAAAAAAATGCAATATTTTTTACATTTTGCTATAATAAATATCCCCAAAAAATACAAAAAAAAATATTTATTTTTCTCAGTTTAGGCCGATACATATTTTTCTACATATTTTTGTTAAAAATCGCAATAAGCGTTTATTGATTGGTTTGCACAAAAGTTATTGGGCCAGATTCAGGTACATCTGCGCATTATTGGACTGGCGTAGCGCACCGCCTTTACGTTAGACTTGCGCAATGTAGCCGCGCAATCACCCTATTCTCGTCGCTTTTACGCAGAAAATAGCGCCTGTGCAACGTTATTTCAGAGGTGCAAGGCGGAGTAATACAAATTGGGAAGGACGTGGGCGTGTTACATTGAAATGAGCCGTGACCCCATGCAAATGAAGGGCCGGCCGGCTCGAGCATGCGCGCTTGAAGCAGACCATGTCATTACCTCTGTGCGAATGCTCACAACTTGGGAACGGCGCAATCAGTGAAATTGGAAATGGACTATGGCAAAATCATGAACTACGCAGACAGCATAAATAGACACACACAAACGCACTTCCATTGCAAAAGTACATCCCTTTGTTTCCCTTCCCATATAGCAAAGTGCTTTTGTTCCGTTGTTAGTTGCGTTGTGATTTGTATTTGTCAGATTTGTGTACTGTGTGATCTAGTGTTTGTTAGAAGATATTTGAAAGTGATTTTTGCTGTGTGTTTGTGAGAATTTTTGTTTGATATTTTTCTGTTTGTTTGTTTTCTTGCTTGATTGTTCCTGTTTATTTTTGTGACTGCTTTTTGCTGTGTGTTTGTGAGAATTTTTGTTTGATATTTTTCTGTTTGTTTGTTTTCTTGCTTGATTGGTCGTGCTTGTTTTTGTGAGTGATTTTTGTTGACTGGGAGTGATTTTTGGTCAGAGTATGACTGAGAGGAAGAGGAAATTACATTTTTCTTTGAGGGAGAAACAAATTCTTGCCCGGGCCATTTCCGATTATGGGCGTTTCCTCCATGGCCCGGACAGTGCCAACACCACCCCGGCCAGGAGGAGAGAGATTTTGGACATGATCACTGACCAGGTGAATTCAGCGGGGGAGGGGGAGACACGGAACCCGGTCTGGGATTGAGAAAAAGATAAATGACCTCCGGCGTCTGGTCAAAAACAAGCTGGCCAGAATGCTTGCCCATGCCAGGGCCACAGGAGGGGGCCCACCATGCCCTGTTAGGCTGACAGCGGAGGAGCGTGCGGTGGCCCAGACCTTTCATAGGCAAGAAGTGGAGGGCCTGCCCGGCTATGACTCAAGTCATGAAGGCGTGATGCCAGGTAAGGTTTTTTGGCCCTATCAGGTGTGTAGCATGTGTGGGGGAGGGGGTGAAAGGGAATATGTGGCAAGTGTGTGGATCCTCCAACCTGTGAATGTTTTGTGTCATCCACAGACGTGCAGGAGGGTGCTGGGCCATCTGGCCTGACCGCACCATCCCCAGGACAGCAGCCTAATGAGGCCCCCCCGACAAGGCCGGAGACCGCGGAGGAGGTTGAAGAGGAGGAGGAGGAGTTTGAGGAGGAGGAGGGGTCTATGTCAGGCACTGGATGATTGTTTTTGGATGACTCTTCCCCTCTGGCTGGCAGCAGCCAGCCCTCCCTAAGAGGGAGCCCCCCCTCCTCCCCCAACATGGCTCCCCTCCCAAGGGGCTCCCCTTCTCCCCGGCCACAAGCATCAGCTGGAGGCAGGAAGGCGACCCAGAAGACCAGGGGGGTGGCCGATCTCCTGCCCGCCACTCTGAGAAGGGACCAGTTCCTCCAGACCCGCCATCTGGGACAGGTCAGCCAGACATTGGTGCGGATGGAGGAGAGCCTGTCCTCCATCAAGGATACGCTTGGGAACCTGGACTGCCACTCCCGGGCTTTCAGAAACTGCCTTAACGACCTGCAGACTACATCACCAGGCGTTGGGCAGGATGTGAGGGCCCTTACCCAGGCTATCCAGGCCAACACGGCAACACTAGGTGCTGCCCTGGACAGAATAGCCGTGGCCTTGGAGGGCAGGCCGCCAGGTGGGCAGAGACCAGGGGCTGCTCCTCCTTCCCCGGTTTACCCCCTCCCCCATGAGTCTCCCCAGAGGAGCTGGGGCCGTGGCTGGGAGCGCCCCAGGCGTGACTCACGTCAAGGGCACTAATTTGTTTTTCCCCTTTTTTTTTTGCTGGAAATTTTTTGATTCTGCTGGTAATTTATTTAAATTTTTTTGGGTTGTGAATGCTTTTTGAATGTGGGGGTGACATTCCTGCCGGAAAAGGGGTGTCACCCTCAATTTTGGTGGAGAAGGGTTCCCCAGGACCAGGGAGAAGTGATTCCCAGGTCCGTGTGAATGGTGTATGAATGTACAGTGACATAATTGGAGCCTTGGCGTGGCGTTGCTGCTCACAAGTCCTGCATGGTGGACTGGTGCCAATCCAATTTGATGAGGATGTGGGGTGTGTGTGCTAGGGACCACAGTGGTGTGCATGCATGCATTCTCATTGTGCCATGATTAATGTGTGTGTTTAACGTGCAAAGATGCCCAATGTGAGCTGTCTCCTGGCTGCTCTTCCCTCAGAAGACGGGGTATCCTCGGTTAGGGGGGGATTGTCTGGTTCAGGGGTGAGGTCATCACGTAGGTCAATCTGCAGGCCCTTTCTCACTGCGAAGTTGTGCAGCAGGCAACAGGCACCGATGATATGGCACACAAAGTTTGGCAAATACAACAGGGTCCCCCCAGACTTATCCAGGCATTGGAAACGTGACTTCAGGAGGCCAAAGGTGCGCTCCACCACTGCACGTGTTTGGGTGTGGGCTTCATTGTATCTTTCCTCTCCTGGGGTTTGGGGGTTCCGGATAGGAGTCATGAGATGGGGTCCCAGTGGATATGCAGAGTCACCTGTAAGGGAAAAGACAGTGCAATCAATGGCCCCCACGGTGCGTGGGAATCTGGCAATTCTGTAGAAATCTGTCATTGCCTTCAGCCGCAGGTCCTCAGTGGTGGGTTTGATGATTTGGTTGGCCATGCGTCTGAGGATTGCAGGGACAACCTGGTGCACACATCTGCTCATGGAGGATTGTGACATCCCAGCCACCACTCCACTTGTTCTTTGAAAAGAGCCACTGGCAAGGAAATGGAGTGTTGCCAGGACCTTGACCTGTGGCTGCACTGCATGTGAGCGTTGTGTTGGGCTGGTGATGTCCTCCTGCAGGGTTGTGGTTCCAGGATGGCATGAGGGGTGAATCTGAAGATGCGATACACCTCAGAATCACTCATGCCAAAGAGGTCTATGCGTGTGCGGTATATCCTCTCCCGTGCCATCCTCCGTGCCCTCCTCCTTCTTTGCTCATCTAAAGTCAGTAGTATAGCTATGCGCGACGATGCCCCTGGCATGTTGGCATAAAGATTGTTGTGCAACACGTGTGACTGCTCATTTTCTCACTAACAGTGTTGCTTTATCTGACATGTAGACGATTTTTCTCTTTTTAAACCAGCTTTTATATGGTCTAATTTTAGACAGGACATTTTGCTGTTGCGCACACTGCGTAGCCTGCGCTGCCCCAACGTTCTTTTGTGGATCCCCGTAAGTCCCTCATTAGCATATTTGACTAGCAAATCAATGGTCTGTCTAGCGCAGTTTTGCGCAGACAGATGCGCCTGTCTAACGAAATTACGCTGGACAAAAAAAAGTAGATTTCTTGCGTATCTAGTTTTGGGGATGCCGTGCATCGAAACGCACGCGCACATTTAGACTTACGCCGCGCATCTCCTGTTACGCAGGTGTAATCGCTCTGTGAATCTGGCCCATAGTGTCTACAAAATAGGGGATAGTTTTATAGCATTTTTATTAATATTTTTTTTTACTAGTAATGGCGGAAATCAGCGTTTTTTATCGTGACTGCGACATTATGTCGGACACCATTATGGGACCATCGTCATATTTACAGCGATCAGTGCTATAAAAATGCACTGATTTCTGTAAAAATTACACTGTCAGTAAAGGGGCTGAAGGGGGTTGAGTGTGTCCCAGGGAGTGATTCTAACTGTTAGGGGGCGTGGCTACAAGTGACACGTCACTGATCGCTGTTCCCTATAAGAGGGAGCATTCGATCAGTGACATGTCACTAGGAAGAATGGGGAGATGCTGCGTTTACACTGACATCTCCCCGTTCTTCAGCTCCGTGACACGATCGCGGGACACCGGCAGACATCGAGTCCACCGGCACAGTCACGGTGCTCGCACGCACGCAAGACCACGCGGTGGCAAATTAAAGGATACGTACCTGTCGACGTAAATCTGCTTGCTGCGGTCCTTAAGCGGTTAATGGAACAAGCTATAGTTTGAAACTGATTGGCCACCATGCATAGCTGCACCAGATTTTGCACTCTTCAGTTTTACTAAATAAACCCCACTAATTGTGAGATAACGCAAACACTGCATAATAGACATGTGCAATTCGTTTAGTTTCTAATTATTTTTTTAATGGAAATTCGTTAATTCCGAATTTTCGTATTAACACATTTTTTTATTTCCGAATTTTCGGGCTTCCGAAAATTTCGAATTTCTGAATTTGCAAATTTTCGTATTTCCGAAAATTCGTATTTCCGAATTTGCAAATTTCCGAATTCTGATTTTCGGTAATACAAATTTTTTTTGATTTTCAATTTTTTTAATTTTCGATATTTTTAAATTTTTAAATTTTTACATTTTCTAATTTTTGAGTTTTCGAAATTCAGAATTAAACAATTTTTCATTTTCGAATTTCGAATTTTTAATTTTTTTAATTTTTAATTTTCAAATTTCGAATTTTTCAATTTTGGAAATTTTCGATTTTTTTATTTTTCTAATTTTTTATTTTCGAATTTTTGATTTTCGAATTTTTGATTTTCGAATTTTTGGATTTGGAATTTTTCAATTTGCGAAATTTCTAATTTGCGAAATTTCTAATTTGCGAAATTTCTAATTTTTTAAATTTCTAATTTTCCAATTTCTAATTTCGAAATTTCTAATTTTTAATTTTCGAATTGTCGAATTTTTCAATTTTCGAAATTTGAAAATTCGAAAATTACAAAATCTAAAATTTGAAAAGTAAAAAAATCTAAAATTCGAAAATTGAAAAACTTAGCAGCAATCTAACAGAGTAAGTGATCTTTTAGCTGCAAATTTTCTAGGTGCATTTGGGCAGCCTTGGTGGTGTAACACCTAGCTTGGCTGGGCTCCTATGCTAAGGTCCATGGGTTCGAATCCCATGGGGGGCTTCTACAAGAGTAGGGCCCCCTCTGAGAGGAAGGCTTGTTTTTGTAAAAAAAAAATCACTTCAAACTTTTACTCCATTTAAAAATGAGGGATATTTTTAAACATTGTATTATAGGGTAAAAACAGGCAGACTTTTTTTTACAACATAAATAAAAAATCTATTTAGAAAAAATCTATATAGAAATACAGGGCCAGATTCACAGAGCCATTACTCCGGTCTATCTGCTGATAGACCGGAGTAATTTCAAATTACCCGCGTCGTATCATTAGTTTGAATCCTCAAACCATGATACGACGGCTTCGGGCTTTGATCTGACAGGCTTACGTCTTCTTACGCCTTCGGATCTACGCTGCAATCTTTTTGCGGCCGCTGGGTGGAGTTTGCGTCGTTTTCCGAGTCGGGGTATGCAAATTAGCTTTTTCCGGCAATTCACGGAGTTACGATCGTCCTCTGTAGTCATCTTTTTGCTGCGTAAAGTTAGGGAAGCAAAAATCTGGTCTATTATTAGACAGCCCATGTTAAGTATGGCCGTCGTTCCCGCGTCGAGTTTCGAATTTTGTTTTTGTTTTTGCGCAACTTGTCCGGGAATAGGAATGTACGTAAACGACGCTACTCCAAAAAAATCTGACTTAACGCCGTAATTTTGCGCAATGCACGGCGGGAAATTTCAGAACGGAGCATGTGCAGTTCGATCGCCGCGGGGACGCGCCTAATTTAAATGTTTCATGCCCCCTATTCGCGTATTTTGATTCCACCGCGAGAAATACACTACGCCGCCGTCTCTTACGGGCCGAAATCTACCTGAATTCGTCTTAGAGCCAGGTAAAATACGGCGGCGTAGTGTATCTCTGTTACTCTGCGCCAGGGCAATTGTACCTGAATCTGGCCCACAGTATATAAATAAATAGATTAATATTACATAGTATACACTGTATATACATATTATACATGGATCATCATAAGAATATGACTTTTGACAGCAAAAAGTTATACTGAGTGGGTTGTCAATGGTATCAGCCCTATATAAAAACACACACACACACACTTAGCAGCAATCTAACAGAGTAAGTGATCCTTTAGCTGCTCATTTTCTAGGTTTATTTGAGCAGCCTTGGTGGTATAACGTCTAGCTTGGCTGGACTCCAATGCTCTACATAGTCCTTGCAGTCTTTTTCAACTTGAGGCCACCAGAATGTGCGTTGCACAAGTTCAACAGTTTTATGGATCCCGAAGGGTCCGGCTAACTTGTGGTCATGACATAATCCCAGGACAGAAACACGTAGATTTTATGGTAGCCTGGAAGCCTGTTTAATTTGAGAGAGCAGGTTTCCCTGAAGTAGCAGAACGTTCTCAGAAGACAGGATAGTGTCAGGCAGTGCGGATTCCCTGGTATCACAGAACATCCTAGAGAGTGCATCAGGTTTGGTATTCTTAGATCCTGGCCTGTACGTGAGGTGGAAAGAGAACTTGGAAAAGAAAAGTACCCATCTAGTCTGCCGTGGTTTTAGTCTCTTGGCAGTCCGCAGATATTCCAGGTTCTTGTGATCTGTATAGATTAGAATTGGGTGCGCTGCTCCTTCTAAGAGTTATCTCTACTCCTCCAATGCATTCTTGATGGCCAGAAGTTCTCAATCTCCGACATCATAATTCCTTTCAGAATTTGACAATGTGCGGGAGAAAAAAGCAACTGGGTGTAACACAGCCTTGGGTCCCCGTCTTTGAGATAGTACTGCTCCGACTGCCAATTCTGACGCATCTACTTCTAATACATAGGGTAATGCTGGGTCAGGGTGCTTCAGAACTGGTGCAGAAATGAATAGCTTTTTAAGAGTTTCGAAAGCATTTTGAGCCTCAGGGGACCACTGAAAATGGATGCCTTGTTTGGTCAGTTGCGTGATAGGTGATATGATGGCTGAAAATGCCCTGATGAATTTGCGGTAAAAGTTTGAGAACCCGACAAAGCGTTGAATGCCCTTTTTGTCCACTGGAGCTGGCCAATCTAGAATGGCAGTGACCTTTTGTGAGTCCATCTTGACACCTTCGGTGGAGAGAATTAGTCCCAAAAATTGAATGCTTTGTCGCTCAAACTCGCACTTCTCTGGCTTGGCGTATAGCCCATGTTGTCGTAGTCTGCTCAATACGTTCTTAACATGCCTGCGATGGTCATCAAGGGAAGAAGAAAAAATTTAAATGTCATCCAGATACACTACAACAAACAAGTCTAGATAATCACGAAAAATATCATTAATGAAGTGCTGGAATGTTGCTGGGGCATTACAAACGGCATCACTAGATGTTCGAAATGCCCGAATCAGGAGCGAAAGGCCATCTTCCATTTGTCTCCCTCCCGGATTCGTACCAGATTGTAAGCCCCTCGGAGATCCAGTTTTGTAAATATGATTGCTGCTCCCAACCTCTGGAACAATTCAGGTACCAAGGGAAAGGGATAATGGTTCTTGACCGTAACTTTATTAAGCTCACAATAATCTATACATGGACGAAGGGAATGATCCTTCACAAAAAAGATACCCGCTCCAGCCGGAGAAGTGGAGGGGCGAATGAAGCCCTTCTTAAGATTATCGTCTATATAGTCTTTTAGGGCGACAAGCTCCAAATCTGACAGAGGAAAAATCAGTCTAAAAGGGACCTCAACCCCCGGGATGAGATCGATCGGGCAGCACATCTAAAAAGTCATGGTATGCAACTGGTACAGATAAGCGGGTTTCAGTATCAGAGTCCATACATAGCAAGGATGGCAGATCAAGAGAGGATTTTGGCAGACAATGTTGGAGGCAGTAGGAAGAGTGAAACTTGACTTCCCCTTCGACTCAGTTGATAAGAGGGTTATGTGCTTGGAGCCACGGCATGCCAAGGATCACGGGGAACATAGGAGACAAAATGGCATTCAGGCGTAGCAGTTACTTGTGACTACTGGCTATAACAACAGGCAAGGGTATAGTCTCTTGAGTCACCGATCCAAATTTAATGGCAGACCCATAGGCCAGATGTACTGAAAGTCCTTGGGCCCTGGGTTGCAAAGGAATTTGATGTCTTGTAATGAAGGATAAATCCATAAAGCAGCTACAGGCTCCGGAGTCGATTATAGCGGAGACAGGAATACTTCTTCCTGGAAACTGTAGTACAATAGGAAGAACCAGGTGAGTTGGAAGGATGGGCGTTCTGGCAGAGAAGATAGTTTGGCCCTTGCGAATCTTGGCTGAACATGATCTCACGTAATGTCCGGTTTCGCACAATATAGGCAGAGATTTTCATGTAGTCGGCGTTGATGTTCCCCAGGGGAAAGTGAGGGATGGAGCATGCCAAGCTGCTTAGGTTCAGGAATATTAGATGTGGGTGAAACAGGGGTAGAAGATGTCAGACTGCTGGAGTTAGAGGCTCGAGGCAACTTCCAAGTCGGGCAGGGCGGCTTAATTTCTCTCTTTGATCTCCGTTCCCGTAATCGGTGATCAATTTGGATTGCCAGATAAATTAAATTGTCCAGAGAATGGGGGACGCCAACTCTGGCCAGCTCGTCTTTCAAAGGCTCAGAAAGACCAATGCGGAATTGACTGGGGCTCGCCCTGTAGTAAGGAGATGACAAACCCAACTTTGGTGGCCTCCAGGGAGAAAGTGCGTGGCTGCAGGGAAAAATATAATTCACAGGCATTGTGAAATGTCCGAAATTCACTGCGATTACCAGTGAATCTTTCAGGTGCAGGAGCCCTGGGTTCTGGAGGTAACATTGTCATTGCTGAATTAGCTCCTTGCTGGGCCGAAGTAGGTGAGGAAAGAGCCTGGACACGTTCTTCCAGTCGGGAGTATGCATCTTGTGTGATTTTAACAGTCTGGATGACGTCTTCGAGGTGTAAGCGGAATAGCTCCATGGAAGAGGCTCCCTGCTCTGACATGGCTGTTTGGTACTGTCACGTACCTGGTGGAAGAGTCTGGTATGCAGAGGGAGGCCTCCCTTACACCTCTGACTCGAGGCCCCTGATAGGGAAGACAGGAGGCGTAGGAATGCAGAGTCGCATGAGAGCCTGGCAAACTTGCTGGTAGACGAGCTGGACCGGAACCAGGAACAAAGAGGCTCAACTCAGCAGACTGGAACAGCTTGGACTGGAACCAGGACACACAGGAATCGTTCAGCAGACTGGACTGGAACTATTCAGCTAGACTGGAAATATTCAGCTGGACTGAAACTAGGACACACAGGAATCGTTCAGCAGACTGGACTGGAACTATTCAGCTGGTCTGGAACTAGGAACTCAGGCAGGTGCAGGCAGATGAACTGGAGCAGTAGACACACAAGTCCAAAGCAGGTGAACACTGGAGCGGGGTCAGATACAAGCAGGTTCGGCAACAGGCTGGCAGCAAGGTAGCAGGAGGAACAGGCAGGGACGTAGTCAACACAGGCCGAGGTCAGAGGCAGGCAGATAAACAGGGTAGTCAGAGTAAACCGGGTAAAGTTAGCTGGAGCAGAGTGCAGGTAAACAACAATCAGAGGTCTTAGGTAACGCTGTAGACCGAACAGCACCGATTCAAGGAAGTAAGGCAGTTTAAATAGCCTATTTGGGTGGGACAGAGGAATGACCATAGCTGCCATCTTGATTGCAGGCGTGCCCTTCCTGACAGGAAGTGTGTAAATCACATTTGACAGTCTCACCTGCAAGTAATAATAGATTGATACAGTTTTTTATAATACACCAGGTCTACCTTACACCGTATAAATTAAGTCTGATGGGGCGAGTAACAAATGCGGAGTGTGCAAGATGTCTCCTCCCACGGGCTGATGAGTCATGTAATGTGGTCTTGTCCGAGTGTTAATAGATATTGGAGGCAGGTCCTGGATATACTGTCAGAGGTGATGGGAGGAAGTGTTCCCCTCACCTTGGAAGTATGCCTTTTGGGACTAGTTGAGAATCAGAGGTAGAATAAATATGCTAAGATATGTCTACAAGAAACTTTATTTATGACACACAAGCAAATTGTACTTGGATGGATGCAACAAAGGAACAATGGCTTAAAGCGGTAAATCAAAAACTCCCATATGAGAAATTACTGTATGAGCATAGAGGAACACCTCAGAAATATTACAGAATATGGGATGTGTGTGAGTGGTTGAACTCAGCATCAACAATTGGTGGTGAATAAGTAGAAGAGGGGCATAGATAGAAGTCAATGAAAGGGGGGTGAGGTGGAGCTGCAACTAGGGTAATGGGGTAGGGGCATTGTGAGTGGGGGAGAGAGAGGGAGGGGAGTGGGGAGTAAGCCCTACAGCCCTTCAATCCCCCACCAAAATTCCACGTATTTTCTTTTGAAGGTTTTCTGATCTTTGTGTTTCTTTTTTTTTCAGGGTGAAATATAATGTATAATGAGTATTTCTTATTTGGATTATGAAAATGCATTTATGATATAGGAAAAGAAAAATGTGATTTAACCGAACCTTGTAAATGCTATATATGAAAGAGAAAAATAAAAATGTATTAGAAAATGTAATATTGGATGCACTTGTTTATTTTTATATACGAATTTTCATTACCATAATTGATATTTGTTGGCACTTGTGTTTTTGTATGAGGATATTGCATTATCTTTATTGTTGGTATTTATTAGTATCTTACACATTGTTATTTGGGTAGCACTGTACTACTTTGGGTTAGCAGTAATCTGGAACAAGCATGCAACAAGTAAGAACACTTGCTCTGCTTACTTGTATGAAATCAGTAATTCAGAAATAGAGATAAGCTCAGGCGAGCATGTTCAAACCCTAGTCCAAACCCATCTAAGCAAACCTGCCATGAAGGTGTTACTTGTAATAGGCCAATCATAAGGGGCTGAGGCATTCCCTGCAACCAAATGTGTATACATGTGGTTGCATGTGGGTAATGCCTCCATTACTAATGAATGTCCTAATACAGTAACAGCTTCCTGGCATGGTCTCTCATGTGGGTTCGGACTAGGATCCAAACACACCTGATTTTATCCATACTCAGAATTATTGAAAGCAAATAGTCAGCATGAGAGCCAGACAATTAGGATTTTAAAAGGTAGAGGTCAAAGGGTACATGTCTCCTTTTAAATGGTAGGTTCATTTTAAACCAATTCTAATGAAGTGGAATGCTTTTCAAAGGATACTTGACAAATTGCAATGCAAAGCATCCAAGCCTTGGTATGTGTATACACCCACTATGACACTGCTAGGCCACTGTGTGAGTATAGGCATAAGACACAAACGGTTCTCAAAGATGCAACTTGAGGGGTTCCCGGAGTGTTGTGTTTGAGTGGAGAACTCAGGGTTTTCCGTTTTCTCTGGGTTTTCTAATCCCAGGTCAGGGTCTGGAGCCCAAATGCTTCAAAGAGTCTTGGGTGGGACAAAGTCTTCAATCCTGTGTCCAGGTCTTACTTTTATAAGTGAGGCCTGGCCATAGTGCAGTACTTCCTTCAGGAGACAGATGTGTGCTCCATCTAGGGGACAGGTGTGGGTTCCCATTAGGAGACAGATGTGCTCCACTCCAGAGACAGCACTCCATGCTGGAGAAGAGATTCCATGACCATATGACTTAGAGAGGTGGCTAAGCGAGTCTGGGAGATTGAGAGAGCCAGGATGGCAAGGTGAGTCCAGGGAACTGAGGGAATCTGGAGGTCTTAGAGGTAGTGTGAGAGCCTGGGTTATCAGGTGAAACCCTACCAAGAGGTCAAGGAGTGAGACCAGGCAGCAGAGTGCTGCAACTGAATTGGCTGGGACAGCCATGATTGCTGGTAAAGCTGAATAAACACAGACGTCTTGTGTAAGATGGTTTGAGGGACCAGCCAAAAGCCAAGGTTAGTGCCTAAGCAGTGGCGCTGCTGAAGAGGTAGCCAGGTGGCTCGGTAATTTTTGTTACCTGTTTGATGGTTTAATAGACGTGGACTAACAAGCCTGACACACAGCTCTGATTGGTATGGACTGACCCAAAAAGCTACTACCACCGAGCTAACAATCCCCCAATATCACACCATGTTCTGTCCACCAGACTTCTATGCTAATTATTTTTGTAGTCAGAGTCTACACCGAGGAATACGACACCCTAACTACCCAGGCCTGAGGTGTGCCATTAGCCTCGCTGGACAGTACGCCTATAAGTGGGCATACCCTGAAGTAATTATGAAGAAATGAATGAAGAAAATGATAACATGAAAAAAGGGGGAACGGGTGGGTGGGTACCCAGAAACCCCACCGACGCCGGAGATGAGAGGGGAGGAGGGATAAATAGCCCTCCGACTCCTCCTACAAACACAGGCTCGCCTTTGGCCAGCGCCTTCTCACTTGTAAACAGAGTCTACACCGAGGAATACGACACCCTAACTACCCAGGCCTGAGGTGTGCCATTAGCCTCGCTGGACAGTACGCCTATAAGTGGGCAAAAAGACCCAGAAGTAGGTGTGATAAAAGATTGGAAGGGCACGAATTATCCGTCTGGAGAAAGCACGCCCTGACAGTCTCAGAGAATGGCTCCGATAAGCATCCGTTATGACAGCAGAAAACCAGCATCCCAAGAACCGATGATTGGAAGGAACCCCGAAACCAAACGACTGTCCCATGCCTGACAAACTAAGCCTTCCCCCAGAAAGCACAGACATGGGAACAACTGTTGGTGGCGAGAGGATACGTGGGGGAATGGAACAAGGGCCGCCCTGAGGAGCCCTGTGAAATGCAAACACCATCCAATAGGACGCAAGACCAGTAGCCCTGCCAAACACTCACAACCCCTGGTCTAACTATCCATACCTGGTAAGGGGATGTGAGAGAGAGAGATGCCAAAAATGGACAAACTGTTAGGAGGGAAGGGGTTTTGAGAGCCGGCTACCCGAAAGATGAGTTGCTGATGTTAATGGACGAGGCCAATACGCAGTAGCGATGCGCAACGATACAGAGACAGAACCAGACATGGCATGACACAACCTACCCGAGTAACTGTGACCCCCCCTATGAACAGGCTGGGAATTGGACAAAAAACCTGGACTGACGGACCCGCCCCGACGATCCGGTAACCTATGAACAAGAGAACAGCCCCAAAGATAATGGCCCCAACCCCTGCCATGAGCAGAGAAAAAGCGATGACTCCATGGACGAGAACCCTGATAAAATTGTCCTAGCAGGAAAGGCCAGAAGACGCTCAATGCTGGTATGCGACGTAGCTGGGACGGAATTGGACACAAACTGAAACATACCGCCTACCCTGCTGCGGCCGAAAAGAGGAAACCCCTTGTTTGCTTACCGCTCTGCTGAGACAAGTACGGACCAACCCCTGAGTGACGGCGTACTACCATGCTCTGAACCCCCACGTGGAGCAGCCGGGATGTACCAGAATGTGTTGCCCCGAAACGTGCAGCACGCCCAACCCTAGGAACTCAGAAAGAAAAGACAACAGACAACAATATATGAGACCCCCCCCCCCCCCCACTGTAGCTGCCTGGGCCAAAGATGTGAGCAGAAATGACCAGACCTCAGCGCGTGAATGAACCTGACGACAGATCCCACCCAAGTGTATGTGATAAGTGTAAGCAGTAAGTGAGCCCGAGTAACCTGCCGCGCAGAGACAGGTAATTAAAAACGAAACACTCAGGGCCGATGTACCCACAGACCGTGGTGGGTAGATGTATAGGCGTAAGAATGAATGTGCACGTATGACGTATGGTATACAGGCGAGAAGATTGTGGTCAACAATCATTTAAAAAACAAAACCTCAGCCCGTATGGATCTGTAGACCTGACAGATCCTGAGATGCGCACCCTGGCTAACTATACCCGAAAGCACGGTATGACGAGACAAAGAAAACAAATAAAGCTACAAGGCTGCTTGTGTGCTGTGACTGAATAGCACCGACAAGCTATGTGACCAAACCACGCTGGAGCAGGACCCCCAACAGAAACACAACCCCCTCTGCGCCTACCCAAGTACGAAGACATGGCAGTGACGGAGGGACCCCAGCATGTCAATGAACCCGACGACCCCCCCGGTAAATAACGCGAGTGAGCGCAAGTGACCTGCTGCCCAGCCGAACACTGAGGACCCGTGGACCCACAGACTGTGGTGGGCAGTCCTGCCTGTGAAATGAAACGCAACAGAATGCATAGTAAGACATGACAAGCAAAGTTTGAGGTGAACAATCATCTGGAAAACGAAAACCTCAGCACGAATGGATCTGTAGACGTGACAGACCCCGGGATGTGAGCCCTAGTCAACCGGACCAGGAAAGCAACCTATGAAAAATAATTAGACATGGAGACGAACAAAGCTAGAAAGGCCACTGGTGCAAGCTGAACCTGCGTGACGACAGAAACACGCCATGGCAGAAACACGCCATGGCAGAAACACGCCATGACAGAAACACGCCATGACAGAAACACGCCATGACAGAAAAAACGCTCCGTGACAGGAGCATGACGCTGACAGCACCGCTATGACATGACAGGAAACATACAGTGACTGCAACCGCTATGACAGAACATGCTAAGACAGAAAACATGACACAGGCATGACAGCCCCGACAAAAAACATGCTGCTGACAGAAATGCTATGACAGAAACGTTCTACTGATGGAACCGCTGAGACAAACATACTGACAGACAAAACATACTGACGGAACCGCTGAGACAAAACATACTGACGGAACCGCTGAGACAAAACATACTGACGGAACCGCTGAGACAAAACATACTGACGGAACCGCTGAGACAAAACATACTGACGGAACCGCTGAGACAAAACATACTGACAGACAAAACATACTGACGGAACCGCTGAGACAAAACATACTGACAGACAAAACATACTGACGGAACCGCTGAGACAAAACATACTGACGGAACCGCTGAGACAAAACATACTGACGGAACCGCTGAGACAAAACATACTGACGGAACCGCTGAGACAAAACATACTGACGGCACCGCTGAGACAAAACATACTGACGGAACCGCTGAGACAAAACATACTGACGGAACCGCTGAGACAAAACATACTGACGGGACCGCTGAGACAAAACATACTGACGGGACCGCTGAGACAAAACATACTGACCGTACATACTGACAGAACCGCTGAGACAAAACATACTGACAGAACCGCTGAGACAAAACATACTGACAGAACCGCTGAGACAAAACATACTGACAGAACCGCTGAGACAAAACATACTGACAGAACCGCTGAGACAAAACATACTGACAGAACCGCTGAGATAAAACATACTGACAGAACCGCTGTGACAAACACATACTGACAGAACCGCTGTGAAAAAACACATACTGACAGAACCGCTGTGAAAAAACATACTGACAGAACCGCTGTGACAAACACATACTGACAGAACTGCTGTGAAAAAACATACTGACAGAACCGCTGAGACAAAAAACATACTGACAGAACCGCTGAGACAAAAAACATACTGACAGAACCGCTGAGACAAAAACATACTGACAGAACCGCTGAGACAAAAACATACTGACAGAACCGCTGAGATAAAACATACTGACAGAACCGCCGTGACAAACACATACTGACAGAACCGCTGTGTGACAAACACATACTGACAGAACCGCTGTGACAAACACATACTGACAGAACCGCTGAAAACCACACTCCAGAACATACACCTGACCCTCATACCACAACGCAACCACACACCCCCCACACCCAAGTGGGTGGACAACACCTCCCCTGCTGCCAGCTTGACCCCTGGAGATGGACTGGATAGTGGATGACCTCCCCCCTACAACGTGAGCCCTGACCTCAGGGTGAATGAGGACCCCCTCATGACCCAGCGTGAGCCCCCCCCCAACCTGCGGCATAACAACAGTGGAAGGACGGAAGAGTGGATGCCCCCCCCCAGCCAGGAGCAGGGATCGGCCGATGGGTACCCGTCCGGCGGCAGCGGGAGAAACAGGCACGCAGCTTCAATAAAGCCCTGCAGCACGAGGACATCACCGCGAGTGCCCGGAGGAGCGGGAGGCGCACGGAGGGACCCCCACACAGCGCGAGCCCAGGTAGAGAAGCGGGCGGCCCCTATGAAGCTGTGCCTGGCCGAACAGTCCCCCCCCCCCCGGTGCCCGCGAGAGCGGGACAAGTAGAAGGAGCCACGGAGGAATGGAAGGTGGGAACCCCTCCCTGCTGCCCGGCGTGAGCTAGCGGGTGAGCGCCCCTCCCCCATGTAGCCGGTACACGATACAGGAGGCATGCTGGCGTCCCCTGAGCGGCGATCAGCGGGGAAAGGAGGAGGATGGCACGCAGTCTAACTTGCCCAGAAGGATCCTCCCCACCATGGTCCGGGCATAACCCCCCATGTGACAATAGCACCCCTCTGGCAGCCATATCCCTCGAGGGATAACCCCTGCCACGAGACTCCCGCAGCTGCTGCTGCTGCTGCCGCCGCTCTGTAAAGAAACCGGAAGTGGCGTGCATCGGTACCCAGAAACCCCACCGACGCCGGAGATGAGAGGGGAGGAGGGATAAATAGCCCTCCGACTCCTCCTACAAACACAGGCTCGCCTTCGGCCAGCCTTCTCACATATCTGCTAATTTTAAAGTCTAATATGCAAGTTATTGACCTAAAAAGTGTTTGAGAACCTGAGTCAGGGGACATGTATCAATGCAAAAAAAAGGGGGGTGTGAGAGAGCGCCCCCCCTCCTGAACCATACCAGGCAACATGCCCTCAACATTGGAGGATGCTTTGGGGGTCTGTGACCCTCAAAGCACCATGTCCGCATGTTGATGGGGACAAGGGCCTCATCCCAACAACCCTTGCCCAGTGACTGTGGGGGTCTGCAGGTGGGGTGCTTATCGGAACTGGAAGACCCCTTTAACAAAGGGGACCACCAGATCCCACCCCCCCATGTGAATTAGTATGGGGTACATTGTACCCCTACCATTTCACTAAGGAATTGTAAAGAATTGTAAAAATAAAATACACACACCGTGGAGAAAGTCCTTTATTAAAAATATAAATAAATCCAGCTGTGGTAATCCACTCTCGGTCTCCGCTCCAACGTTGTTGGTATCCTGTGATGGGTGATCTCCTCTCCGCCGGGGTCCAGCGATAAGAAGATCTATTCATCCAGGTCCAGGATCCAGAGCACACGCATCGCTGCCTATCTCCACTGGAGACAGCCCAGCGAATGACAGCTCTTATGTAGTGAGGGCGGGGCACCCATCACGTGATCCCGCCCCCTCTGACGCAAGGGAGAGCCCAGGCTTCCCCAGTGACGTAGTCAGAGGGTGCGTCAGAGGGGGACGGGGTCAGGTTATGGGTGTCCCCGCCTCACCTATATAAGAGTTGTCACTGGCTCAAGCCGCATCATTCGCCGGGCTGGATCCCGGACCTGGATGAAGAGATCTTCTCATCGATGGACCCCGGCCGAGAGGAGATCACCCATCGCAGGATACGACAGCATTGGAGCGGAGACTGAGAGTGGATTACCACGCTGGATTTTTTTTATTAATAAAGGACTTTCTCCACGGTGTGTGAATTCCTTACACTTTCTTAGTGAAATGGTAGAGGTACAATGTACCCCATTACCAATTCACATAGGGGAGGCGGGATCTGGGGGTCCCCTTTGTTAAAGGGGTCCTTCAGATTCCAATAACCCCCCCACCCGCAGACCCCCACAACCACTGGACAAGGGTTGTGGGAATGAGTCCCTTGTCCCCCAATGAGGACAT